>BQKN01067443.1:534985-554947 GCA_022839385.1 Asparagus kiusianus
TCATTATAACTTTTTGTTGTTCTCCTTTAGTAATAAAGAAGTAGATTATACTCACATTATGGAACCATGAATACTTTAGACTAGGTCTACAACAAAAGAGAAGGATAGCTAGGCTCATTGATTGATGAAGGCTCTGTTTGGCAAAACTAGCTGAAAGCTGCGAGATTATAGCTGAAAGCTGTTAAGCTAGCTGAAAGCTGTGAAATTATAGCTGAAAGTTGTTAGCTGTGTAGCTAGCTGATTGACTAGAGCTGTTTGGCAAAAGTAGCTGTACAACTAGCTTAAGTTTGTTAAATGACTAAAAAAACATGCAATAATTGATATAAAATTAGAATTATTAGGGGCAAAAACGGAAGACAAAAATTGGCAGCTCCTTCCCAAAGACAAACGCTACTTGAGGTAGCTTTTTAAAAGCTACTTGCAAAAGACACAATCTCTAAAATAATCTCCTCCTATTTTTGGTCACCAAACAGCTCTACTAGCTTATTGACCAAGTCAATAAGACACAAGCTCTTAGATAAGACAATTTTTTTGGTTGCCAAACAGTACCTAAGTCTTAGTAGGGTCTTTTCTTGATTACTAATTTATCAAACCCTTCAAGAGCAAGCTAAGATACATAAAGCGTTCATGTATGTTAATGAGGAATGCATCTTTTTAGATTTTTTATTATAATAAAAAATTTAAAAAAATTATTTTGGTGAATGAATATGATCATTTTGGTTGACCACGGAGACGTCACTTGGACTATGGATATCGTTGGAGAGAAAATATTACTAAATTTTCACGTCTAAGTATTGTGACGTGAAGCAAGCGCAAACTTTGGTAACATTAATCTTCAACCGTCCAAAACTACTATTTGCATGAGTGCTTTACCTTTGCCAAAATAAGAAGAAAACCAGAAGGTAGTTTTTCATATTAGCCACTTAAATGTTTTTTTTTGCAGCGAATCATCACGGAAGGAAAAAATGCACATCCCTAGTTAGTGACTGATCCAAAAAAAAAAATTATTTTCGGGAGCTGAGAATAAGTATCTATTTATCTGAAAATAAAAAATATAATATTATAGGAATGTACTACTTGATGGGAATATATATCAGTATGCTTTATCGTTGAAGTTTTAAATGGACTTCTCAATGGGCTATTTTAATTTTTTAACTAATTTTTTTAGTGTTTTTTAGACTGTCTTGGCTTTGCGGTGCAATTTTAAAAAATGATGGAGGGCAAAGTGTAAAGATTATAACAGTTTAGATGCCGTTTAAAATCATTAGTGGTGCCATTGAACCCCTAGAATGTACATAGATCCGCGAGCGTACCTAGTATGATCTAACTGCATTAGACATGGTCTTGAGGGCTAATTCGATGGTACATCGTAGTATTAATAGGGAGTTTATGTTGTATCCCGTGTTAAAATAGAAGATTGGATTATAGAAGATCTTTAATATTATTATGAATTTAAAGATATAAATTTCTATATTTAATTAATTTAATGTAAAAAATTATATCTATCTATAATCATATCATATCATACTCCCTTTAAAAGAGGGAGTTGTGGAAAAACTCTCTAATGACTATATTACCCATATTCTCTTTTGATATTATATTCTAATACTAACTAAATTAAATTAATTATTATTGTTAATTAATTATATTATATGCCACTTTAAGCTTGCATAATTTGGTCCTTAGAGCTTCTAACGTTATTATAAAACTCTACATCATACTAATTATTAATAATGTATAATTGTATATTAATAGATAATTGCATATCAATAAAGTATTTATGGAAAGAATAGAAAACATAGAGTTATCCTAAAATTATACCATGAAACTCATATAGGAAAAATACAAAAAATATTCTTATGTTTAGGTAACAAGACAGAAGATACATAAATTTTAGAAAACATTAGGATATTTAAGCGCATCAAGATATGTTATCTAAAATTTTAAAAAAATGCAACAAGGTACAAGTGGAGGTATATAAGTATAATTTTGATAAACTTAAGTTCAGTTAAGTGTAGAAAATATTTGAAACATTTGTTATCTATAAAAAATAGTTTATGATCCCATTGACAAATGATATTCATCATACAATATGAGGCCAGCTACTTAGCTTATATTTATATAGTAGAGGAGATGTGGAAAACTTAAAACATCATATTTTGAATGAGTCTCAATATTTTGAATTATTTCCTGAAATTGTATACTTCGCTTAGAAAACTTTAGAAAAGGCTTTTGAAGGACTACCACAAAGTTTTGGATATTAAATAAATATTAAAATACTAAATTCCATGATATCGTGTAGCAAAAATCAGGGATATGTATGTAATACTAGGTGTCACATGAGTAAATATTCATACATAACATGACATTGTGATATATAATCTAACATATTAATGGATTTTAAACATAAGAATTTGCATCAAGATATATGTTTAAGATTTGGAAGAGCCTAGAGTGGAGAGATCTGGGAGAAGACTTGTCGGCTTTGTGGGTTTTACAGGTTTTGATTTTATTTTCCAAACACAATCCAAACCCCAACCCACAATTAAATTAAAAAATGACATGATTTTCTCGATATCTTCAAAGGGATATATCGGTCATATTTTTGATAATAGTCGATTTATCAAAAAACTAACAAACAAAAGAAAATAATATAAAATATTATCAAGATAAAGTCTTTAACCTAATATATTGGTCAATATTTTATAGAATGCCTATAAGAGCAAATATGTAAATGTTATTTAGATATTAGTTCCTTGATTTTAAATATCCAATGATTCTATGTTATTCTCACAAAATTTTGAAATTGCTCATATTTTTAGGGACTAGTATTAAATTATTAAAATTTTGAGGAAAAAATTATAAATAAGCCATATTTAAAAGAAATGTTAATTTTTAAAAAACCTCTCAACTATGGGGATTGTTTTTAAAAAACCCACTCAACTGATTCAATTTGACAAAACCCTCCCATTATGTGGGGTATTATAGATAGCCCCTCTCAATTTTGATACAATTTTAGAAAACATCTCTCAACTATAGCATATCTCATAAAAACTCCCCTATTCTTTTACACTTCTATCAACAAAACCCATTAACATAGTTACTTATATATGTGATTTGGACAAAATACCCTCTTAAAGAAAGTAATTTCAATTAAATAGAACCCCTCAACCGACAATAAAAGGATCACAATCAATTTACAATTTCCTCCTCTATATCACCTCTTTTATCTGGCAAATACCAAGGTACTCTATATGAAATCCCATAAGGGCCTGTTTGGTTATTTCCTAAAAACCAAGAAATAAAAATGGAAAAGATGAAAATCTCAAAAACTACAATTTCCTCCATTTCCATCCCTAAAACTCACCCATAACATCCAATAAAATATTATTTTTATCCAACAACTCATCCACATCATCTAATAAAATATTATTTTCATCTAACCACTCATCCATCATATCTAATAAAATATTATTTTCATCTAACAACTCATACATCACATCTAATAAAATATTATTTTCATCCAAACATCACTCAACTCATATCTTCTCATCATTTCAAATCACTCATATTATCCAATAAAATATTATAACAATTCACCCAATCTCATTAGGCCCCGTTTGGTTTGCAATTTTTTTTGTTGAAAACCTGACAAAATTTTTGTCAGGTTTTCAGCCAAAAACGCCTCTTTAAGAGGCGTTTTTGGCCAAAAGCCTGACAAAAACAGTGTTTTTGTCAGGCTTTCACCAATCTTTTTTTTACAAACCAAACGGGGCCTTAACATTTTATTTCTTTGTTTTTATCCCAAAAAGTTGTGAAAACACTTTTCTTAAGTGTGGGTCACATCACCCAATAATACAATGACACCCAATCTCATTAACATTTTATTTCTTTGTTTTCATCCCCAAAAGTTATGAAAACACTTGTGGGTCACATCACCCAATAAAAATAAGATATTTTTACTCTAAGAATTTCAAATCCACTCCAAATGCTAACAATTTTGTTGGACCAAACAGCCCCTTAGCGTGTGGTCTTTGAATTTACACGCCCGCCCTATGCCATGACGAAAAAAGCATTCAACCGCATTAAAATTTCGGAGTTGTATATGATTGCTGAGAGTGAAAATAATGTATATTATTAATATTTTTTATTTTTATCGGTGACGCAAGGGTCGTCTATCCGCAAACTAAAGTGGTTTCATGCAAATTTAAAATTTGTCGGTGACCAATAAGCATGAAACCCTCGTAGAGCCAAACAAACTCCATAAACACAATAAAAAGGTTAAAACACACAAATTTTGTGAATGGACAAGATAACGAGGCACATGATCTCATTACATTGGCCCCACGAGTGGTAACTGGGTCCCACATCCCCAGTGTTTTTCTTACAATGACGGGAAAAAAAAAGTATTCAAAGCCTCCCTCTTCCTCGTTAAAATCCTCTGCTGTCAAATATCAATCCCACACCTCTCACTTCACACTCCCTCTCTCTCTCTCTCTTACTTTCTCTCTCTACTGCTAAAATCTCTGATACCCTCTCTACACTGGGAAGTCCAACCTCAAAAAGAAAAAGAAAAAGGGGGAAAAAAAGAAAAGAAGAAAGAAGAAGAAACAAACAAAAAAAAGCACAAAGAAATAAAGAAAGGCTCCAGTGAACACAGCTGTATTCTCTGTATCTCTCTCATTCTGGCATCACATTTTATTCTTTAGAGAGAGAAAGCATCAAGAAAGAGTTCACACTGAGCAGAGAAAAAAAGACCCATTTTTTATTTCTGAATGGGCAGCAAATTTTTTTTCTTCGCCCTGCTGCTGGCGGCGGCGCTCCTCTCTCCGCCGCGGCCGGCGACCGCCTCCGTCTCCTATGACAAGAAGGCAATAACAATCGACGGCCGCCGGAGGATTTTGATCTCTGGCTCCATTCATTATCCGAGAAGCACTCCTGAGGTGAAATTTCAATAAAAGTGCAGTCTTTTTTCAACAAATGCAGCTGTTTTCTCGCTTGCCCACTTAAATATTTTGGGTTCTTTTTTATTTTCTTTTTCATTTGGGTATTGTTCAGATGTGGCCGGATCTCATTCGAAAGGCTAAAGATGGGGGCTTGGATGTGATTCAAACCTATGTTTTCTGGAATGGGCATGAGCCTGTCCAAGGCCAGGTAAAATTCTTGAACTTGAGCTTTTTCTTTTTTGGTGAGAGTTTTGATGATTTTTCGATGACTTTCTTTTTGTGGGCAGTATTATTTTGAGGACAGGTATGACTTGGTCAAGTTCATCAAGTTAGTACAGCAGGCTGGCCTATATGTCAATCTGCGCATTGGCCCTTATGTTTGTGCTGAATGGAATTTTGGGTAATAAGAAATTTTGCTATGGATTGATTTATTAATTTCAATATTCATGTTTAATTACGTTTGTGGTTTATTCTAATATATAGGGGATTCCCTGTTTGGCTCAAATATGTGCCTGGTATCAGTTTCAGAACTGATAACGAACCTTTCAAGGTACATAAATATCTCCAAATTTAGCTAATAATAAAGTTTATAATCACATAGGAAAATATTTTGATATTGTCCCTTTTACAGTGGGCAATGCAGAACTTCACCCAGAAGATCGTTGGAATGATGAAATCAGAAAATCTATTCCAATGGCAGGGTGGCCCTATTATCATATCTCAGGTTTCAAGTTTTCAACATTATCTCTACAAATTGATAGTAATACTAATATTGCTTGTATTGATATTAACTTATTTCTTGCTATATTTTCGCAGATTGAGAATGAATTTGGGCCTCTAGAATGGGATCAGGGGGCTCCGGCAAAGGCTTATGCAGCTTGGGCAGCCAAAATGGCACTCGACCTTGACACTGGGATTCCATGGATCATGTGCAAAGAAGATGATGCCCCTGATCCTATTGTAAGTTTCCTCCTCTTCTTTCAATCATTTTGGATTCCTTTTCAGTGACAGCTTAGTTAAGGGAATTATAATTGTGTTTGCCTTCTCTCCAAGGACCCACTGCACATGCTTTAATATTCTTTTATTCTATCTCACTGCACCTCTTTAAATAGTCAAATTGAATCATTCTTAATAGTATAACATTTTCTTGAATTCTTATAGATTAACACGTGGAATGGATTTTATGTCGATGATTTCTCTCCAAACAAGCCATATAAACCCTCTATGTGGACTGAAGTCTGGACTGCATGGTAATGGCTTGAATTCTAAGCAATTTTTCTCTAGTTTAATTAGGAAGAGTTGGTAAATTTTGAGTCAAATTTACAACCTTTTGTTTTCTTTTGTATAAATTTCAGGTTTACAGGGTTTGGAGGTCCAGTTCCTTATCGACCCGTTGAAGATGTGGCCTTTGCTATTGCACAGTTTATACAGAAAGGTGGATCTTATTTCAACTACTATATGGTGAGGATTTAATGTACTATGTATTTGTGTTTCATCGAAATACTATGTTTCACAAGTGTGATTGTTATTTACTTGCTTTTTGGCTTTAGTACCATGGTGGAACAAATTTTGGCAGGACAGCTGGTGGTCCATTCATCGCTACAAGCTATGATTATGATGCTCCAATTGATGAATATGGTCAGTATATCTTCTGCACTGTTTAATAAGTATGATTAGTTTGCCAGTTTCTCACTTAACACCTTTCTCTTCGAGTCACTATGCAGTAATTTTTAACTTAGGCAAATTTTAGCACTTAAGAGAAGATATGTCTCTTACCAAGTACACTTTATAGGTAGATACTTTCAATGTGCACACCTATTAGGCAAACACTAACACACTTTAAACATTAAACAAGGTAATCTTCTTGCACTACTAATGAGTACACTAGAGAAGGTGCAAACACTTAAGAAATTAATAACAAATAAATACATGTTTAATATACACTACTCTATCACCAATTATGGCATAAAACATTTTAATCCGGGATCACGTTTTGTCCTTGCTCTCTGTCAACTCTTGAAAATTTACACTCTTTTTCCATAGGTCTGTTAAGAGAACCAAAATGGGGCCATTTGAAAGACTTGCACAAAGCAATCAAGTTCTGTGAACCTGCTTTGGCTTCTGGGGATCCTATTAGGACATCACTTGGAAGCAATCAAGAGGTAGACTAGCTAGTAGCTATAAACCAATATTCTTTATGTAGAACATCCTTATAAATGGTTTACAAACTAACACTTCATCATTCCTTGTTACAGTCTCACGTTTTCAGGTCAGATTCAGGAGATTGTGCAGCATTTCTTGCCAATTATGATACTCAACATTTTATTAAAGTAGCTTTCAATGGGATGCACTATGATCTTCCTCCTTGGTCTGTTAGCATCCTTCCTGACTGTAAAACCACTGTCTTCAACACTGCAAGGGTGAGCAAGACCTTTGATTCAACGTCATACAATTCACTAATCTCTTGTATAGATGTATAATACAAAATTGGCTTTTTTTAAATATATAAGTCACACATATTTGCAATTATTTGCAAAGCTACCCTCTAAATAATCAACTTTGGGGGGGGGGGACTCCCCAAATCAACAAATAACTTTGTGGGATATGGTGATAAAATTTTGACTCTTTTCTTTGATATTGGGAGTAGTCTTGCAAATATCGAGATTTTTGTGTGTGCATGTGCATTTTTTTTGGGGGGGGGGGGTGTGGGGGGGGGGGAGGGAGTGTTGCAAATATGCATGATTCACTTGGTAGATATACAAAAAAAAACCCAACTTTCTATCCTAATTAAGTTAGTGCGTTCTATGTACTTACATTCATGACCAATTAGATTATTTTTCTCAACAAATTTAGTCTTGGCGACTTACTAGACTGATGTAAACAGGTAGGAGTCCAAACCTCACTGATGAAAATGGATTCCGTTGGAGAGTTCTCGTGGGTATCTTACAACGAAGACACAACCTCCTACGATGATAACTCGTTCACAACAGATGGATTATTGGAGCAAATAAATGTGACGAGAGACGCCACAGACTACCTTTGGTACACAACAAAGTGAGTAATTAATCTTTGTGACTTAAATCTTCGAAAGTGTAATTCTTTAATCTTCTCTGTTGGGTCTAAGCTCTTTATTTCATCCATGTTTCAGTTTTGATATAGATGAAGGTGAACAATTTCTACAGAGTGGACAATATCCTGTCCTCACCGCAATGTCAGCTGGTCATTCTTTGCATGTATTCATCAATGGGCAACTAGCAGGTTTGTTACTGCTGCCTCCTAGTCATATAGATTTTTTTTATATTTGTGAAAGTTTCAAGAAGTTCACACTAAAGAATACACTTTTGTTGCCTTTGAATGAGCTAAAATAAAATAAAATAAAGCTCAGGGAAATATATGTTGGTTTTTGGGAGTGTAGACCCAAACCTGGGAACAAAATCAAAACGCAGCAGAGATCACTCTGAGTAAAGAAATCAGGGAACTTGGAAGATCAGGCGGAGCTGAGTTCAAGCGAAGCTCGATCAGATTAGGCGAACTTGTGAGTTCAGGCGGACTTGACTATGTTCAGGCGAACATAAGTCAGGCGAACTTCGCAAGTTAGGCGAACTTCGCAGAAACAGATTCCTATTATGTTTCGATTTTAGGGTAGGTATACTTTATGAAGCACAAATTAAAGGTGTTTGGGATCTTCAAGAAGTGGAAAGCCGTGATAGAGAACGAGACAGATCTGAAGGTGAAGTGTCTGAGATCAGACAACGATGGAGAATACGAGATGGAGGAATTCAAGAAGTTCTGTGTTCTGAATGAGATTCATTTAGATAGGACTACTCCAGGAACACCGCAACAAAATGGCGTTGCAGAGAGAATGAACAGAACGTTGACAGAGCGTACGAGGAGCATGCGTCTACAGGTCTACTTAAGACGTTTTGGACAGACGTGATGCATACAATAACATACTTGATAAATCATGAGCCGTCAGTCCCACTAGACTTTGGGATTCTAGAAGAGGTTTGGAGTAACAAGAAAGTTAATCTCTCACACTTGAGAGTCTTTGATTGCGTGACATATGTTCATATCAGTGATCATATCAGGGACAAGTTAGAAGCTAAGTCACATAAGTGTACATTCATTAGATACGACATTGATGAGTTCAGATATCGCCTGTGGGATGATAATAATAGGAAGATAATCAGGAATAGAGATGTCATATTTAATGAAGAGGTAATATACAAGGATAGAGACAATATCAATGATAGCCAAAGCAGTGGGAGCAACACTAAGGATGCAGGTAGATCCGAATACATGGATTTGGAGGAACTTTCAAATGGGAGAGACAATGTCAGTTTTGACTGAAGAACAGAGGAGACTCTAGGTGCAGAGACTACTACCCAGGACAAGGAGCTTAGGAGGTCATCCAGGATACCCAAATCGAATCCCAGATATCTTTCGTCGCTAGATTATTTGTTTTTGACAGATAGCGGAGAACGGGAGTGTTATGAGGAGGCAATGCAAATTAGTGAATCTCAACAGTGGGAGTATGCGATGCAAGAAGAGATGGATTCTCTCCATTCGAATGAGACACGAGAGTTAGCCCAGCTACCTGCACAGAAGAAAGCATTACATAATAAGTGAGTCTACCGGGTCAAGCATGAGAGTGATGAAAGTAAGAGGTACAAGGTCAGATTAGTTGTGAAAGGATTCCAATAGAGGAAATGAGTGAATTATACAGAGATAATTTTTTTCGTCGTGAAGCTTACAATCATCAGAGTGATATTGAGTTTAGTAGCTACTGAAAATATCTATCTTGAGCAGTTGGATGTAAAAACTATCTTTTTTCATGGTGACTTGAATAAAAAAATCTACATAAAGTAACTTGTTGGCTTCATAAAGGAAGGAAAAAAAGAGATTGTGTGTAGACTCAAGAAGAGTTTATACAGTTTGAAATAGACTTCAAGACAGTGGTAGTCTTATGTATGCAATTGTTTGCACGAGGTCAAATATCGCCCATGCAGTGGGAGTTGTGAGCATGTTTGTAGGCAATCCGGGAAAGCAGCTTTGAGAGGCCGTGAAGTGGATAATGCGATACTTGAGAGGGATTACAGATATGCCACTGTGTTTTAGGAGAAATGAATTGGTACTATAGGGATACATGGATGCAGACTTTGCCAGTGATCATGTTACAAATCGAAGTACCACAAGGTACATTTTTACCTTAGGATCGACAGCAGTGAGCTGGGTCTCACGTTTGCAGAAGATAGTAATGTTGTCCACGACTGAGGCAGAGTATGTCGCAGTAACTGAAGCTAGCAATGAGGTGATTTGGTTAACCAGATGTCTGGAAGAGTTGTGACTGAAGCGGGAGAACAAAATTCTTTATTGTGATAGCTAGAGTGCTATACACCTTGCCAATAATCCATATCATGCCAGAGCGAAACACATCGACGTACATTACCATTTCATATGCTCGCTGGTAGAGGATGAGAAGTTACTATTAGACAAGATTTTGGGGAGCCAATATCTTGCAGATATGTTGACAAAGGCAGTGACCATTGAGAAATTAAAGTTGTGCGTAACTTCAGTTGGTTTTCATGCGTAGGAGATGAGGACAGAGCCATACTAGGAGGACATGGGATCACCGAGAATGATGTTGATTGAAGAAAGAGATTCTTCGGGTAGGAGAAGGTGCTTGCTAAGATGGCTAGAGTTCAAGATAACTTGTTGATGGAGGTTTGGTCTCTAAGTGGGAGATTGTTGTTTTTTGAGTGTAGACCCAAACCTGGGAACAAAGTCAATACGCAGTAGAGATCGCTCTGAGTTAAGAAATCAGGCGAATATGGAAGATCAGGCGAAACTGAGTTCAGGCGAAGCTTGATCAGATCAGGCGAACTTGACTATATTTAGGCGAACATAAGTCAGGCAAACTTGTGAGTTCAGACGGACTTGACTATGTTCAGGCGAACATAAGTCGGGCGAACTTCGAGTGTTCAGGCGAACTTTGCAAAAAAACATATTTCTATTCTGTTTCGGTTTTTGGGTTTCCCTATAAATAGGGAACCCTAACGGCTGTTTTTTAGCCGCGTTTTTCTTGTGCGAATTTCTGAGTGATTTTCAGATAACGCCCTTGACAGAGAGATCTCGGGGGGGGGGGGAGAGATCTTCTTTTGCAAGCTTTGTAATCTTCTTTAAGAATCAAAGAAATTCTGGTGTGGCTTCCGAGGATGTAGTCACGTTTGCCGAACCTCGTTAAATCTGGTGTTCTCTTTTTTATTCATTCTTTCCTACTTCTTTGCTTTGTTGTGTTTTCTTTCTAGTTATTTGCTCGTCACAAGATACGGAGGGTACGTTGCGTGGAGGTTCTTTGATAGATTGTCGATAGATTAAACCGCAACAATATATGCTATATATTAAGAAAAGCCACTCTTTTGGTCATCGTGAGCCACATTTTTAGAATTCCATAGATGCCCTTTAATCTGAAAAAAATAATTGCAAATGCTCTCATACTTAACAAAAACAACAAAAATGTCCTCACATTTCACAAAATCAAAGGAAATATCCTCACATTTGGAAAAATCACAGAAACGCCATTATGCTTGGGGGGGGGGGGTGGACCATCCAAATTCCTATCTATTAGTTTCCTTGACAGATTGATTACAATACTCCCACATATTTTGTGGCATGCACACGCATCGTGTGCACCAGAGTACTAGTAAATAAATTAAAAAAAGGGTTTAGTTAAGAATTTCGGCCTTTTCTAATTGAACGAAACATATTTTGTCAACATCACCTAAAATTGGGTTTAGCAATATAAATAGTAAATCCATTCTAACCGAAGCAAAGTTTTCAGAGTGAGGTAAATACAAACTGTCACATTTTAAGCACCAGGCTTTTTCTAATTGAACGAAACATATTTTGTCAACATCACCTAAAATTTTGTCATGTGATTTGCTAGGCTGAAACTTACAGTTTTTCTTTTGGATACCAGTTCTGACAAACCATTTATTGGATGACCTGAATTTTTCTTCCTCCTGTTCTGCAGGGACAGCATGTGGTAGTCTTGAAAATCCAAAACTCACTTATACTGGAGATGTTAAGCTACGTTCAGGCAGCAATAAGATTTCTCTGTTAAGTGCTTCCGTTGGTCTTCCTGTAAGTTTGCTTTACCTACTTTTTCCTGTAGAAAAGCTGATAACAACCATAAACAAATTAAACTTTTGATTTAATTGAAGAATGTCGGGGAGCATTTTGAGACATGGAATGCTGGAGTGCTTGGTCCAGTTACACTGAATGGTCTTAATGAGGGACGAAGAGACCTTACATGGCAAAAATGGAGCTATCAGGTTAGCTGTCTTCAAATTAGTACTGTGAATGAAAATAAAGATTGCAGCTTCAGTGATTTTTATGTTTGTTTGCAGATTGGTTTGAAAGGGGAAGAATTGAAACTTCATTCTCTTACCGGAAGTTCGAGCGTTGAGTGGGGTCAAGCATCTCAAGACCAACCTCTCACATGGTACAAGGTTAGGACCATTTACTTTCAGATATTGTTATTGATCGATGATTAAGTGAAAAAATTTCAATTTACGTTGAGAAAAAAAGAGCATATATAAGCCTAACTCTGCTTTATGTATTGAAAACTTGCCCTGCGACTCTTTTGCATCTTCATTAAATGTGGCCTACTTACTTTATCTAATTATATTATACATGAATGCTTCAGGATGTAGTGTCAAATTTCTTTTTCGACTCTGCCAAATCAACTTGAAACACTTTAAATTCTAGATTATATAATTGACATATTCGACATGTTTTAAAAGTTACATCGTGTTTGTGAATAAACCATATTTGGATGTTTCGAAGCCCTGAATCTGATCATTGCATCTGTTCAAATTTGAAGCCTAACTCTCAAAACATTTGGTTTTTTTATTTTGTGACATTCTAGACATCCTAGTTTAAAATATAAATCAATGGCGTAAATATTCAGTTTAAGCAACTATGATTGCAGTTTGAACTTTGACAGGTAGAATTTGGGTTCAAATGCTCCCTGCAGCCTAAAAGTAATGCATTTTCAATATTTTTTGACCGGTACACAAATAACTAATGATGAGCATGAAGTTCTGACCATGTTCTATTCTTTCAACAGTCTCTCTTCAACGCGCCAGATGGAAACGAGCCATTGGCTTTGGATATGAACAGTATGGGAAAAGGTCAAATATGGGTAAATGGACAAAATGTTGGACGGTATTGGCCTGGTTATAAAGCCTTCGGTACTTGCAACCCCTGTGATTATCGTGGACGCTACAACGAAACAAAATGCCAGACAAATTGTGGGGAGGCTTCTCAAAGATGGTAAGCTTCCTTTATGTCCTCAAATTAAGTATGGGTTATCTGCACCCCTTTACTATTGCCCAATTGCGGATAGACCCCTTGTATTTCTATTGTTGATGATAGCCCCCCCCCCCCCCCCCACACACACACACACACACACACAAAAGAAAAAAAGAAAAAAAAGAAAGTGATCATTATTGTTTTTAACTCTTTTAATTCGGAGGAAGATAAAATTGTTTTTCAATAAATAGACCTCCTGAGGGTAATAGAGTAAGGGGTCTATCTGCAACAATTGAACTGCAAGGTGTCTATCCTCAATTGGAAGATAGTACTAGGGGTCAGTCCACAATTACCTAAAAATTATCACCTTCTTTATGAAACTTAACTTAAAAACTTTATCACGATAAATTTCAGGTATCATGTACCTCGTTCATGGTTAAATCCAACTGGTAACTTGTTGGTGGTATTGGAGGAATCGGGTGGTGATCCTACCGGGATTTCTTTGGTAAAAAGATCGATAGGGAGTGCCTGTGCTGATGTTTCGGAGTGGCAACCATCGATGAGAAATTGGCATACTAAGGACTATGAGAGATCAAGGGTACATTTACATTGTAGTCCTGGACAGAAGATGAACAAGATACAATTTGCGAGCTTTGGTACTCCGAATGGAATTTGTGGGAGCTTTTCAGAGGGAAATTGCCACGCCCATGAGTCTTATGATCCTTTTGAAAAGGTGAACTTTCATCCGTTCTTCCCAACTCACTTTATTGATTTATGATACATGTAATATATAGTACAATATTCAAATCTTGTTTATATAGGATATCATAACTTAAGTGCCCTATATTGAAATCCTGTTATAACTTTGAAAACTTTCCATTTTCTAAGACGTATGTATCATTTAATTGAATGCTTTCTTCACATCATATAAGCACATGATGCACTAGTAATTTTTTTTCTCAATTTTTTACGTTGAATTATGATCCACAAAGCATTTCCACTATGAGCCACAGAAAATGACCCTTATGAGGAATGATCAAGTTTCGAGATAGTCTTGAGTTTTCTGATCAGCCTCTCAAGAAATGTTATTGTTGGCTAATTGTTTGTTTTTTGAAATATTGATTGCTATACATTTCCATATCCAATAATGAACTCTTTTGCGCTTATTGGTTTTATATGCTATAAGACCACCTAGATATGGCTTACTCAGCCAGAATGCGAGTGATATTTCTACTTATGGGATCAGGTTCTTTTATGCTCTATATAGTTTTTTCTCTTTAAAAAAAATCTAATACAAGTTAAACTTTTTATTTATTTATGCAGAATTGTATCGGCCAGGAATCATGTGCAGTAACAATAAACTCTGACAATTTCGGAGGTGACCCATGTCCGGGAACCATGAAGAGGATCGCAGTGGAAGCAGTCTGTGAATAATAACAGGAAACTGATCTCGATCAGAATAAAGAAAAAAGGTGGCATACTCTGAATTGTTATATAAGTATTCGTACACTTGAATACAAACCTTAACATCTGAAGAATGCAGAAACTTTGGCACACTAACCAGCCAGAAACAAACACGAAGAATTAGAGATCGACTGTTAGAACACACAATGGCAACAACAGAGAATGTATTCATGTGACTTATGGGAGAGCGTACATGTTGTATATATTTTGAGTTCATGTGCACTACTTGTGATGATTGGGATATTGAAGGGGCGAAGCCTCATGAGAGATTGGAGTTTCATTTCGAGCAAGAATTAGATAGTTTCTTCAGTATAGGTTTTGTATTGGTGCTGTTGTTTAGTATTCATGTCCTTGCAGGAGCCGAGACATTCTGAATTTGTACCCGAGAACGATATTTAGCATTTTGATTTAGTAATGATAAAAAGTTGAAATTCTCTTTCAAATTTCGATGCCTGTTCTATGTGTTCTTTTCCCCCCTCCTTTCTTTTTCTTATGATGTCTGATGTGTATATTCTCATAATGCTTCTTTAAGGGGGGTTATTCATTGGTGTAATTTTAGGGGTAATGGGTAACTTTTGGAACAACATTGTTTGGTGTTATTCATTGGGGTAATTGGGTATGGATTCAATTGTATGGTGTTATTGGTTGGGACAATGGAACAAGGATAATACATTTTTGTGTTATTGGTTTTTTGGAACATTAGTGAGACAATTACACCACTTGGGATAAAATTACCTCACTCATATACAAAAATTTTGTCCCAATAGTAAAAATTTACCCCATCCTCCATATTGGAACAATGATGTTCCACTTTGAAGGCAATTGGGATAATTTTAAAATATTTTTGTATTACTTAACTAATACATGCAATTATATTATAAATATATGACATGATATATAAAATATAACATATATTAATATTTTAATAACATAATTTAATAACATATATTAATAATATTATATAATAATAATTATAGTATAACGTTATTTATTATAATATTATATATTATTGTAATAACATATATTAATATTTTAATAACATATATATAATATTTTAATAACATATATTAATAATATTATGTAATATATTATTATATAATATTAATTAGTAATTATAGTATAACGTATTTATTATAATATTATATAATATTTTAGTAACATATATTAATATTTAATAACATATATTAATAATATTATATAATAACATATATTAATATTTTAATAATATATATTAATATTTTAATAACATATATATAATATTTTAATAACATATATTAATAGTATTATGTAATATATTATTATATAATATTAATTAGTAATTATAGTATAATGTATTTATTATAATATTATATAGTATTTTAATAACATATATTATTATATAATTAATTTATAAAATATTATTATAGTTATTATATATATGACATACTATTATAATATAATATAATAATTACGTTGAATAAAGTAAAATATTATAATATTTTATAAAGTACATTATATCCTATGATATTATATTATAATATATTAAATTAAATAATATATTATTAAAGTATTATATTATATATATTATTCATATATTATATCAATTATTATATAATGTAGCAACTAATATAATGTTAATTAGTAATTATTGTATAACATATTATATTTTTGTATAAATAAAATAATGTATCATATTAAATATTATATTATTAAAATATTATATTAAATATATTGATGTTATATTATATTAATTATTATATATAGTATAGCATGCTAATATAATATAGTATAATACAATATAATAATTAATAATAATAATTTGTAAGTATAGTACAATATATTATATTTTAATATAAGTAAAATAATATTTATATTTTAATAATATACTAAACCAATTGGATAAGTTAATTTAGAAGTAATTAATAGATAAAATTATATTTTAATAAGGTGCCACATCATCAATTATCCCACATGAATTGTCTAATCAAAGGCTCAAATTATCCCATTATCCCACTTTATCCCACTCAAAATATCCCAAAGGGGCAAAATTGTTCCATTGGAATAATTTTTCCATTTAGCCTCAATTTGTCCCAACCAATAACCCCCCTATTGTCCCACTCAAATTGTCCCATTACCCCATTTTACCCCACTTTATCCCATTCAATTATCCCATTGGGTAAAATTACCCCATTGGAACAATTTACCCCAATTACACCAAATTACACCAACGAATAACCCCCTAAATGTTTGTCTGGATCTGCAACCAACCCTATAAAAATTAAACCTGAAATAGCATTATTATAGCATCCAATGTTCATTGGGGGAAAAAAATTTTAAAATCAAATCAAATGTTTGGATTCTACTGCAAAAATCAAGCAAGTTTTGGCCTTGACAGCCCAACCAGATCCAGGCTGAAGCCCACAAAATCCAAGTTTGGGCTGCTTTTATGCCCAAGTCAGCCCTTTTCATAAGCCTTTTGAGTGTCTCGATGGACTTCTCAATTTTAGGCTTCTTATACATCATGATATAATACGGCAAGAGCTGATCCTTTAGCTAATTTTAGTAATGATGAATCTTGAAAGTAGATGTGCATTGTCTTCAGATGAGCTTGATTGCTTAGTAATGAGGAGTCAGTGAGAGAGATCCCTCTATTGGTTGAACTAACGGGTTGGTGGGATCAAACAAAATCAAAATGAAGACAAAAGGCAAAATCCTTTCTCTTTGCCTTGGATTGCGAGTACCCAATCCAAATCACACTTTACAGTAAAGAGAGAGAGAGAAAGAGACAGAGGAGAGAGAAATAAGAGAGAGAGAGAAATAAGAGAGAGAGAGAGAGAAAGAAACGTGCATGGTGGCCAAATGTGGGAGCTGTGTTTGGACGAGCAGAGGCGATGGCCAATGCATGTAGTCGAGGCTCAACAAGTGTAAGCGTTCGCCTGAATTCTGAGCTGGACTTCACGCTTGCTTTTGTTGTGGAGATGTGTGAAACTGACGACTTCTAATTTTCACAAATGGAAAATATCAATCACGGTGATGATACGTTGCACGTTTCTCCATTTTGATTTTATTGAGCACACTTCTATGTCGTTTGGTTTCTCATTTGAGAAGTAGTATTGCTGTAAGTTAATAAACATAGAATTTTTGAACAATTTCTTGAAAACCATATTGAATTTCTAGAGCATTTAAATGGACAATCAAAATAAAATAGTTACTTGTGTGAAGGGTTTGGTATAGAAAACAAGAGACGGTGTGAGGGATGCACTGCACGCTAGTTGTACGGATAAAAAATAATCTGCTCACATGCATACTATTCGTATAGGATGAGCACCGGGCTGTAAATTGTCAACATAATATCACCATCACAACCATATCACAAGTTTTTATCATTATATCAAAACTTTAAATTATTGAAACAATTCAGATTTATTTCATACTCTAATATGTAACAAGGTGGTTGGCTCGGAGCATCTCCAACCCAAAAATCCAAAATGGTGTAGTTTTTACACAAAATCACTATTCCATCTCTAACCTATTATACCAAATTTTACATATAATGGGAAATATGATGGAGAAATGACACATGGTTAGAATATTTGATTTGTTATAACTAATTTTAAGGACAAACTGGAAAAAGAAAAAAACTCCATATCTACATTGTTGCGCCATTCCTGGCGCAACACTGTAGCAACAACCCAAAATAGTGCAGGTTTTGACGCTACTTTGGAGACAGTTTTTGTATTTTTTTGACGTAAAAATGACTTTTTGAAATAACGTTGGAGATGCTCTCAGACCGAGAAAAGCAGCCCCCATCCGTTCAACTTAAATTACCATGATATGCCACTCAGAAAACATGAGCAATAGTAGTACTTGAGTACCAAATCTTTTCCCAACTTTAGATACGGGTATGGTCTGATTTCGGATCCCCATTCTGAGTGCCGGACCTCTTACTTACTAATTATGGCACTTTCCCTATAAACGGGCAACCAACAAGAACGTTCCGGGGGGGAAAAAAAAACCCCTGACCCTAGCGTTGCACACAAAACGCTAAAAATACCGACTCGCAACCTGACACGTGTAAGTTTCGGGCTGAAACTAGAGAAACTAAGAGGCTGTGTGTTTTGCAGCTGATCCTGTGACGCCACGCACCGTAGATTGGCGCAGCGGGGTCTAAGGGTTGGTTGGATGGTCGGAGCCCAGTTCATCTTTTCATTTATCTCGGCATTTCTAAGGCATTTGTGTTAATTTCACTTCAAATAAATCTCTATATTGAATTAGTGGACGTTTATGATTCATATCTTGATCCAATAGCTGATCTCTAATGCAATATTAATAATATACACCGGCCTATATTTACTTTTTTTGAAAAGTTATTTTATTAATATCTGTCTACCGGATAATTGGTGTATCAAGAAAAATAAAATGTTTAGATCAATTCATTTGTCCACAAACAATCAAAATTTTCGACGCGTGATCCTATAGTAAGAATTACTAGAAAGTTTTTATCCTCTCTCACTCAATCTCAGATTGGAGCATAACTGATTTCGACTTCTTCATCACAAAAAAATATAATGAATCAATTATTATTTTTATTACAATATTCTATTGTCAATACTAATTGTATTTCATTTTAGATCTAATACTTATTAAATTTATCCAAGAATATCCCCCATTTTCACTAAAAAATCATAATTGTTTATTGTTGATGTTCGTGAACAAACAGTCGACGGGGGTTGTCCGCCGTAGGATGCAGTTTCGATCCTGACGACGCTGATGAGAAGGGAGAGAATGAATGTTGGGGCCGACTCCTCCTCCGACTTTACGCCCGATTCTGAGCGCGCGGGGTGGGCTGATAACCTACACATGTAAGAATCGCAGGAGTACGTGGCTAGTTTCCTTGGAGCGTACTCTTTTGAGAGTTTTCTAGTTCTCTTCCTTTTTTAACCATTGTAGGTTCCTTGTTTTTATGAAGAAGATGTAGCCAAGCAATTATCACTTACCCTTCTCTTTACCTTCCATCCCTCCTTTTATAGTCCATTGCCTCTGAGAGGTTGACCATTGGCTTTGACTATGCATAGGAGACGGCTGAGGGGTGAGCAGTCGAGTTGCTGAGTCATCCTTCTCCTTCAAGATGTCGGTTGGCGATTGGAAGGGAGGTCATTCAAGTACATGAGAGAAATGACTTCTCAGTATCCTGGTTTTGATAGAAGAGGTTGTTGGGGATGCACAACCCCCCTGATGCGATTTGAAATAGAGATTT
>BQKN01067443.1:562111-594061 GCA_022839385.1 Asparagus kiusianus
GTCACCCACCCCATTAACAAAATCAATGCTACTGTAGTAAATTAATGAAAAGACCGGCTTTCCATCCAGCCCAAGTAATAGTTGGGCTGGAGCCCAAAACATAAACTTTTCTTTTATAGTTAATGGATTTATTCAGCAAATTTTAATTAATTAATCAGCTTAACTGATAATCAAGTAAAGAGCGAATTCGATCCCCTTGGCTCTCGCTCGACCCCTACTCTCCTTCAAAAAAAAAAAAAAAAAAAAAAAAAGGAAGAAAAAAAAAAAAAAAAAAAAAATTTCAGTTCTGCTCCCTCTGTCGATCAGAGATCAAAGCAAGCTTTCGCCATTTACCAATGGCGTCGAGGTACTGGATGGTCTCCCTCCCCGTCCAGAGCTCCGCCGCCTCCCTCTGGAGTCGCCTTCAGGACTCAGTCTCCAAACAAGCTTTCGATACTCCTCTCTATCGAGTAGCCAATCAAACCCTAACCTCTCAATTTCAGCGCTTTTATTCTGATCTAGGGTTTTAACGACCTCTTCTCCCCTCTCTGCAGTTCAACATCCCCGATCTCCGCGTCGGAACCCTAGATTCCCTTCTTGCCCTCAGTGATGATCTGCTCAAGGTAATTGCGTGAGATCTTGACTGAATTTTGGGTTTTCGTGGTTTCGGTGTTGATTCGCGAGATCTGGTAGTCGAATGCTTTTATAGAGGGAGTTTCGCACAAGATCCGGCGGCAGATTGAGGAGCTGGAGAGGGCTTCGGGCGTCGATGGCGGGGCTCTGACAGTTGATGGAGTCCCTGTTGATTCCTATCTTACAAGGTTTCTACAATTTCCTGCTGAAAATTTTGATTTCCCCTTTGTTTGTGATCATTTGAAGATGTAATGGTTTAGATTTGTCTGGGACGAAGCGAAGTACCCGACAATGTCGCCGCTTCGGGAGATTGTTGATGGAATTCATGTACAAGTAGCCAAAACTGAGGATGACATGAAGGTCAGTTGAATTTATAAGCCAACTTCTATTTGTTTGTTGTTTCATAGTCTGCATTATTAGAATCTTCACCGATATTGCGTTTACCTGGCATACCATAGTTTGACAATGTTAGGTAGTAAAATCAAAACAACTTAGAATTTTGATAAAGGTGTCTGAATTTCTAACTGAAAGTGTTAAATGATGTTTAGTTTATTTTAAAATCGTATTAAATGTTCTCTATTTTGCTAATTGGTTAATTATAGCTACATTTGTAAAATTAGTGGATTGCTTTCATTATATCATAAAAAATGTAAACATGCACGTAGACCGGTTATCTCAATAGATAACTACATGTCTTGTTTAATTGTGAATTAGGAGATTTCTTCCATATTATCACATTGATGTAGTTATGCATGTGAATTTAAATATTACACCTAGTAATTGGTCAATAAATTTGAAATCGGTATCCCTTTTTGTTCATAATTATCTTCTAAACTTAAAATCGTATTCCAATAGTTTTTATTTGTTAGGAGGTTGTAATGATGCTTATGGGTGATTTTTCCTTTATCATAGAGAGACTTTTGATATACGCGAAATTGGTCGAAGGCACATGCATAATTTGAGGGGATTCTGATTATCAACATTTGTTACTATTCTTGTGCTTTTTATGATAATAGTCCTTCAGATGCTCCAGAGCAAATATTTTAGGTCTTAGTGGTTTGGTCTTATTATTGACATTATGTTTCCTGATTTTGTAATTTCTCTCCTGTTTCTTAGACTAAATTATTGTATCTTTTGAATCTTGAATTCCATTTATATGCTTTCCACTGTTTCATCCTCAATTTAGTGATATTGAGTAAGTATTCAGTTAAGAGATTGTAGGGGTGCCACATTGAGTGCTTAGGTACTATCCTTCTCATGTATACTCCTTTTATCTCTCGTTCTTGGGCAACGGCCAAGAGAAGATTCTTTTTTTATGAAATCCTCCTTTGAATATCCTTCTCCCACAAGGCCACAACACTAATTCTTCTCTTGAAGTGGTATGAATAGATGCAGCATCAGCCTGTCAATCATACCGACACCTAGACTGTCAAATTTTACTTTTAAACTTTTGGAAAATATATGTATTAACTAGCCAACTATATGTTTTGTTTTGACAATCTTGAGGGATTATGGTTATTGAAATAGCACAAGTCCAGAGAGCTGCGTTCTGGACCACACCATGATTAGATCAGCCTAATCAGTGAACTCTTCTTCAGTACCTATGTGACAGCCAATATTGTACATAATAGCTTTTGACAATATGTTGCATAGTACTTTCATGCTCAAATGCAATGCAATTATGTGACATCATCTTCTTTTATTTTTTGCTAAAGTATTTGGCATGTATTTTTGTATGCTTTTGTATTTAAGGATTTATTTACTATTCATTTCAATTCAAAATTTAAACATTATTTTCATGCTTGTAATTTTTGTTGGATATATCTTGCAGGTCCGAGCTGCAGAGTACAACACTGTCCGTGGTCAACTTAATGCAATAAACAGAAAGCAAACTGGAAGGTACAAAAAAATTCTTCAAATCTTCTTCCTTAAGATGGTAACCTTATGCAACAGGAAATCAAGAATTTATAAGTGCCTAACTGGATTATATTCTCTCTTATTTTGTTTTTCTTCTGTCTTGCAGCTTAGCTGTTAGGGACCTTTCTGACTTAGTGAAGTCAGAGGATATTATTACCTCTGAGCATTTAGTGACACTCCTTGCAGTTGTTCCCAAGTACTCTCAGAAGGATTGGTTGTCAAGCTATGAAACTTTGACTACATACGTGGTGAGTTGTTATGCGATTAATAGCTTTACACCTGATGCAAGATGCAAGAGACTCTATGATGTGCATATTCTCATTGTTCTTATCTTATCCATTTGTTTGAAGTATCCATACTTAGGATATTGACCATTTGTTTAAAGTATGCATATTGTTATCTTCCAGATTTCTTGTTTCACAACAATTCCTAATGGGGAAGAGTTTAGTTATCTGTTCTTAGTGCTATGAAGTTTGAATTTCTGACTAACTTTCGAAGTAAATCCAGGTTCCTAGGTCTTCCAAAAAGCTGCATGAGGACAATGAATATGCTCTCTATACTGTAACACTCTTCATAAAGGTTGCTGACAACTTTAAAACAAGCGCACGCGAAAAAGGTTTTCAGGCAAGTCTTTTTCCTGCCACACTATGTAAGATAGATATAATTGTAGACCCATGGTTAGTTGAATACTTATATCTAAGCATCTTAAATGAGTTTAAGAAATGAGCTTTCACATGGTCTCATAGTTGTTCGTACCATAGATCTTGTCAGCAGCCTATCTTGCTACAAAGGTTGTCAAGTTCCCAAGCATATAAATTTGTAAGCATGAAGCATGCAAATCATTGGTCTCTGAGGCATCTTATATGATTTGATCAGGATTACCGTACATTGGATGACCAGCCATCTATTTTGCGTAGGAATGTAGGTGCCTTAGGTGTTGCAAATTAAGGTTGAAGATTCTATGGTCAACAATCTATTGTTTTGCTTCTCTCCTGTTTTCATTTGCATTTAAGATAAGGATAGTTTTCTCAGTTATGGGAACATGCATGATAAATTTGATAGCCTTTCAGCAGAAACTAGAAAGTGCAACTTGTTTTCTGTTTGTCCTGTAACCAAATTAAGGTGATTTTACTTTTCAGATTCGTGAGTTTGAATATATTCCAGAAGCACAAGAGGATAGAAAACAGGAGCTGGAAAAATTAATGCAGGACCAGGATACCATGAGAAGCTCTCTTCTACAATGGTGCTATGCCAGTTATGGGGAGGTACGTTCTGTATGAATAATATTATCAGTATATTAACATTTTGTAACTTCATACTGTGAAGTTATATTCTGAGTATATGCTTGCAAATTTAGGCAACCAATAACTCATGCAGGCCAGAAGTAGCTTTGTCACGAATATGATCATCTAATTTATTGATAACCATTCTTCATCATACTGTTTATAATCATTTTTTTTCCGAATTTGAAAGCAATAAGTAAATATATTTCCCCCATTTTTTTACATAAACAATAACAGTTTGCTAATGAGAATATGAGCTGCATTGGCAAAATGTTTGATAACCAATTAGGTTGATATGTGATTATTTGAGATGAGCATCCAGTGGCACACAACTGCTGTACTTTTGTGGCACTGCATCAGAAGGAAGCCCTTTCTGGCTTTTGGCACATACACTATAGTATAGATAGCAAGGTTTTAACTATCGGTTATCTGGGATTTATTGGACGGCCAAAACCTTATTGGATAGCGGAGATCGGGGATATATCGGGATATATCGGGGATAAGTAGTATTTATTGGAGTGATATACTAAATAATGTATATATATAATATAATAACTAAAAAATATAATCTAACCATGCTTAATGAAATATAAACATACAAAAATGTAAATTATTCAACAATTTCTTCTTTCAGGTCACTGACTTGAGATCTATGTGCGTGCGTGAACTGTGAAGGAATTACAAGAGAAGGAAAGCTCACAGCATGTGTATATATAGCCATGTTTCCGGACAAAAATCTTTTTAACTTATGGGGAAATCCTAAAACTTCACAGAAATTCTTATAGAAAAGATTAAAAGCAGAAGTTAAAAACAACAAAAAAAATCAAGTAAATCCCGCTGGAGATTTTTCACGTAGTAGATAATTAACGGAGATTCTTCACAACAAGTCTCACAAGTAGATAATATTTGTTCAAAGAATAACAAAAATTAACTTAAAAAATAGAAACAGTTCGAAGACGCGAAGAAATGATACATGTTCAAGTAAATCCCGCTGGAGTTCGAAGACGAGGCGAGCGAAGTTCACAGAGATTCACGAAAGCAAGGCGAGCGACGAGGTTCACGAAGGCGGAAGGCGAGGTGAGCGACGAGGTTGACAGAGGGTAGGCGAGCGACGAAGTTCAAGGCTTGAAGTTCACGAAGGCGAGTGACGAAGAGGCGGTAGAGAACATGAGATGGAGATAACGGAGGAAGAGGAAGAGCTCTATGAGAAAAGGAGCAGCTGCCAGAGACGAAGTTTAGGGTTTGAAGGTTGGATTCACGAAGTTTAGGGTTTTAAGTTTCATTTTATTAACAAAACGGGTCGGGTCGGGTTTAAAACTCAACAATCCAACTCAAAATATCCGGTCGATAATCCCGATAATTTAAGCCTTATTGGCCGATAAGTGTCGATAACGCCGATAACTCGCCGATAAACTCTCCAAAACGATAACCGATTACAAAACCAACTTTTCCTAGCGGAGAGCTCCCAAATCTGATAACTCGGTCGATAATATCGATTATCATCGATTATGGGTCGATATTTAAAACAATGATAGATAGTAAAAAATGCAAACCATCAATTAAAATCAACCCAATACAATATGGGCCCACCTAAGGGCACTTTGGTCATTTGACATGAGTAATGGGCTCATCATTCACATGAGAGTCCCCATTTAGCAAAGGATAGAAGATCACAAAATTCTAAGTCATAACATGTTGTAAATCAGCCTTAACTACGCTCAGAAACATGCTGGTGCATTGTTAAAGCTGGCGCACAATCAAAAGTGGCACGTAGTTGTTGGTGATGTGTAGTTGATGTTGGCGTGTGGTTGATCATAGCATATAGTTGAATGCTTGATCGCGGTTGATAGTGGCACGCAGTTGAGCCTAGCATGCGGTTAATAGTGACGTCGCGCAGTTCAGGAGAGTGCAACTTTACACCAATAGGGGGTTAGATGATGTTACATGTAGGCGTCATCATTACTTCTTACAATGCCACAATGACATATCCATTGCATTAAATGCTGAAGATTCAAAGAGGATGGCTCTCTTGAGTTGCGCACAACTGAAACCTCGCGCCCACAGCTTCTAAAGACCAAGACCAGGACTGCTCTTTTGTAGCCTCGCACGTCCACAATTTTATGGCACGAGGTTGATAAAGCTGCTAGCATCATATTGCGTTTATTGCTGATCTGACAAGTATATCCATTATCCATCCACGATGACGAAGCAACCTCACACCATAAAATTGTCAGATCAGCATTAAATGTAATATGATGCTAGTAGCTTTGCTACAAAAATAACGGTACTGTGCAAGCATTTGCTACTCGTACGATTGGAGCTAGCCTTGCTCTAGGAAGGGATCCTAGCCTATAAATAGAGGTCTCCTTCAACTTTTCGATAGTTAGCTCTTAGGTTTCTTAAAGACTCATAAAGCCCTCCCGCCCGATTGCTGAGTTAAACCTCACCAAGGTCGTCATCCAAGAGTTCTAGCCTTTATCACTTGATTTCAATCTTGTGTTAGCACCCGGAGTTGGTTATCCAGCTCTCAAAGCTCGGTTTTCACTTGTCAAAGAGGTGATCCCTCTCTGATAACTTAGATCCTCATAAAGAAGATCGTGTTTATCAAAAATTATTACGTGTACATTAAAATTTGCACTTTTCAAAAGCTATAACCCATTATTTTTGTCAATTTCATTTGTTTCGTGTACATCAAATTTTAGATTTTCATGAACTCTAGCTTACGATTTTTATCAATCTTCAATAATTTCGACCAAATTACAAATAAATACAATTAGTTCAAAATTCAAGATTTAATGAGCTATAACGCATATTTTTTGTTAATTTGTGTTTGTTTCAAGCAAAAGTATACTTATTATCTTTACATAAAACATTTGTGACTTCAGGGATTATAACTCAATATCAAGTTTTGTCCTTTACGAACAAATGTAAATTTATTATGTGTACATTGAAGTTTATGATTTTCAGGAGGTATACAACTCAATTGTTGTCAAATTTTTTCTGTTTCCAACGAATGTAAATTTACTGTTTGTACATCAAAATTTGCAATATTTAAGGGTTATGTTCCACAAATTTTGTTAGTTTTTGTTCGTTTAGAATGAATGTAAGTTAATTGTGTGCATGTCAAAATTCTAGCTTTGTATGAGCTGTAATATATGATTTTTATCAATTTTGATTCGTTTCAAATTGATGTAAATTTATTGTCCCAATCAAAATTCTAGATTTACATGACCTATAATCCATGATTTTTTAAGTATTAATTTATTTAAAAAATATAAATTATAATGTATACATTAAAATTTGCGATTTTCATGAGCTATAGCTGAATTTTATCAAAATTTGTTCGTTCATAAGCTATAACGCACAACTTTTGTTAATTTGTGTGCGTTTCGAATGAAATTAAATTCATTATATATACATTGAAATTTACGATTCTTATTTGCTATCACTCACGATTTTGTCAAATTTTATTCGTTTTGAAGGAATCAAAATTTATTGTGTGCTTTGAAATTTATGATTTTCAAGGGCTATAATCCAAGGTTTTTGTTTATTTTGTTTGTTTCGAATGAATGTAAATTAATTGTGTATACATTGAAATTCGCAATTTTTCATGGGATGTAACCCACAATTTTTGTTTGTTTTGAACAAATATAAATTAGTAGTTTGTACATCAAAATTCTAGATTTTCATGGGCTAGGCTAAGCTAAGATATTTGTCAATTTTGATTCATTGCAAACGATGTAAATTATTTTGTGTACATCAAAAGTTGCAAGGTTCATGGGCAGCCATGAATTTTTGTTAAATTTCATTCGCTTTGAATGAATATAAATTAAATTTGTACGTCGAAATTCGCAATTTTTATGAGTTATTACCACAATTTTTATCAATCTTTGATCATTTCGACCGACAATTAATTATCAGTAGTTCAAAATTCAAGATTTCATGAGATGTAAATCATAATTTATGTTAATTTATTATTTTGAATGAAAGTAAGTTATATGTACGCCAAAATTTGCTATTTTCATTACCTAATAACCCATGATTTTTGCCAATTTTAATTTGGCTTGATAAATGTAAATATTATGTGTACATCAAAATTCACAATTTTCATGAGGTATTATCCACAATATTTGACAAAATTTTGACATTTCTAAAGAATCTAAATTATTCTGTAAATCAAAATTTGTGATTTTCGAAGGTTAAATAGCGCATTAGTTTTTTTTCAATATTCAGTTGTTTTGGATGAATGTAAAGTAAATGTGTGTATATTGAAATTGTAATTTTCATGGGGCTATAACCCATGACTTTTATTATTAATTTTCATTCATTTTGAACGAATATGAAATAACTACGTGTACATCAATTCACGATTTTTATGGGTTATAACCCACAATTTTTCTTGATTTTTATTTGTTTCAAATGAATGTAATTCAATTTTGTGCATTAAAATTCTAGATTTTCATAAGCTGTAATCTATGATTTTAGGCAGTTTTGATTAGTTTTGAACGAATGTAAATTATTATGTTTAGATTAGACTTTGAGATTTTCATGGGCTAGCTATGAATTGTTTTTGATTTGCATTCATTTCGATCGAATGTAAATTTATTGTGTAGGTCAAAATTTGTAGCTTCCATAAGTTATAACTCACAATTTTTATTAATTTTGATTTTGATCTTTTTGATCAAATAACAATTAAAAACGAGTAGTTCAAACTTTAAGATTTCATGAGCTACAACGCACATTTTTTTTGTTAATTTGTGCGTGTTTCGAATGAAAGTAAGTTTATTACGCTTACATTAAAATTTGTGATTTTTATTAGTAATAACCCACAATTTTTGTCAAATTTTGCTCGTTTTGAAGGAATGTAAATTTATTTTTTGGACAAAAAAATTTGAGATTTTCAATGGTTATAACTTGCAATCTCTGTTATTATAACCCACATTTTTGTTAATTTTTGTTTGTTTCGGACGAATGTAATATAGTTGTGTATACTGAAATTCACAATTTTCAAGAGCTACCACCTAGAATTTTGTCAATTTTCATTGTTTCGAGCAAATGTAAATTAATTGTGTACGTAAAAATTCATGATTCTCGTAGACTACAATATATTTGATAATTTTGTTTGTTTTGAATGAAATTGTGCGTACATTGAGATTTCAGATTTTATGAGCTATGACCAACTATTTTGTCAAATTTGATTCGTTTCTAACGAATGTAAATCAATTGTGTTCACATCAAAATTCTAGGCTTTCATTAAGCTATAAACCATGATTTTGTTAATTTTGATTCGTTTCTAAAAAATGTAAATTAATTGTGTACATCAAAATTCTAGATTTGCGTTAAGTTTGTAAGCCACGATTTTTGTACAATTTGAATTGTTTCTAACAAAAGTAAATTAATTGTACGTAAAAATTCTAGATTTTTGTTAGCGATAATCCATGATTTTTGTTAATTTTGATTCATTTCGAATGATTGTAAATTATGTGTATGTTAAAATTTAGGATTTTCATAAACAATAATCCATGAATTTTTTCAATATTCATTCATCTCGAACAAATATTAATTCACGATTTTCATCTGTACATGAAAATTTGCGATTTTATTGGTTATAATCCACGATTTTTATCAAATTTGGCTTGTTTTCAAGGAAAGTAAACATTTATTTTGGTACATCAAAATTGGCGATTTTTAAGTGCTATAACTCACAAATTTTGACAATTTTTATTTTTTGAGTAAATCTAAATTAATTGTGCATATTAACATTCGCGATTTTCATGGTCTATAATCCATGATTTTTATCAAATTTTGTTCATTTTGAACGAATGTAAATTAGTTGTGTTACATCGAAGTTCTAAATTTTCATGAGCTGTAATTTACGATTTTGTCAATTGATTCCTTTCGAATAAATGTAAATGATTAGGCGTACATCGAAAATTTTGACTTTAAATGGGCTATATAATCCATGAACTTTGTTAATTTTTGTTCGTTTCCGATGAATATAATTTAAATTTGTGTATATCATTATTCCACGAGTTCCATGAGTTATTATTCATGTTTTAAAATCAATTTCTATCATTTTAAGCAAATAATAATTAAATATGAATTGTTCAAAATTCGAGATTTCATGAGCTATATTTATTTTTGTGCATTTTGAACAAAAATAAGTTTATTATTTGTACATCAAAATTTATAATTTTCATGGGTTGTAACTTACGATCGTTGTCAGTTTTCATTTGTTTCGAGTGAATGTAAATTTATTATGGATACATCCAAAGTCGCAATTTTCATGTGCCATAACCTATAATTTGTCATTTTTCTTTCATTTCTAGCGATTGTAAGTTCTGTATATTATAATTTGTGATTTTCAAGGGCTATATTCTGCGGATTTTGTCAATTTTGATCATTTTTATTGAATGTAAATTAATTGCATGTACATCAAATTCTAGATTTTCATGAGCTCTATGCCTTCATTTATGTCAATTTTGATTCGTTTTGAACGAATGTAACTCAATTGTGTACATCAAAATTCTAGATTTTCTTGAGCTGTAACCTTTAATTTTTGTTTATTTTGATTCATCTTGAACGAATATAAAATATTATATGTACATTCAAATTTGTGAATTTCATGGGTTATACAACCCATTAAATTTGTCAATTTTTGTTTGTTTCCGATGAATATAAATTGTGTACATCAAAATTCACTATTTTTGAGTTATTACACATGATTTTTATCATATTTTCAATCATTTCAAGCAATTGACAGTCTTATACGAGCAGTTCGAGCTTCGAGATTTCATGAGCTAAAACATGCAATTTTTGTTAATTTGTGTTTTGAATGAAAGTAAATTTATTATGTGTAATTTAAAATTTGTCATTTTCATTAGCTATAATCCGCGATTTTTGTCCTGTTCATTTTGAACAAATGTAAATTAATTGTGTACATCAAAATTCTAGATTTTCGTTAGCTATATTATATTATCCATGATTTTTCATCAATTTGGATTCGTTTCAAACAAATGTAAATTAATTGTGTGTACGTCATAATCTTGATTTTCATGAGCAATAATCCACGATTTTTGTCAATTTTGATTCATTTGATTCATTGTGAATGAATGTAAATTATTATGCGTATATTAATTTTTTTGATTTTGATGGGATATAATCCATGTTTTTTGTCAATTTTCGTTCGTTTTGAACGAATATAAATTAAATGTGTACATCAAAATGCACGACTTTCCTTGAGTTATAACCCATGGTTTTTATTAATTTTAAACCATTTCAACCTAATGACAATTAAATGTGAGCAGCTAAAAATTCGAGATTTCATGAGCTAGGACACAATTTGTAAATTTGTGTGAAGTTTGTATGAAAGTAAGTTTATTATGCGTACATAAAGAATTGTCTATTTTCATTGTTTATAACCCATGATTTTTGACAAATTTGGTTTGTTTTAATGGAACATAACTTATTTTGTACATCCAAATTTGCGATTTCAAGGGCTATAACCAACGACTTCTGTCAGTTTTTCGTTTTTTTCAAACAAATATAAATTGATTGTGTACATCGAATTACGCGATTTTCATGGGCTAACCCATGATTTTTGTCGATTTTTGTTTGTTTCAGACAAAACTAAATTAATTGTGTGTACATAAAAATTCTAGATTTTCATAAGTTATAATCTAAGATTACTGTTAATTTTCGTTCATTTCAGTGGAATATAAATATTTTACGTGGATATCGAAATTTGTGATTTTCATGTTCTATAACTCATCAATTTTGTCAATTTTAATTCGTTTTGAATGAATATAAATTAATATGTGTATCAAAATTTGCAATTTCCATAAGTTGTAACAATCAGGGCGTAATATCCAGTCGAAGGGGAATAATCCATTTCGGTCAACAAATTGAGCTCCCTTTAACACCAAACTCGTATAACATCAACATAGTTTCAACAGTGACGCTTGCATGGTCAACAGAGCAAGGAATCTAGTCCCTTTCGGCATACTTCCCTGGAGGTTTCTAATTTTCATGTTTCGAAGCGTGAAAAATGATGTCAACCTCTTTTGGCAAGAAACATACACAAGTCATACATAACAGGTAGGAGACGTGTTAAATTTACTCCTCAACTAGATTAGTTGTATCTTGCCTGCAAAAGTGCACATTATGCAAAAATGAAAAGGAAAAAAAAAAGAAAAAGAAAAAAAAGAAATAATCCAATCTTTTCACTTAGATCTACCTGTTTCCATACCTCTATAGGAAAAAGGTCAAGCACTTCAAAAGTTGTCTGTCCGTGCAAGCAACTTGGCACTTCAAAAGTTTTCCTTTTGACTTGCAGGTTTTCAGTTCCTGGATGCACTTTTGTGCTGTTCGTGTTTTTGTGGAGAGCATCCTTCGTTATGGTCTACCAGCATCATTTTTGGTACTTTATTGTTTCTTGAGAACGTACTCGGGCTACAAAATTTGCTAGACATGGTAACATTAATATTCATGTCTCTTTGAATGAATTTCAGTCTGCAGTATTAGCACCACCAACAAAAAGTGAGAAGAAAGTTCGCAGCATCCTGGAACAGATTTGTGGAAATTCCAACAGGTAACGAGCTATTTAGCTTTTAGTCTTAGGAATAATATCAAATGATCTTCACACTTTCAGCGTATTTTCTTTGTAGGCTTTCTGCTGACTGGAGTTTTATTTTGTTTTCAGCACTTACTGGAAATCTGAAGAAGACGCAAACATTGCTGGTTTAGGAGGTGAAACAGAGGCTTATCCTTATGTTTCATTCACAATCAATATTACCTGAAAAATTAAGGTACAAGTTGCGATTCTACCAACTTCTGGAGTTTTGAGTAATTATTCTTATAAGCAGATATCAATGCAGAGGTCATTGAGAAACATAATTTTTATTGTATATTAGTATCAATTATTTTTCATGTGTACCCCCATAGTCTGCATAAGATGCTAAATACGTTTTGTCATAAGATGTTTATAGGTTTCAGTGGTTTTTCAATATCACGAATTGTATTTTTTTCTAGTCAAAACAGATGGTCATGAACCGAACCTCAGTCCTTGTATTTTTATGTTTCTACTCAATAAGTTCACTCAATAAGTTCAACCTGAATTCAGGTTGATGTCATCAACTGTTTTGTTCTTCCTCCTATTTTGATACAAAGTGCATTTTTTGTATTAGCCAATCATACGATGTGAACGATTTGATACTAATCTTTGGCACTGGAGTTCTATAGGCGCTACAATTTAAGTTTCATCCGAACATCAGAAATGCAAGAAAGTTAGAATGGAGGAACAGTATTACCATTTTTGTTCCAAAAAAAAAAAAAAAATGCCACAGCGGCTCTTTGTTAGATATGCAAAAGCCTGGGCTAATATGTGACGATGTTAACATGCCTAACTCCAATAGTATAAAAGATACTAATACTCGCACAACTTGAACTATATATGTCAAAGATTGACCATTACCTTCAGATAACAAGGGAAACCTAAACCTTTATGGGGGCTTTTTCATTGGTGTAATTTTAGGGATGATGGGAATATTTTTTGGGATATTACTTTTTGATGTTATTCACTGGGGATAATTGTAGGACTTCAATTTATGTTGTTATTGGTTAGGGGTAATGGAATTGGGACATTATATTTTGGTGTTATTGGTTTGTTAGAACATTTGTGAGACAATTTCCCCACTAAAAATAAAATTGTTCTATCCATATACAAAAAATTTAACCCCGTGTCAAAAGTTAGCCCCATTCGCCATATTGGAAGAATAATGTTCTCACTTTGAAGGCAAATGAGATAAGTTAAAACTGTCTTATAAATAACTAATACATGCTAATTATAAAATAATATATAATAATATAATATATTAAAAGTATTACTATATTATTGTAATAAAATATTATTATAATTCAAATCAATACGTATACTTTATTATACAATATTTTTATACATAATATTGTACAAGATTAAGTATTGTACTATATATAATTATTATAATATAATATTATATATATAATATATTGTATTAAATAGTATTAATAAATTTACTACATATATATTATGGTAGATATAACATAATATAATATTATATTGTAAAAATATAGTATAATATAGATGATGATATAATGTATTATATTAAATTAATATTTGTTATAATATAATATATTACATTATTTATGGTAGATATAACTTTTGTTCCCTTTTTTTTTTTTCTAGTTTGAACAAGTACAAATTTATTATATGTACATTAACATTTAAAATTTGCATGAGCTGTAACTCATGAGTGTTGACACTTATTTTTCGCTTTGAATTAATGCAAATTTAATATGTGTACATCAAAATTTACAGTTCTCATGAGTTACAACCCATCATTTTTAAAATTTTAGTTTGTTTTGAAGGGAACAGAAATTTAGTATGCGTACATAAAAATTCAAAATTATCATGAGCTATATTTACGTTTTTTGTCAAGCTTTATTCGTTTTGAATGAATAATAATTTTGTTATGCATATCACTGAGTTAGCAACTTTGACAATTCATAAAAAAGACTAAAAATGGTAAAAATTGTGTGTTATATCTCATGAAATTATGATTTTTGGCCCACATTAAGTTATTTACCATTACCAATTAGTAAAAATGAATAAATATGGCTAAAAATTGTGGGTTAACCACAAAACTGTAAATTTTGGCCATCGCAAAATTACATGCCAATGCGTTGAAATGATTGAAAATGGCTAAAAATTGTAGGAAATAGCGTATTAGATCTTTAATTTTAGCCTTCGCGAAGTTATTTTCCAATGGCTTGAAGCGACTGACAAATGGCCATAAATCGCGGGTAAGCTCAAGAAATCATGAATTTTAGCCTCCGTGAAATTATTTGCTAATGAGTCAAAACGACAAAAAGGCCAAAAAACATAATTTATATCTCATGACATACTGAATTTTTACATATGCAAAATTACTTGCAAACAAGTCAAAGTAAATAAAAATTGTCAGAAATCATGGGTTATAGCTCACGAAATCGTAAATTTCAGCTTTCATATGAAAATTTTGCCAACGGGTCAAAATCAGTAAAAATAGTTAAAATTGTAGGTAATAACTCATGAAACCTTTAATTTAAGCCTCATTGAAATTATTCACCGACATGTTGAAATGACTACAAATGACAAAAAATTGTGGGTTATATAGCTCACGAAATCGTGAATTGAATCTCCGTGAAATTATTTGCCATCGGATCGAAATGGCTAAAAATGGCCAAAAATCGTGGGTTCTTGATCATAAAATACTGAATATGACCACAACAAGTTATTTGCAAATGGATAGAAACGATGAAAAATGGCCAAATATTGTAGGTTATCGATCATGAAATGGGGAATTTTGGAGTTCCTAATTTTTTTTGTCAATTTGCTGACGGCAATGGCAAAAAATTGTGGGTTATAGCTCATAAAATCGTGAATTTTGGTCTCCACAGAATTACTTGCTAATATGTTAAAGATCAACTCTCTTGGCCACATCTCCTTCCTCAAGAACTCAACCATAAGTCCTTGAGGTAAGGGTTCAAGGAAAGACCCCTTCCCAACCATAAAGTTAAAGGAAGTTTGGCCTTCATCCTCATCACAAAAACTCTCGACTGAATTACTTGATAATATGTTGAAGGAACAAAATATGGCTATAATGATGGGTTATAGTTTATGAAATCATAATTTTAGTTTCTGCAAAATTATTTAATGAGTCATAATGACTAAAAATGACCAAAAATTTTGGGTTATAGCTCATGAAATTGTGAATTTTGACATCCATGAAGTAATTTGTCAATTGTTTGAAACAACAAAAAATGGTATAAAATTATTGGTTATAACCGATGCAATCTTGAGTTTTGTCATCATCAAAATTATTTGTCAACAGGTCAAAACGACTAAAAATGGAAAAAAATCATAGGTTTTAGCCCGTAAGTTGTAAATTTTGGCCAAACTGTGAAATAATTTGCCAATGGGTTGAAAGGACTAAAATGACTAGAAATTTTGGATTATAACTCATGAAATCGTAAATTTAGATTCTACGAAATTATTTGCTAATGGATTGAAATGATAAAAAATGACTAAAATCCATGGGTTATAGATCATGAAATATGATTACCGTAGAATTATTTGCCAACGGGTTAAACCCATAAAAAATGGCCATAAGTTGTGGGTCACATCAAATAAAATCTTTAGTTTTGGCATTGGCAAAATTATTTGTCAACAAATTAAAATAACTATAAATGGCAAAAAATCGTGAATTATAGCTCATAAAAGCATTAATTTTGGCCTCCGTATAATTATTTACTAATTGATCAAAATTAAAAATGGCAAAAAATTATGAGTTATAATTTACGAAATCATGAAATTTGGCTTCTATAGAATTATACTTGTTGATGTGTGGAGACTATTAAAGATGGCTAAAATTTATGGGTTATAACTCATGAAAATTTTAATTTTATCATCCACAAAATTATTTTCCATCTGGTTGAAATAACAAAAGATGATTGAATATCATAGGTTATAGCTCAAGTAATCATGAGTTTTGGCTTCACAAAATTATTTGTGAACATGTTGAAATAATTAAAAATGAAAAAAAATCGTAGGTTGTAGGTCATGAAATTGTGAATTTTTGCCTCTACAAAATTATTTACCAAATAATCGAAGCGATTAAGAACGGCTAAAAATCATGAGTTTGAGCTCATAAAATCATAAAGTTTTGCTTCTATGATATTATTTGCCAATGGGCCGAAACAACTAAAAATGATAAAAAAAATCATGGGTTATAGAACATGACATTGTAAACTTTGGGACCACGTGGAATTTGCCAATGGTCAGAAACGACTAAAAATGTTCAAAAAAAAGGGGTTATTGCTCTTGAAATCGTGAATTCTAGCCTACACAAAATTATTTATCAATGATTTGAAATGAATAAATATGGTAAAAAATCGTGGGTTCTAGCTCAAAAAGTAGTCGATTTTTCCTACTAGGAAATTATTTTCTAAATGATCGAAATGGCTAAACATGAAAAAAAATCTTGAGTTGTATCTCATGAAATTGCGAATTTTGGCTTCTGCAAATTTATTTGCCAACAAATCAAAACGACTAAAAATGGGCAAAACTCATGAGTAATAGCTCATTGAATCTTTAATTTTAGCCTCTACGAATTTATTTGCAAATGCATCGAAACAACCACAAATGTCCAAAAATCATGGGTTATAGCTCATGATATCATGAATCATCCGTGAAGTTATTTATCATCGGGTTAAAATGAGTAAAGATAGCCAAATATCGTGAGTTTTAGTTCACTAAAATGTGAAATTTTCCCAGCTGTGTAATTATTTTCCAATTGGTCGGAATGATTAAAGATGTAGCTCGTGAATTCCTTTCTTTTAGCCTCGGTAAAATTATTAGCCACACATTATGAAAACGATAAAAATGGCTAAAAATTGTGGGTTATATTTCATAAAATTGTGAATTTTAGCCTTTCTAAAATTATTTGTCAATGGATCGAAATGACTAAAAATGACTAAAAATCATGGCTTATGTCATGAATTTTGGCCCCGCTAAATTGTTTGCCAATGGTCGAAATGACCAAAATTACCAAAAATCATGTGTTATAACTCTTGAAATTGTAAATTTTTACCACTGCAATATGTCAATTGGTTCAAAATAATTAAAAATGGCTAAAAATCATGGGTAATAACTCATTAAATCTTTAATTTTGGCCACCGTGAAATTAGTTGTTAATGGGTCGAAACGACAACAATTGGCAAAAAAATATGGGTTATAGCCTTCAAATATTGAATTTAGGTCCCTAAAAAATAATTTGCTAATGGATCGAAACAACTAAAAATAACTAAAAATCATGTGTTATAGCTAATGAAATATGCCAAGGATCGAAATGACTAAAAATGGCCAACAATCATGCGGGTTATAGATCACGAATTTGTGAAAATTGGCCTCATGCAGTTATTTATTCATGCAGTTATTTATTAATGGGTCGAAACAATTGAAAATGGCTAAAAATGGTGGGTAGTAGCTCATGTAGTCTTTGATTTTAGTCTTGGTGAAATTATTAGCCATGGGGTTGAAATGACTACAAATGGCTAAAAAATCATGGATTATATAGCCCTTGAAGTCGTGAATTTTAGCTTATATGATACTATTTGCCAATGGCTGAAAGGACTAAAATGGCTAAAAATCATGGGTTATTGGTCATGAAATTGTGAATTTTGACCACTAGGAAATTATTTGCCAACAAGTGGAAACGACTAAAAATGGCAAAAAATTGTGGATTATAGTTTACGAAATCATGAATTTTTTCTTCTGCAGAACTACTTGCCAACAAGTCGAAACAATTAAAAATGACAAAAAATCGTGAGTTATAGCTCATAAAATCATGAATTTTAACATCCGTGAAGTTTTCCCCATAGGTTGAAACAACTAAAAATGACCAAAAATTATGGGTAATAGCTTATGAAATATTTAATTGCAGTCTTTGTGAAATTATTAGCTGATGGATCAAAATGACTACAAATGACCGAAAATAGTGGGTTATTTGTCAACTAGTCGAAACGACAAAAAACAACCTAAAATCATGGTAATAGGACTTGAAATAGTGAATTTTGACCTCAACAAAATTATTTGTCACTCAGTCAAAATGACTAAAAATAGTAAAAAATCATGGGCAATAAATCATGAAATAATGAATATTGGTCTCTCTGAAAGTATTTGGCAACGGGTCAAAGTGACTAAAAATGACAAAAAAATATGGGTCATATAGCCTATAAAATTATAAATTTTGGTCGAAATTATATGCCAATGGGTTGAAACGACAAAAAATGGCTAAAAATTATCGGTAATAGCTTATGAAATCTTTAATTTTGGGTTCCACAACGTAGTTTGCCGACGGATCAAAATGACTACAATGGGCCAAAAGTCATGGGTTATAGCTAATGAAACTGTGAATTTTATCATTCGTGAAATTAATTATCTGCAAATGGGTTGAAACAACTAAAAATGACCAAAATCGTGAGTTACAACACGCGAAATCGTGAATTTTGGCATCCATGGAATTACCTACAAATGGATCAAAACAACAAAAAGTGGCTAAAAATAATGGTTTATAGCTCGTGAAATCGTGAATTTTAACCTCTGCAAAATTATTCACCAGTAAATCGAAAGGACAGAAAAATGGCTAAAAGTCGTTGCTTATAGTTAACGATGAATTTTGGCCTCAGCGAGATTATTTGCCAGTAGGTCGAAATAACTAAAAATGGCTAAAAACATAGGTAATAGCTCAGGAAACCTTTAATTTTTGCTTCTACGAAATTATTAGCCAACTGCTCGAAATGACTGCAAATGGTTATAAATCATGGGTTTTAACTCATGAAATCCTGAATTTTGGCCTCCGTGAATTTTTTTGCCAACAAATAAAAATGGCTAAAATTGGCCAAACATCATTAGTTATATAGCTCATTAAATAGTAAATTTTAGCATCCGTGAAGTTATTTGTTAATTTGGCAAAATGACTAAAAACAGTCAAAAATCTTGCGTTATAACTCATGAAATTATTTGCCAACCGGTAGAAATGATTAAAAATGGTCGAAAATTGTGAGTTGTAGCCAATAAAATTATAAATTTTGGCCACTGAGAAATTATATGCTAATGAATTAAATGACTAAAAATTGTGAAAACTCATAGAATATTGTGAATTTTAGCTTATGAAATTGTGAATTTTAGCATTCGTGTAATTACTTGTTAATGGTCAATTAAAACCGGTCAAAAACCGTGGGTGCTAATGAAATCGTGAATTTTGGCATTTATAAAATTATTGCTAATGAGTTGCTAAAACGACTAAAAATGGCTAAAAATAATGAGTTACTTGCCAACAAATCGAAACAACAAAAAAACAGCCAAGAAAACATGAATTTTGGCCTCTGCAATTCTATTTTTCAATGCATAGAAATGATTAAAAATGATAAAAAATCATGGGTTCAACTAATGAAATCGTGAATCTTGGCCTTCGTGAAATTATTTTCTAACAGATCAAAATGACTAAAATTGGCCAAAAATCATGGGTTATAGCAAAAATAATTGTAAGAAGTTATATTCCAATAGGTTGTAAAAACTAAAAATTACCAAAAATCATGGATTTTAGCTCACGAAATTGTGAATTTTGGCCTCAACGTAATTACTATCTAACAGATCAAAACAATAAAAACTGGCAAAAAACTGTGGGTTATAGCTCATGAAATTGTGAAATTTGGCTTCTACAAGATTATTTTCCAACAGATTGAAATGACTATAAATGATAAAAAATTATGTGTTATAACTCACAAAATTGTGATTTTTGATTTCCACGAATTATTTGCCAACGGGTTAAAACAACAAAAATGCAAAAATTCATGGATTATATAGCTCATGACATTGTTAATTTTAGCATCTAAAAATTATTTGCTAATGGATCGAAAAAACTAAAAATGACCAAACAATATGGGTTATTGCACGAAATCGTGAATTTTAGCCTCCGTAAAATTATTAGCAAATGAGTCAAAATAACTAAAATGACAAAAAATCATGGGCAATAGTTCATGAAATCTTTAATTTTAGTCTCTGGGACATTATTAGCCAATGGGTTGTGACAACTATTAATGGCTAAAAACCGTGGGTTATAACTCATGAAATCGTGAATTTTGGCCTCTGGAAAAATTATTTACCAACAAACTGTAACTATAAAATTGTCTAAAAATCATGGGTTATAGGTCATGAAATAGTGAATTTTATTCTTTGTATTTATTCATCGAAACAACTAAATATGGCTAAAAACCGTGGGTTATAGCTCCTGAAATCATGAATTTTGACTCCGTTAAATTATTTGCCAACGGTCAAAATGACTAAAACTATTTAAAAATCATGGATAGCTAATCAAATTGTAAATTTTGGGTACCACGAAATCATTAGCCAATGCGTTGAAACTGCTAAATATTATTAAAAATTGTGGATTATAGCTGACCAAATTGTGAATTTCAGTGTCCGCGTAATTACTTGCCAACGGGTCGTAACAGGTGAAACCGACAAAAAGCCATGAGTTATAGCTTGTGTATCGTGAATTTTATCCTCTACAAAATTATTTGTCAGCAGATTGAAATGATTGAAAATAGCAAAGAATCGTGGGCCATTGCTCACAAGATGTGCTTTTTAATCAGAATCGGCAAGATCCCCTCTTGTTCTTGCTTCTTGGGTCTCTCCCTTGGTTTGCTAGAATAGATGGGGCATTATCGCTCTTTGCAGTAGATCTTTTTGAATGCGCTTTCCCCAGTGAGTGCGTTCATTCCTAGTCCGCGCTTAGAAAGCTTTTATGCCATGTTGTAGGCGCTGTTAAGCCCTCTTATTTGCGACTCTAAAGAGGATAGAGCTTCCCCCTCTCACCTTATTTTTTCTGTATCGTCATGGAGGGGTTCTCGATTCTTATGAAGGCGAGAACAAGCCTTGGTCTCATCAGACCAGGTTCCCAATGATGCCAATCCGGTCACACACAACTTGTTTGCTGATGACTTGATTATATAACGGAAGCCAGCACCTTGTAACAATCTTCTTCTGTGTTGAAGCGGAATAGGAAGCCCATCTTGCCCTATTGCCGGGTTCTCAGGGGGGGGGGGTGCAGATTTTCTTTCTAGATGCTCGTGATACCTTAGGACTACCAAAGAGTGTCCAACCACGACTACTCTATTGGTAAAACTACTGGTTCACAACCGAGGTTACCTAGAATATAAATTTATTCCATCATAGGCGCCTCTAGACACACCAAGAAATTAAATTCTTTTTTTACATTGAACATACTATAACCAGACGCTCATGGTGTGCGGGGTTGCAAGACCCCCACCCGCAAAAGTTTTTCCTCTGCATGGGTGTCGTATTCTCTGAAATTTTTCCATCGCAAAATTATTTGACAACATGTCAAAATGACAAATAATCATGGGTTATAAGTAACAAAATCATAAAAATTTGGCCTTCACAAATCTAATTGTTAATACGTCGAAATAAAAATGACCTGAAATCGTGGGCTATAGCTCGCGAAATAAAAATTTTTGTCTTTTGCGATGCCAACGAGTCGAAATAATAAAAAATAGCTAAAAATCTTGCGTTATAGTTCATAAAAGTATAAATTCTAGCCACCATGGAATTATTTGTTAATAGGTAGAAATGATTAAAAATTGCTAAAAATCATGGGTTATAGCTCATAAAATCATATATTTGGACTTTACGAAATTTTGCGAATTGGTCAAAATGATAAAAAGGCTAAAAATCGTGGCTAAAAATCTTGCGCTATAGGTCATGAAATCATGAACTTTGGCCTCCTTGAAATTATTTACCAAATGGGTCGAAACAACTAAAATGGCTAAAAATCGTGGGTGATAACTTATGAAATCTTTAACTTTGACTATTGCAAAACTATTTGCCAATGCGTCGAAATGACTACAAGTGGCTAAAAATAGCAAAGAATTATGAGTTATATGTCTCGAAACATGAGTTTTGGTCTACACAAAAGTTTTTCCCCACGGGTCGAAATAACTAAAAATTGCTAAAAATCTTTGGTAATAGCTCATGAAATCTTTAATTTCAGCCTTAATTATTAGCTGACGGTTGAAACAACCGCAAAAGGTAAAAAATAATGGATTATAGATCATGTATTCATTAATTTTGGTCTTCGAAAGACTATTTACCAACTGATCAAAGCAACTAAAGTTGACCTAAAACCAAATACGTCATGAAATAGTGAATTTAGGACTCTGCAAAAATATTTGCCAGTTTGTCAAAATGACTAAAAATGGTTAAAAATTATGGGTTACGCTCATAAAATTATGAATTTTTCCCTTCATGAAATTATTTGCCAAGACATCGAATAGACTAAAAATGATAAATTTTTTTGAGTTATAGGCCTTGAAATTGTAAATCGTGTCCACCATGAAATTACATGCCAATGAGTTGAAGCAATAAAAAATGGCCAAAAACTATAAGATATAACTCATGAGATCGTGAATTTTATCCTCTGTTGAACTACTTACTAACAGGTCAAAAAAACTAAAAATAGGAAATAATTTGTGGGTTATAGCTTATAAAATCTTGAGTTTTGGACTTTGCAATAATTATTTGCCAATGGGTCAAATGACCGAAAATGGTCAAAAGTTATGAGTTATTCCTCACAAAATCTTGAATCTCGAATTGCACGAACGAGTTGAAATGACTAAAAATGGCCAAATATCATGGGTTTGTAGGTCATAAAATCGTGAATTTTGGTCTCTACGAATATATTTGGTGGGTTATTTCTCAAAAAATTGTGAATTTTTACCTTCGCTAAATTATTTACCAATAGGTTGAAATTGACTTTAAATGGCTAACAGTCATGTAAAATGGCCAAATGTCATGGGTTATAGCCCATGAAATTATAAATTTTGGCCACAAGAAAATTATTTGCCAATATGTCGAAATGACTAAAAATAGCCAAAGATCATGTATTAGAGTCCATGAAATTTTAAATTTTTGCCACAACTAAATTATATGCTAATGGGTCGAAATGACTAAACATAAATCACAATTCTTTAGTAATGGTTCATGAAATTTTTAATTTTAGCCTTCATGAAATTGTTTTTCAACGGGTTGAAGGAACTACAATTGGCCAAAAATTATGTGTCACAACTCATGAAATCATGAGTTTTGAACTCCACAAAATTATTTGCTAATAGGTCGATATGGGTAAAAATGCCTTGCAAAATCATGAATTTTGGCATCAATGGAATTACTTGCCAACAAGGTGAAATGACAAAAAATGGCCAAAAATTGGGATTATAGCTCATGAAATCATGAATTTTGGCCGCCAAGAAATGTTTTAATAATAGATCAAAACTATTAAAATTGGCAAAAAAATCGTGGGTTATAGGTCATGATATAATGAATTTTGGCCTTTTTAATTTATTTCCTAACAAATCAAAATGATTAGAGTTGGCCAAAAATCATTTGCTATAGCCAATATAATTGCAAAATTTGGATACCACGAAATTATATACTGAAGGGTTGAAATGACAAAAAATTACCAAAAATCGCAGATGTGACGTCCCCGGGTTCACACAAAGCTGCAGTCCAAGGGTGAAACTAAGAATGTCAAACTTGTCATGCATCCATACTGTGTATCGACATGTTTCACCATCACAGAAATATCTCTCTAGTGGAATCAAATAAGACAGTACATGTACACGCAAATATATAAGAGGTAATGATAGGAAATAGAACAAAGAAATAAATGATAAATCTCTAAATAATCAGGTCTCAACGGATATAAAAGAAAACATGTCCCACAATCTGATACAAATGATCCAAAAATCTCAATACAAGAGTCAACTGAAAAGTACATAAGCTCTCTCAGCTCTCAAAATGAAATGCAAGTCTAATAATGAACTAGAAACAAAACTAAACATCTGTGGAACAAAAACTACTATAAATAACTGACGACGATTATGCTAAAAGTCCGCCAACCTACGGCTCTTCGAAACTCTGCTCCGCTGCCTACAAAGAAGTGAAATCAACAGAGTCAGAGCGCTAGCAAGATCATCTCCATCCGCCCTAGGGGAAGCGCTACTAAGTTTAATGGAGGCTCTACCTATAAGTGCATAGTCTACCTAGATCATTTTACCATGTACTATTGTGACGCCCCTGTTTTCACACATGGCTGCAGTCCAAGGTGAACCCAGAGATGTCAAACCTATCATGCACCCATACTGTACAACAACAAGTTTCACCAATCATAGTAATATCCTCTAGTGGAATCAAACTAAAGTGTAGGTACAAAACAGGTAAAAGAAAGAAAATAACTACAACATACATGATATAGAAAGGAGTATCTCATAAATAAATCATGTCTCAGTGAACAATCTGGAATGCATCTGACATCCGAAATAAATAAATATGTCTCGAAATAAAACAGCTGAAAATATAACTAAGGCTAATAGCCTTTACAAAATATGATACAAAACTCTAATGTCCGAATGGAAATAACTCTACTGTGGAGTCTCTACTAGTAACTCATGTGACGGCGACTATGCAATAACTCCGTCATCCTGCGGCCCTCTGATGCGCTGAGCCACCTGAAAGTTAAAATAAAATAAAAGAAAAATGACAACAACAAGAGCGTCAGAGCGCTAGCAAGATTACCTCCATCCACCCCCGGGGAAGGGCTACTAAATGAAGTTGAGTTTCTATCTATTAAGCATAGCCTACCTAGATCATTTTCCCCGTATATAAGGAAAATACTTGTTAATAGATATATATAAGCAATCATCTACTCTGAAATAAATAGATGTTGATATTTAGAAATCCACAACACGAGCATAGGTATGTCGAATATCCCGTTAGCTCAAATTGTGAATAGCTAAATACCAAATCTAAAAGCTACTATATGGAGCAATAAGAAAAGACAACTCTATCTCAAACCATATCAAAGGTGTCCTGACAGATATCAGATATGTGTCCAACACATGGACTTCACCTGCTACATATTAGATAAGACAACTCGAATAAGTGTCCAACACATGGACTATATATGATGAATGTCCAACACATGGACTACAATAGATAAATGTCCAACACGAGGACAACATATAATTAAGGTCCAACACATGGCCCGTAATAGGTAAATCTCCAACACGAGGACTGCATATGATTAAGGTCCAACACATGGGCCGCAATAGGTAAATATCCAACATGAGGACTGCATATGATTAAGGTCCAACACATGGGTCGCAATAGATAAATGTCCAACATGATGACTGCATATGATTAAGGTCCAACACATGAGCCGCAATAGATAAATATCCAACACGAGGACTGCATATGATTAAGGTCCAACACATGAGCCGCAATAGATAAATATCCAACACGAGGACTGCATATGATGAGCGTAATATAAATAAATAATATAAGTAAAATGCATATACACTATTCACACTCGTGCCTCGGTGAGTGAATCCTAAACTCGTGTTCATAATCAACTCATGTGTAGAATACACAATTTACAGTGTATTAAAATACCAGATAACCTAGACAACTCGTCGGTCACACAAACGCATGTAAACAACATGCACATGCACAAACAGGTCCAGCGGTCGACCGTCGCGACCACCGCGGTCGTCGCGGTCGACTGTGAAATGAGCAAAAAAACATTGCACAAAATATAGCCCAGCGGCCGACCGTCGCATTCACAGCGGTCGACCACGCAAAAATAGAGAGCTTCCTACACAAAAACGTCGCCTAGCGGTCGACCGCCGCGTCCACCGCGGTCAACCACGTAGAAGCATGAGTTTTCAAGTTTTGAACTTGCAGAAATTTTAACTCATTAAAAACATGAAATTTGTCATTTATAAATTATACGACAAGATGAAAATTTTATTTCTACATATCATAAAAATATATCATGATTTACTTAAACTTGATTTAACCTAATCAAGTTTAACAACCCAAATAATCAAATTCTTTACAAGAACCCTAGTTATCGACAAAATTAACATAAATATACTTGTATGAAACTTGAAACCGATGTAACAATTGTTTTTCCATGTTTTCAAATCTTGTTTTACCCCAAACCTAGGATTTTAAGCATCTCTAATCAACATAAAATATCATTTAATTGTCAAATTAGGGTTTAAACATGGTTTAATCATGATTAATAAATTAAAAACAAAATTATGAATAACCCTAATGATCATGATCATATTTCTATCATAAACATCAAGGAATTATTATAGATCTATCATGGTTTAAAGAATTATTATCAAAAATCTAAACTTTATCATGTCGGGTTAAACTTTACCATGAAAGACATCACTTTAACCATTAAAAGTCTAATCTTTATTAAGGGAAGAGTTTGGATGCAGATAATCTTGCCTTATCATGTGCACAACCCCCTGAAACAATCAGCAAACGACCCCTCGATGCCAAACGCCGCAAATCTCGCCTTCTCCTCGCTTTTCGCCTCATGAAACTCTCCCGAGAACTCGAATTTAGGGCTAGGGTTTGAAAGAGGAGGAGAGGGGCTGCTAGGGTTTGGAACACAGAAGAAAAGAGATATTTTTCATGTATAAGCATGTATATAAATGGTAGCAAACCCGGATAAATACAGCCCAAAACCCGAAACCCGAAACCCAAAACTGGAAACTCGGTCTGACTAGAAACATACTCTTCAGTATTTTGGCTATAACTTTCGCATCCGATCTCGGAATGAGGTGATTAAAGATTTATTAGAAAGCTGCTGAAGAGACCTACAACTTTGGTCTTTTAAGTTTTCCATATTCATACTGTATCAGTATGTAAAATATAAAATCTCTCCACTGGTCATTATTTTCCAGATTTATATATCATGCATGTTTTGTGCATTTGCACTCATATATACATATATACATTAAATTGATCTCAAATCAATTTCTAACATACTAAAACATCACAATATGTTATTTATCAACATATAACAAATTTATTATTATTTAACAAAATATTCAAATTTTCGGGGTTTTACAAGTTCAGAGGACTAAAATGGCAAAATTTTGTAGGTTAAGCTCACAAAATCACAAAGTTTTGCCTTCACAAAATTACTTGCTAACAGATCAAAATAACTAAAAATGGCCAAAAATTATTGGTTATATCTCATTAAATCATGAATTTTGGCTACCATGAAATTATTTGCTTACAGGTTGAAAGGATTAAAATCACCAAAAATAGATGGTTATAGCTCATAAAATCATAGATTTTTGGCCTCCATGAAATTTTTTCCACACGGGTCGAAACAACCAAAAATTACCAAAATTATGTGTAATAGCTCATGATTTTTTTTTGTGTTTGTGAAACTACTATCTAACCGGTCAAAACAACTACAAATTGATAAAAAATAGTGGGTATAGTTCATATAATTGTGAATTTTACCATTCATAAAATTGTTTGCAAATGGGTCAAAATGATTAAATATGACCTAAAATCGTCGGTTATAGGTTATGAAATAGTGAATTTTAGCCTATATGAAATTATTTGCTAATTTATCAAAATGACTTAAAATGGCTAAAAAATCATGGATTATAGCTCATGAAATTGATAACTTTGGTCTCCGTGATTTGCCATCAGGCCAAAATGAACAAAAATGACCAAAATCATGGGTTATAAGACTCAAAATTACAAATTTTAGCCATAGCAAAATTATATGTCAATGGGTTGAAACGACTAAAAATGGCCAAAAATCCTGAGTTGTAGCTCATAAAATCATGAACGTTGGCCTCAGTAGAATTATTTGCCAATGGATCAAAATAACTAAAAATGAAAAAATGTGGATTACAGCTCATAAAATTGAGATTTTTAGTCTCTGCAAAATTATTTTTCGGTAGGGTCAAAAAATAAAAAATGGCAAAAAAATCGTGGGTTACACCTTACAAAATCATATATTTGGCCCATAAAATTATTACTAAAAGATCAAAATGACTAAAAATAGAAAAAAATCATCGATTATAGGTCATAAAATCAAGATATTTTGCCTTCGTCAATCTATTTTCTAACACATCGAAATGACTAGTAATCATAGGTTATATAGATAAGGGTGCATTCAGTTTAGATATGGCTTGGATATGATATTGAACATATCCATATCTACTTAACCATCATGGATACAGATATACTTTGGTAAGAAAAATTCATATCTATATCCACTAAAATCGGATATGGATATATATATATATATATATATATATATATATATATATATATATATATATATATAAGCAGATATACGTGCGGATATAAAATGGATATAGGAAAACTAAATAATACCAAAATAAATATAGTTCATGTCATACAAAAGAGTTCATTAATATGTTCATTATATCTAAAAAGTTAAGATTAGACATCATTATCATCAAAATTAACCTCAAATCCATAATCTAAGAATTGAAACTATTGTAACGGTATTACGGATTCAGATATTTCACTATAAAGCCATACCCGTAACCATATCCTATCAATTATAGATTTGAGTAATCATATCCATACAGATTTGGGTAACTATATCTTATCAGTTATGGGTATTTTCTCAAATACAGATATGGTTTAGCACCCCTAGTTATAGCTCATGAAATCATCAATTTGGACTTTACGAAATTATTTGCCAATAGGTCAAAATGATAATAAATGGCTAATGGATTATAATTCATGAAATCTTGAATTTTGACCATCACAGAATTATTTGCCAATGGGTCAAAATGATTAAAAAATAGCAAATTTTATATATTGCAACATCAAAATTTGTGATTTTCATAATTTTTTCATGATTTTTAATAATTTTTATTTGTTTTGAATGAATGCAGATTTATTACGTGTAGATCAAAATTTATGATTTGCATAAGTTATAACCCATGATTTTTGTGTAGTTTGTTTTGAACAAATAAAGATTTGAAGTTCATAGTTTTCATGCTCTATAATGCACAATTTTTGACAATTTTTGTTTATTTCCAACAAATACAAATTCATTGTGTATGTCAAAATATGTCACTTTTTATTAGTCATGTAGGATGCAAATTTATTATGTGTACATTAAAATTCATGATTTTTATAATTTATAACCCATGATTTTTTATATCTCTTTCCATTTCAAATCGATAGCAAATTTACTATGTCTACTTTAAAATTTGTGATTTGCATGAGCTAAATTCATAACTTTTCTCTATTTTTTATTTTTGAACATATACAAATTTATTAAGTCTACAACCAATATTTACAATTTCAATTAGTTGTAATCCATGAATTTTGACAGTTTTTATTCATTCTCAATGAATACAAATTTAATATGTGTACATCAAAATTTGTGACTTTTATGAGCTATAACCTAGGATTTTTGACAAGTTTTGTTCATTTCCAATGACTACAAAATTCTTATGTGCACATTAAAAATTTCAAGTTTCATGAGCTATAACCCATAATTTTTGTCCATTTCTATTCATTTCATATGAATGTGAATTTATTATGCGTAGATTAAAATTCAAGATTTTCATGAGCTATGAGCCATGATTTTTTTATAATTTTTATTCATTTCCAACAAATACAAATTAATTATATGTATATCAAAATTTGTGATTTCCAAGAGCTACCCACAACTTTTGTCAACTTTTATTTGTTTCTACTAATGCAAATTTGTTATGTCAACATCAAAACTAATGTTTTTCATGATATATAACTTACAATTGCTTATAATTTTTAGTTGTTTTCAACAAAAGCAAATTTATACATATTAAAAATTGTGATTTTCATGAGCTATAATCTATGATTTTTATCAATTTTTATTCATTTCATATGAATGCAAATTTATTATGTATACAGTAAATTCATGATTTCATGAGTTACCCACAATTTCAATCAAGCTTTATTCATTTTGAATGAGTGCTTATTTATTACATGTACGTTAAATTTGAACTATAACCCACAATTTTTGTTTATTTTTGTTTGAATATAGATTTATTATGATAATTTATGATTTTTATGGGCTATAACATATAATTTTTGTCAATTTCTGTCATTTTGAACTAATGCAAATTTATTATGTGTACATCAAAATTCATGAATTTCACGAGCTATAACTCAAGATTTTGTAAGTTTAACAAATGCAAATTAATTATGTGTGTATCAAAATTTGTGGTTTTTATGTGCTATAACCCACAACTTCTTTCAAAAAAAAATTCATTTCATATAAATGCAAATTTATTACGTTTACATCAAAATTCATGTTTTTTATGATCTAAAATCCGCAATTGTTTTATAAAATTTTATTCATTTTTGACAAATGTAAACTTATTATTTACATCAAAATTTAATCTTTCATGAGTTATAACCCATGATATTTGTAAATATTAGTTTGTTTTTGATAAATGCAAATTTATTATGTGCATATCAGAATTCACAATCTTCATCAACTATATAACCCATGGTTTTTTGACACTTTCTGTTCATTTTGAAATAATATATATTACTTATATGGACATCAAACTTTATAATTTTCATAATCTTTAACACAAAAATTTGTTAATATTTATTCATTATGTACGATGCAAATTTATTATGTGTACATCAAAATTCATAGTTTTCATAATCTATAACCTATGTTTTTCTATTACTTTTGTTTATTTCTAATGAATGCAAATTTATTATGCATACATTTAAATTTTTTATTTTCATGAGCTACCCATAGCTTTCGTTAGTTTTTTCCTTTTGAATGGATACAAATTTATTATGTCTACATTAAAAATTTTTATTTCATGAGTTGTAACTCATTAATTTTAAAACTTTTGGTTTACATTAAGTGAATACAAATTTAATATGTGTACATTTGAATATATGATTTTGATAAGTTATAACCCATGATTTTTGTATATTTTATTTTAATTTGAACGAATGCAAATTAATTTTGTGTACAACAAAATACTATATTAGATATTCTATTAAACAAATGGCACAAGTTAATTAGACTTATATTACAATTATCATAATATTATAATTGTTATTATATTATAATTATTATTGTAGGCGTTAAAAAATGCTGAAGGATATCCAAATACAGCTCAAGAGGAAATCATCCAAAAAAGTCGAAAGAACACAAGTCTTGCACGCGAGACAGACTTTGCTGTCTTGCCGTGCGAGACAGACTTTGCTGTCTCGCCGTGCGAGACAGACTTTGCTGTCTCGCCCGCGAGACAGACTTTGCTGTCTCGCCGTGCGAGACAGACTTTACTGTCTCGCCTGCGAGACAGTGTTTAAAAGCTCACAAACAGTTTGATAAACCACCGACACGTGGCCACCAACTGCTCAAGAACGTGGGGGATGTAGTGGGCGAAAATCACGTGAATAACTGCCAAAATAACGGAGTTTGAAACGTGGGAAAACAGTTATAGGGAAAAACTATCATTTTCCGAGACAGTATTTACTGTCTCGCTAGGCGAGACAGCAAATTTACTGTCTCGCGGGCCGAGACAGCAAACACTGTCTCGCCTAGCGAGACAGCAAACACTGTCTCGCCCAGCGAGACAGTAAACACTGTCT
>BQKN01067443.1:594071-604726 GCA_022839385.1 Asparagus kiusianus
TCAACTTACTGTTTTGTTGTGTTTTTACCGTAACTGACCCCGGAGGCTATAAATACCCCCTAGGGTCATTTCTGATGAGGGGGATTTCCAGAAACGATCCGAGGCTGATTCTAACAGATCCATCGAGCATTTGTTAGAGCATTCCAGAGCAGAGAGAGCAGAGATCTAAGTTCTTGGAGCAATCCCTTGACATTCAGGCTTTGACTTGATTTCAAGAAGAACGACTATCTTACTTCGATAAGATATCGTTTCAAATTCTCACTTCGATAAACGAAGTCAGAATCATTAAGCCCCCTCTTCACGATCTGTGATTCGGTGGTCCACGAACCAAAGCGTTCCCGGCACAGGCAAAGAACCCACGCAAGCAGTGATCCAAACAACGATCCTGCATTTATTTTCTCAAGAGTTGTAATTTTCGATTTGTTGTGTAAAGAGGTCTTATAAAAAGACTATTTCTTTGAATTTTATTGTAATCGACTGAAGAGACAATGAATTCAACAACAAGACCAACTTTTGACGAAAACAATTATATTATAATTAATTATTAGTATTAAATATATTGTTAATGTATTATGGCAGCTATAATATCATATTATATAATATTGTAACAATATAATTACTATATGATGCTATAATATGATATTATAATGTATTTTTGTAATCCACTTCTAATATTATATTATATTGTACTATACTTTTATATCTTATTATAACTTGCATATTTGGCACGTGCAACGTGCAAAAAATATAATGTTACCCAACTTTATTAAGGAGCTTCTCTATATCGAGTATAATGTTATTGGAGTAAGTGATTTTTTAAAAAATGGATAGTATTGCAATTTCATTATGTGAGTTAAATTTTATTCTTATGTCATGAATTAGAATGTTCAAGAAATAATAAGAAATGAAAAGAAGAGTAGAGAAAGAAAAAAGTCTCTTGTAGTCAAATCCTAGCCCTCTGTCATAATTTAGAATATTCTAAAAATAAGCAATTAAAAGAAATAAAAGAAGTGTTAGCTCACTTTGACCCATGAATTTATAAATAGGGAAAAATACTTCCAGCCCCCAAAAGCTAAGGAAACATGCTTCCTACCCCTAAGACTTTGTCAATGAGTGTTTTACCCCCAAAAATAAAAATTCTATTTTCTGAGCCCCAAAACACAAAAGCCAAGACATTAAAACATGTGAAGACCATAATACCCTTCTCTCTCTCTTTCTTTTTTTATTAAAATATGATGAGGATTATTTTATTATTTTTGTTTTCTCTCTCTCTTTATCATGATGTACTAAGATGATAGTTGAAATGATTGAGGATTATTTTATTATTTTTGTTTTTTATTATTTTGGTTGTTTGTATTGGAAGATTGTTAAAGTTACGGGTTAATTGTTAAGGTTACGAGTTAATTGTTAATGTTACGGATCAATTGTTAAGGTTATGAATCTCCTCTCTCTCTCTCTTTCTTTTTTTATTAAAATATGATGAGGATTATTTTATTATTTTTGTTTTCTCTCTCTCTTTATCATGATGTACTAAGATGATAGTTAAAATGATTGATGAGGATTATTTTATTATTTTTGTTTTTTATTATTTTGGTTGTTTGTATTGGGAGATTGTTAAAGTTACGGGTTAATTGTTAATGTTACGAATTAATTGTTAATGTTACGGGTCAATTGTTAAGGATATGAATCCTCTCTCTCTCTCTCTCTCTCTCTCTCTCTCTATCATGATGTTTCTTTGATGATATTGAAATGATTAAAGAGGATTATTATTTTATTATTTTCGTTTTTTATTCTTTTTGTATTTTTAGAATATTCGTTGTTAAGGATAATGGTTGGTTGTAAAGGTTATGCATTGATTGTTAAGGTTACGGGTTGGTTGTTAAGGTTAATGGTTTGTTGTTAAGGTTATTGGTTTGTTGTGTAGGTTACGTATTTGTTGTTAATGTTACGGGTTTAATTGTTAAGGTTATGAGTTTAATTGTTAAGGTTACGGGTTTTATTGTTAAGATTACGTATTTAATTGTTAAGATTACGGGTTTAATTGTTACGGTTACGGTTTATTAATTGTTAAGGTTACGGGTTTAATTGTTAAGGTTACGAGTTTAATTGTTAAGGTTACAGTTTTAATTGTTAAGGTTATGGGTTTAATTATTATGGTTACGGTTTTAATTGTTAAGGTTACGGGTTTAATTGTTAAGATTACGGTTTAATTGTTAAGGTTACGGTTTAATTGTGAAGGTTACGGTTTAATTGTTAAGCTTATGGGTTTAATTGTTAAGATTACTGGTTTAATTGTTAATGTTACGGTTTAATTGTTAATGTTACGGGTTTAATTGTTAAGGTTACGAGGGAGAGAGAGAAGGGATCCATAACCTTAACAATTGACCCGTAACCTTAACAATTAAACCCGTAACCTTAACAATTAAACCCGTAACCTTAACAATTAAACCGTAACCTTAACAGTTAATAAAACGTAACCGTAACAATTAAACCCGTAACCTTAACAATTAAATACGTAACCTTAACAATTAAACCAGTAACCTTAACAATTAAACATGTAACCTTAACAATTAAACCCGTAACATTAACAACAAATCCGTAACCTACACAACAAATCCATAACCTTAACAACAAACCCTTAATCTTAATAACCAACCCGTAACCTTAACAATCAATGCATAACCTTTACAACCAACTATTATCCTTAACAACGAATATTCTAAAAATATAAAAAGAATAAAAAATAAAAATAATAAAATAATAATAATATTTAATCATTTCAATATCATCAAAGAAACATCATGATAGAGAGAGAGAGAGAGAGAGGATTCATAACCTTAACAATTGACCCGTAACATTAACAATTAATTCGTAACCTTAATAATTAACCCGTAACTTTAATAATCTCCCAATACAAACAACCAAAATAATAAAAAACAAAAATAATAAAATAATCCTCATCAATCATTTCAACTATCATCTTAGTACATCATGATAAAGAAAGAGAGAAAATAAAAATAATAAAATAATCATCATCATATTTTAATAAAAAAAAGAAAGAGAGAGAGAGGATTCATAACAATCTTAACAATTGACCCGTAACATTAATAATTAACCCGTAACCTTAACAATTAACCCGTAACTTTAACAATCTCCCAATACAAACAACCAAAATAATAAAAAACGAAAATAATAAAATAATCCTTATCAATCATTTCAACTATCATCTCAGTACATCATGATAAAGAGAGAGAAAAAACGAAAATAATAAAATAATCCTCATCATATTTTAATAAAAAAAGAGAGAGAGAAGGGTATTATGGTCTTCACATGTTTTAATATTTTGGGTTTTGTGTTTTGGGTGCTCAGAGAACAGAATCTTTATTTTTAGGGGTAAAACACCCGTTGATAAAGTCTTAGGGGTGGGAAGCACGTTTCCTTAGCTTTTGGGGGCTGGAAGCATTTTTCCCTTATAAATATACCCCTCTCTTTTCTACTGTGATGGACGAAGTCATTCAAACTTTATGGTATTCTATATAGCAGTATAGATGTATTTAGTTATATTATTATCATAATATATTAAAATTTATATTAAATAAATTGAATAACTTAATTTAGACTTAATAAATAAATCAATATCATAATTTAATGAGGTATCACATCATTAACTATCCTACTCAATTTATACTAATACTACTTCTAAATTGCTCCATTATCTAAATTATCTCACTGTATGCCTCTCCAATTATCCCACTGGGTTAAATTGTTGCAAAAGGGATAAGTAACCACTTGGCTTATCATGGACGCAGCCAATCAATATATGTTAATTCAAAATTTGATTCTAATCCAATATAGTACTTATGGGTACATAAAGAATATACCGAATCAATTCTTCTTAGTGAATTAATCAGATTGCATCTTCGAATATAGAATTCAAAGGGATTAAATAGAAAATGATACCATGAATCATATATCTAAAATAAAAATATCTGAATATTCCTCATCTGCATATCCATTAGCTTAATTTGCATAGTTCTCAAGATAAACAACCGACAACATTAAAAAGGAAAGAAAGCCACAGCTATACGTGAAACTATGATCATCATCAAGAAAAACAGCTAACATTAAAAATGAAAGAAAGCATCAGCAGCCTCAGAATGCACAGTGTCAACCAGTAGTCGTCACCATGAGCTTATCAATCGCTTGCTTCCTCTTTTCAGGAAGAAGAGTTAAATCTTCACACTCTTGCAGGAACTCAATGAGGGATGAAACTCTCCCCTCGCCCCCTGTTCCTCTCATTAGACCAAGTTGGCTACAAGAAATGCGAGAAGAATTAATCATCATCCGAACTATCCGAACAACTTTAATCCTAAACAACGCATTACATCTACTCCTTCAACAATATCAAATGAATGCTTCACCTGCAGAGGTCGTACGCACTTCATTTGGTACACTGGATGAGCCGAATTCTGCAACTAAGAAGAAGCAGATGCAGCATATTGTGGATAAGCTGATAGATGAACTGAATTCTGCATCTGAGAAGAAACAGATGCAGCATATTGTGGATAAGCTGATTGCTGCCGGTAGTAAACAGGAACGGTCTGCAAGAATACATATTAATTAGCATAAAGATGACGATGGAGCTTTTACAGTTTGCACAAAATATATTATAGCTTACCACAGGGTAAAGGTATTTGTAACCCTGATAGTGGACGTAGTTTCTAGGCTGCCAATAATGCGGTAGAGGATACACTACAGGGCGACTATAAGATGCGGATTGTGCCATTGTTTTCGCAAACTGAATCTGCAATACCTTTTGTCGCTCTTCTTTGCGCTGAGCCATTGCCACGTAGATCGAATTGCCGTGAAACAGGGCCCCTGGTCAGTATAGATAATTCAACCTTCTATCAGATATAAAAGGGTAAAAAGGATGAAATTACTTCAATGACAATAATCAAATACCATGAAGTGTTGTTACAGCCTTTGTAGCTTCTTCAGGGGATGAATAGCTAACAAAACCAAAACCCTTGCTGATTCCATTAGGATACCGCATCACTTTAGCAGAAACTACTTCCCCACATATGCTGAAATATATTTTCAATGTTTTATCATCGACCGAGGCAGCCAGGCACTTAACATATACATTTGTACCCTGAAAACAAACATGAGAGCTGAGACTTACCACAAATGTTGTATAATTAGAGAGGGGATAAAACATTAGCTCACTTGCACCTTCTTTGTGCAGTCTTCAGCACTTTTCTTCTCACTAAAATGCTGCTTCAGTATTTCTTCGCGCAATGCTTTCTTCTGAGCGAATCCAACATATATCTTCTTAGATCCTGACATCGCAGTTAAATAAAACAGATTTGGGACATAATACATTCGCAAACTCAAAGTAAACTCAAGTGTAAAAATTAAGAATTTTGTTTTTACCAAACATTGAACCATTAAGAGCATCCATGGCCTTCATAGCCTGGTTGAAACCCTTCAAAGTGACAAATCCGAAACCTCTGGACTTGCCAAGCTCATCCTTCATGATAACAGCACTAGCGACATCCCCAAATTCAGAGAATTTTGCTCGAAGAAGATCATCTGTGAAGTCCGCTTCCAGATTCTTTATGTAGAGGTTAGTGTACTTTTGGCTTTGAGGTGATAATGCTTCCCTCTGACTCTTCTTAACGAAATTTGACACATAACTGATATACAATTAAGAAAGAATAAGAAAACATGACTCAAGTTTATAATCCTATCAATAGGCCAATATAAAGAATGCAATAATGCAAGAAAACATTAAATGTGATTTAGATAGGAAGTTCAAATTGGCTGTCACTGAAATTGCCCCAAAATTTTTTTGAGGGAACATAACATTTTAAGGAGTCAAGGGAGAATGCTCACAGTTGTTTGGTTCCACCATCAGGAACTTTTCCATGAAGATTTTTGATCGCAGACTGTGCTCCCTCTTCAGTCCCCATTTGAACGAATCCGAAGCCCTTGCTGTTCCCATTTTCATCTAAAGCGACTTTACACGAAACAACAAAACCATACTCTTTAAACAACTCCTCTAGCTCCGACCCACCAATCCATTCCTCCAAATTCTTCAATACAAGCAACCAAACACTATTAGCAATAGAGTAATCAATTCAAAATCTTCCCAGCTAACAAAGGCCCATGACGCAGTTATTCCCAAATAACTGAAAACCCATAAATCTTTGAATAAAAGACCCATCATTAATGAATAAAAATAAGGCATTTGAGGTAAGGCAGCTCCAAGAAATTATCAGAGTCATACTAGTTCCAAGGGAAAGAAATGGTATTCAGAAACTCAAAAACGACCCACAAAAGTATTCAAGCACACGTTAATGTAATGCAATAAAGAAAAGTAAACGTTAATGAATAAAAATATATTATCAGAAAAAACCCATCAGAAGCAATCAAGTTTGAAGAAAAACCAATCAGTGTACGTACCTTGGTTTTCAATCTTTTTGCAAAAAACACCCAATTCCATAAATTTAATTCAAAATCCACCAAACACCAAAAGAACTTAATTCCCAAAAGAACAAAAAAAAAACAAAAAAAAATAAAATTTCCAAATTAATGGTAGCGACTACCTAATAACCAAGCACCGTCTATCAGTCTCAAGGCTAAACAAGTACTAATTTGATAAAGAAGCAGAGGTCCAGCACCCAAAACCCTAAGAAACTTTATCAATCCTTTTGTAAGAAGCATTGCATAAAAGAATTAGAAACAGAGAAAGCCTAATTAAAAAAAATCCAAATATATCAAACTACAAACTAACCAGAGGGCAATGAACCAAATAATCAAAAGAACCAAAACCCAAAAAAGTGGACAAAGCAATATGAGAACACCCTACATACCCATTTTAGCCATGAATCCAAAGAGGAAAATGATACTATATTTTAAAGAATAAGACAAATTCAAAGAAAGAAAACAGAGATGTGGGTCTCGGACACTCGCTTTAAGAAAGGATACCCATCAATATTTTTGCATGTAAAAAGATTATATCGTAAATTCTAATAAAAACCCATCAATATTTTTGTAACCAGCACAAAAATTAATGGGGTAGAAACAAAGAATACCCACTAAACTTCGACCCAAAATGAATCAAATTACACCCTGAACAGAGACCCAAGGAACCCCTCAAAAATAACAAATAACCAACAAAATTAAAAACACAAAAATAACTTATAATGCAAGAAAAATGCTACTTCCATCAATCTAAAGATAAATTCAAATAAACAGAGATCCAATGTATTAGAAACAAAGAAACCAATAAAATTCAACCCAAAACGAATAAAACTACAAGCTGAACAGAGATCTATAGAACCCATTAAAAATAACAAATACCCAACAAAATTTAGACCCAAATAACACAAGGAAATTACTCAAAAAATTTAAGAAACAGAGAAATCACCTTCACAAAGAGATTCCCAACGCCAGTTCTCCTCGCCATCGGATCCCTCAACGACCACATTATCCTCATCGGCCTCCCCTTCAAGCTCCTGTGATTCATCACTGCCATCGCCCTCTCCGCTGCAAGTAAACCCTCAAAACAGAGTCACCAGAAAAAACTGATCAGAAGATAAAAATCGAGAAAAAGTACGAAAATGTGATCGATTCGCTTACCCATTGCCAAACTTGAGAAGTTGAGGTAAGCATAGCAGAGAGAGGAGCCGGTGACGCGATCCCTGCACACGCGGGCCGAGCTGGGGCCCACGCCGGAGCCCTTGAACGCGGCGGCGAGGTCGGACTCCCCGACGGCCGGGTCGAGGTCGCCTACGTAAAGAGACGCCAGCGCGAGCGGCGGATGGGATGCGTTCACCGCCATTGTGGGTGTGGTCACCGCCGACGTAGCAGAGAGAGGAGCCGGTGACGCGATCTCTTGTGAGAGGAGATCCTGCGAGTGATGGTACTGAGAGCGGGAAGGCGTGGGGCCCACAGGGTTATTTTAGAGGGCGGGATATGCTAACCGCAACGGGGAGGAGACGGACAGCGGAGCTTGCGTGGTGGTTTGAATTGTAATCGTTGGATTGGGATGGACGGCTGCGATTGTAGGATAGCCTGGTGTCTGGTCACTCGCGGCGACTGTATGGTTATGATTACCGCCACTGTTTCTGCTCCTGAGATGAGTGTCAGTGTACGGTTTGTAACGACCTTTTGCTTCGTTTTTTGGCAGCATCTTTTGATTTTTTAGGAGAATTTTGAAGTTCTACAAAAAAAAGATTAAAAAATTAATCAATGAATTTATTTCTTTTATATATATTCCTTTTTGTGTTTAACACTATCACAATAATACTAATCATTATTACTATTATTATGTTATTATTGTTATTATTATATAATTATTATTCTAGAAAAGTGAAACTTTAGACAAAATTATTCAAGATTACTCTCAATTGATTGGGGGTGTCCACTTTACAGCCTAGAAATATTGCAACAAGAGAAATCCAACCGGGCTTATTAGTCACTGAATATTGATTATTGAAAATTTAAAATCATAGTGAGCATCATATATATACCAACTAAATTGAAGAAAAATAATTATAAGAGGGGTATATTATATGCTATGCTATGCCAATGATCATGCTGAATAATTAAAAAAGATGACAACCACGAATAAGTGAGCATCACTCCAACAGTCTCAGATCGATGAGAGAAAGTGTGATATATGAACTCATAATTTTATTAAAATAGTTTAAGAAATGAGTAAGCTTTAGAGCAAGAACTTTTTGGTTGCTTCGATTAAATAAAGTGGGAAATTCAGCAAGCTAGTATAAAGATGGCAATGAGACGACGTGTAGTAACTTGGAAAAATTAAATATAGAGAGAGAGAGACAAGAGCAAGTTTACACGAGTCACAAAGTTGATAATAGAGGATATTGCTAACAACAGTTTTGATTGAAGAAACAAAATTCATGTAGCCAGACGAATAAAGACAGCGGAGAGAGGTGAGATTTGCTCAGAGTAGTACAGTAGGCTCTTATACATCCAATATGCAGTTTATGTAATATCAATATATACTAATCTATAAAGAATTTTATGAGGGCAATACAAAGTGAAGGAATGAGAGATATTTCCTTCAATTTGTTAAAATATGTAAAGGTCATTTTGACGACAAAGACTAGAGGTAATTTTGTCACTCCTAACATGGCCTTTTTGGATGGATGGTAGAGAGGGAGAGAGGAAGAGAAATCTAATTTTAACTTTGTTTGGGAGTTCCATTTAGGAGGATAGAGGAGGGGAACGAGAGGAAAATTTGAGCCAAAATTTTACACCCCAAATTAGGGTGTAACGAAGACGAAGGGGAAGGAAGGGGAAAAGTTCACCTTCCTTTCCTTCCCTAATAAGTCATCTCCCAAACACACTATGAGTGTTCAAATGGGCCCCTCACCACTCTTTCCCTCTCTCTAGAGCTTTGCAATTCTCACCCACGAACTTCTCTCACTCTTTCTCTCTCTGTATGATAAACACGTCGCAGTTAAGAAGAGTTGTCACTCTCCCTAAACGGCTAACCTGTGCTATTATATTAAAAACTAAGTGAGGCAATCAAAAAAATTTAAGGTTTGGCGGACATTTCTTCCTTTCTCGTTATGCATTATTGAACGTGCAATAAACATTAAAACGTAATTTTCTACTTTATATGAATAACATCTTAAAGTTTATAGTTGTTTAATTTGATATCTTAAAATTTAAATTTATCCAGAATCAATTGAGACTCAAAAATGAAGTTATTGGAATATTATGAAAATTCTAAGGTACATGTGTAAACTTTGTTTCAAATAGTCTATGACAATAATAATGATTTAAGTATAATTAAATTAAAATTATGCAAATTTGTTCCTTTTAACATTAATGTATTTAATATTTGCATATATATACCCCTTAAATCATGGGTATTTGTAAAGCTACCCCCAAATCTTAGTATTTGCGTACTACCCCTCAAATTATAAATTATGAAGAAAAAATACCCCCGAATTAATCAATCATCTACTTCGATAAGTCTATTTATAACTGTAGTGTAAAAACTATCAACGGATAAGTCAATTTTTGTTCATCAAGTTGATGATTTGTTGATTTTAGAGGTTTCCCCCCTCCAAATTGACAATTTGAGTGGTAGTTTAGCAAATACTAAGATGTGGGAAATTCTTTTGCAAATATCCATGACAAGGGGTATGCATATGCAAATAACCCTTAACAAATTTATTGCTTATAACTACATGTTATTTTATTGCAATTTGTATGTGAGAGAGAGAGAGAGAAAGAGATTTGATGCGTCATGACTACTATTTATTTAAAATTACAAATTTACCTCGCTGACATTTGTTCCATTTTTTTGTAACGCCCTCACTAGATCTACTCCTCTATACTTACATGACACGAGGATCAAAAAATTCGCTATTTATGCTACGTTAATGCTACAGTAAATTACGAAAGCATTATTACTACAACATTTAAAAAAGAATTACTATAGCTCAAATAAAAAATGGGGGCGTGCTTTGCATGGGCTGCATACTAGTTTATTATATAGTAGCATAGATTTGAAACAGAATTTCACAAGAAAATTTTCTACTCTCTATTCTTTGTCCTTTTCTCTTTCCTTCTTCTAGATAATCCCAAATTATTCTATGAAAATGAGA
>BQKN01067444.1:0-11285 GCA_022839385.1 Asparagus kiusianus
AACAGTGGTTTAGGTTAAGAATATAGTGTTGGTGGGTTAGTGCTAAAGATATACGGGCTATTTATATTTTTTTTATAAGTTAGAAAGCAACTTTACGATCACATTGATGATTAGATGTTGAATGGTTAATGGTGATATCTATTATTATTAAATCGGCTCAGTAAATTGATTAGGATATTTATAGTTCATCTGTCGATCATTTGTTTAGCGGTCATGGATGATTCATGTGTACATTTCATTTATTTGCTTGGTTTCAGCGATCATGATGAGATTAGTCCAAAGGGTTAATGGCTGAAAAATGCTTATTTTTCTTTCTTTATGATGTTATGAGATTTGAACTTCGACATTTATGATCCTACACTAGAAGTTCCACGAAATATTGTTGATGCAGACGATGACTCCGATAAAGAAGACGAGTTACAGACTCAATGAGCAGCTGTAGGAGTTTGGAGAAATTCTATAGCAGATGTCATGTGGAATGATGGAAGTCGAGTCACTTAGGGATTTAGATTTTTATTTATTTGTAAATTATTTTATTATTTGAGATGAATAGTGATGCTTTATTGCATTATATTTTATAGTTATTACTAGAATTTGCTTATCAATATTATATTATTTTTAATATACAATTATTAACAATAGTAATTTATACCCACCATTACCCCAACCAAATTATCCTACCAAATTATGCAACTTTATAATATAATCCATCATTATCCCACCAAGTTATCCTACCAAATTATCCCACTTTAAGAATTATTCATCATTGTTCCACTAAATTATCCCAGTGTCAAAAAATTATCTCACTTTACCAATTATCCCAGTTCTACTTAAAAAGTTCTAGGTGGCTATAAGATATTTAAGTACAAGTTAGAAGAAACAATATCCCAATGCTAATTTTAAACTTCAGGATGTATAAGTTCCATAAACAAACAGTAAATGAGGGCATTTAAGTACAAATTAGAAGAAACTATAAGATATTTAAGTGCTGATTAGCCAAAACAAAATTATACTAAAAGTTACCATTAAGATGATATATCTCTGTGCAAACTTTTACGTCATATTTTCTTTGGTGATGCTAGGAGCAGAGGTACCTCTTAGGGGCTGTTCGTTTGGCAAAAAAACTGGGAAATCAAAAAATAGGAAACCTATTTCTTATTATAATTATTTTAAAGTTGTTTGGTTGGCTTAAAAAAGAAGGAAATTATAGAATAGGAGATGAGATGAGATGAGTTGTCACCTTATTATTGGATGATGTGAGTGATTTTTTAAAAAACTTGTTTTGAGGTTGTTTGGTTGGTTAAAAAAAATAAGGAAATGAATTGGAGGTATATTATTGGATGATGTTTTGAGGTTATTTGTGTTTGGTTCGTTTTTAAAAATAAGAAAATAGATGAGATGAGATGAGTTGGAGGTATATTATTGGATGATGTGACACGTACTTAAGGAAATTGATTTCTTTTTTTTTTTTTTTTTTGAGGAAATGGATGGAAAGGAATGTTTAATGAGATGAGATGAGTTGTCACAATATTATTGGATGATGTGTGTGATTTTTAAAAATGAGATAAAATGAGATGTGATGAGTTGGATGATGTGACACATTTCTTGTGTTTGGTTTATTTTTAAATGTAAGAAAGGAGATGAAATGAGATGAGTTGGAGGATAAAAATAATATTTTATTGGATATTGTGGGTGAGTTTTAGGGATGAAAATGGATAAAAATATTATTTTATTGATTTCCTTGTACCGATTTCCTTTTCTTGGTTTTTAGGAAACCAACCAAACAGCCCCTTAAAGGATGGCATCAAGTGACATCACCCTCTGGCTAAAAAATAAAGTAACATGTACTAGATTGTTATCAAATAGTCACATCACTATAAAAGTAAGTATTGACTAATGATCCATTTAAGAAATGTTATGTATCTAATTGGTATATATTTAAATTATCATGTATCCAATTACAACAGTTATTTGGAGAGATTATTTCCTGCTATGAAAATTGTAAAGAATCATCTACCAAATCAAATGAGAAATTAGTGGAGGAACGACTGCTTAGTAACTTTTATTGAAAGGAATGTATTTAGAGGTATTTTATGTTGGATATTTTATTATAAAAAGGCAATTTTGCCTTCATGAATAATAATAAATATTGTAATTAAAACATGTAATTAAAATTTTGGTAACGGTTATGCAATTATGGCTAACGTTACCGAATTTATTGAGGGGTTTTGTAACGGTAATCTAAAAGCCTATATATACGGCCTTTCTCTTTTCGGAAAAACAACAAGAAAAACAACAAGTCTCTTCTCTCCTCTTCATATTATTTCTTCATAGTATTGGTTTTATTTTTGGGCAACTTTCTTCATCTGAGCAAAAACTCTGTACTCTCGCCCGAGTACAGAGGCCGGCCGATTCCGGGGGTTTTTTTACTGTTACGGGAGAGGGGATCATCTGCAACAGGGCGATAGACGGGTCCTCAATCTTTTAGGGCAGTGAATACACGACTGCTCCCGATCTGGCCAGATTTAATTGTTTATTTTATTCAGATTTATTTCATGCTATAATCTTAATTATTTTGATAAATTTCTAACAATCTAGAAGATTGAGAAGTTTATAGCTTTTGATTTAAATTTTAAAGTTACTGTTCATTGGAATAGTCTACTGTTCATTTATTTTTAGGACGTTACTGTTCATTTATTAAAAAAACGTTATTATTAATTTAAAAATAGTTTTAATGTTCATTTTATTTTATTTTTTAAAAAATCTACTTAATGCTTACATAGAGCACTGTTCATTAGAGAATTATTTTTTCTTTGTTCATAAAAATACAATTATTGTTCTATGAAAATTTGGTTTCTAAAGCCTATTTTACATATGTAAGAATCCTCTAAAACCTACTCTTCTCCCCTTGTGCCAGTGAATATGCACGCTTTTGTAATGTTCAATGAAGCATGTCTATAAAATTTGTATCAGTGTACTTATTTATTCTTGAAAGCCTCATATACATGGTTTTGACAAGTGAACAAAATCTGGATATATATATGCTTTGAAGTATTTAAATTTTTTCATGGTTTAATGCCTTCATTTCTTTAAGCTATCAATATGGTGCCTTCTATTAATAATTCCATACTTTAGAGTGTTTATGCATCTAATAAGCTTAGTACAGAATGTGGTAAAAGTGAATGCAAATTTGTTCAGCAACTTGTGTGGCAGTTGTCTGCAGCAGATGGGTTTTTACTCTCAAGACATGAAAATCATGAGGTTCGAACATCAATAGGTAAACCCCTCCTCGGCCTTATCCAACATATGTTTGTAGTATAATTGCTAGGCAAATTAAATGTTTGTAGGAAATATTTTAATGTTTCTATATTCTGTTAAGAAACAAAAACTCATTGAGTGAACCGATTCAAGTTTTCTTGGATTAGTTGGTGTCTAAGACAAGGTTTAGGGGTTGCGTAACGCGCTCTGCAAGGAACGAGGTACTTAATTGATCTTTGATCAACCTCTATTACTATCCTTATATGGCTAACTACCCGGAAAAACTTTAATCTTTCCACTTTAGGAGTTTTTGGTTTGGAATAAGAGCACCGGAATTATGAGAAAAATTCATATGCATTTATTTAATTACGCTTCTTGCATCATATATTGCCTAATGATAAATGATCAATATATAAGCAAACCAAATCAAAGAGGTGCATCTTTTAAAATTCTATTTTATATGGTGAATTATATTTCAAATCTTCAAATGTAAAGTTCATCACTTTTATTGCATTTTGATGGATATTGCAATAAATGTTCATATGTCCTTTTAGAAAACTTGCATTTGTTACATGATTAATTACAAGGTTTTATGCAAGAATGCACTTGTAAAATTTAAAGCACGTATGTACAAATACTATTATTATTATTATTTGTATAAGAGGTGGTACTAGAAAATGGCAACATAAATTTGGAAGGTCTCTTTTGTAGACAACCAATTTAAATTTGGAAGGTCTCATTTGTAGGCAACCGATTTAAATTTGGAAGGTCTCCTTTGTAGTTAACCAATTTGCAACCTCTTATAATAGAAGAATTTTAAAAATTTTATGCATATGAATTATGAAGTATGAAATATATTGTTCTCTTGAATGCTCTGCATGTGTCTATTATTAATTTCATTCATGTATGTGCATATCCATAACTGCAGAATTTTAGTTCCATATTAGTTTGAAATGTTCAGATATTAAGGTCAAATCCTAATCTGCACAAACACTGTGTTTACATCTTCAGACATAGACTATGATCTTTTATGATCATAGACCATGACCTAATGTCAATTTCAAACAATATGATAGACTAATTACAATATAAGAACTAGATAAATAAATACAACGCCTGCTAGGCAAAGTTGTGATTCTAGACTTTGTAAAGTCTGTGAAAAGAATCTTGTTGAACCTTTGATAAAGGGTTTATCTAGGAGTGTGGTTCTGAATTCATCGAGGAAGATGGAGTTAAGCCCATAGATGAGGTCACTGACAGCGGCAACCCAACCTTTATTTGGAGACGTAGTCCCAATGTTGGTTCAATGTGGTAGAAACAAGCTGGCCTAGTGACACTCATGTGGAGCATCGACCCAGATATATTCATATACCACTATGTAGCTTGTGCTACTACCCCTTCTCTATGATAACGATGCTCTTATGATACAGCTGGCTAGGTTGAGTTTTACTCTTAATAAGTCCAACGTGTGAATTATGGGGGTATTAAATAAACAGCTGTAGTACCCTTTGAGGACTTACCTACATGAGAGGAACCGTGATGGCCGCGGTTAGGGGGGGGCTGGGCTAACCCCTAGAAACTCTCATGAGTCGATTTATTGTGAGCATGGCCTTTAATGCTCAACCCGGTTTGCTCAATAGGTGAAGCGTATTGTGTGTGTTTTCATCAATACCTGGTACAATGGGCCTAATTCAAGGCTTAGTCCATTATGTCTCTCAGGTGGCGATGAACTCACTAAGGAAATGTTCAAAACCAAAAGCTACCTCTCCCGAATTCACGATATGTAGGGTTGCGCAACCTATATTTATTTTATGATTTCTTGATTTATTTATTGATTATTGGTTACTGAGTTTTCAGTTAATATTGCCTTTTGGGGGGGACTGTTGGATATTTTATTATAAAAAGGCAATTTTGCCTTCATGAATAATAATAAATATTGTAATTAAAACATGTAATTAAAACTTTGGTAATGGTTATGCAATTATGGCTAACGTTACCGAATTTATTGAGGGGTTTTATAACGGTTTTCTAAAAGCCTATATATACGACCTTTCTCTTCTCGGAAAAACAACAAGAAAAACAACAAGTCTCTTCTCTCCTCTTCATATTATTTCTTCATAGTATTGGTTTTATTTTTGGGCAACTTTCTTCATCTGAGCAAAAGCTCTGTACTCTCACCCGAGTATAGAGGTCGGCCGATTCCGGGGTTTTTTATCGCTACGGGAGAGGGGATCATCTGCGCCAGGGCGATAGACGGGTCCTCAATCTTCTAGGGCAGTGAATACACGACTGCTCCCGATCAGACCAGATTTAATTATTTATTTTATTCAGATTTATTTCATGCTATAATCTTAATTATTTTGATAAATTTCCAACATTTTAAATGAAACTGTAATGCAATAATCACAAAACATGAAGACACATGAGCATCATTGTAATTGTACTTAGTTAAATAGATATTTTTATATCTCATTAAAGTTAAATAGATATTTTTATATCTCATTAATTAAGGGTGTCCAAAAAGCCCGCCGGTCCGGGCCCGGCCTGGCCCGGGCCCGGCCCGGCCCGACCTTGGCCCGGAAACCCGGGCCAAGTCCGGGCTCCGAGCCGCGCCCGGGCCGGCTCTTTGGTGCCCGGCCCGGGTCCGGCCCTGCCCGGAATGAATTTTATTTATTTATTTTTTATTTTTATATGTATTATATATGTATAATATATGTATATATAAATATATATAATATGTATAATATATGTATATATAATATATTTTTATATACGTATAATATATGTATATATATAATATATGTATATATAATATATTTCTATATATGTATAATATGTCATATGTATGTATATATATACTCTCTCTTAGTATATAAGTATATATAAGTATACTCTCTCTTATATATGTATACTCTCTCTTATATAAGTATACACTCTCTTATATATGTATAATATATGTGTGTATATATATATACTAATATACTCTCTCTCTTAGTATATATGTATATATAAGTATACTCTCTCTTATATATGTATAATATGTGTGTGTATGTGTATACTCTCTCTCTTAGTATATATGTATATATAAGTATACTCTCTCTTATATATGTATACTCTCTCTTATATAAGTATATATATGTATACACTCTTTTATATATGTATAATATGTATACTCCCTCTTATAAAGGTATACTCTCTCTTATATATGTATACTCCCTCTTATATAAGTATACTCTCTCTTATATATGTATAATATGTGTGTGTATACTCTCTCTCTTAGTATATAAGTATAGTATATTACAACGACTACTTCTTTCCCATTGGCCCAATGGGTAATGGCTACTTATGCGATTTCCTCTCTCTCAAGTTGTAACTTATAAATATATACAATATATTTACATATAATATATGTATATATAATATATATAAAATATGTATATATAATATATAGTTACATAATAATTTTTAAGTATATACTAATACATAATTATATAAAATATAATAAATTTAATCTAACTTTTAGCTTTTTTATCAAAAAAAAAAGAAAAGAAAAAAAAATAAAAAAAATCTGGGCCGACCCGGAGCCCGGCCCGGTTGGGCCCGGACCCGGCCCGGGGTACCCGGGTCCGGGTCCGAGTCCGGGCTCCGGTTTTGCCCGGCCCGGGCCCGGATGGACAGGCCTAGTTGTACGTGCATTTGCACTTGTCGTAACATTAGTTTGATGATATAAAAAGTTATGAAATTATCATGTGAATATCATGGGAATCTATTCTACTATATAATGAACCAACAACATGTAGTAACAAAAATGTTGTTTGGTATTTTTTTTTAATATTGTCCACCAGCAACATGGGCATCTATTCTACTAAATAATGAACAAACAACAAGCTAGAAAAAGACAAGGGGTAGTTTGGTAATTTTATTGGTTACATGTCATTTCAGTGTCTCTCTCATTTCATGCAAAGCTTTAAATCCCGTTTTAAAATAAAAATTATAAAAAAGAGACCACTTAATCGGCATCGATGCCAGTATCGATGCTGGCATCAATACTGACAATTCTGTTACGAATGAAGGGCTGATTTTTGATGGTTTTGGATAAGATTTCAATCCAATGGCTCACATTCATTGATGTTTACTATAAATAGGGGTAGAGAGTGAGGGGTTAGAGGTGTGAAAATTTTTATAACTCCTTTTGGAGAGGAGGGCTACTCTTAATTGAGAAGGCCTTTCAAAATTGTAACTTTTTATTACAATTAATAATAATAATTTTTTTACCACTTTAAATTTTTCTCTTCTTCTCTTTGTTGGATGATGAAGATGAAGATGAAGATAAAGAATTATTTGAAGGTTTGCATTTCTCTTTTATTTCTCTTTTATTGCTTATTAGTTTAGATTTATTTTCATGCTTGTAATTAGATTTTATTTTCTTGTTTAAATAGCCAAGAGGCTAGAACCCTCTTGTCTTAGATTTATTTCATGCTTATAGAGTAGATTTATTTTCTTGCATTTAATTCTTGCAATTTATTTTGTAGTTTAGATTTTACAATTTATTTGTAGTTAGATTTTAATTTCTTGTACTATTCACCTTGAGGCTAGAACCCAATCACATTCACTCATCACTCCTATTTGTCACGCACACAACATAAGAACCGATTTTATATTTTCTCCTACAAAACACCTTCCTCGTGGATCGATATCTTTATACTATAACTTGACATGGTTGTGCACTTGCAACATTTTTGATACATGATTATGCCGCATCAAGCACCATCAATGGGTGCTAACAGATCATCAATGATTTGATTTTGAGTTTTTAGAAATTTGCAATTGGTCATTATACACCATCGCTGAGGTGTGGTGACCATCGATGGTTCACTGTAGACTATTGATGGTTTGAAATCAATTGTCTGGATTTTTTCAATTGTTCACTATACACGATCGATGTTTCAATGTAGACCATTAATGGTTCTATGGCTAAAATTAGCATAGATACTGATTTTTGTGTTGTTTCACCTTGTAACCTTTGTATAATTGTTTTCATTTGTACTATATCATTTCAAACAAATATTAGTACCAAATAAAAGCTTGTTATTACTCACACAAGAGCTATTGCATGGACTATGTCCTAACATATGTTGCTATGATCATGCTCTGGAGCATGGACAGCGTCAGCAAGATCAAGCTCCTCTACTACATCCACAACCACCCCTATGTCACCTCTGGCGTTTTCAAGTATATAATAAACTCATCATGTCATACCTCTCAACATCTACAAAATGCAACATGCTTTTCACACCCCTTAATCAAATTATTAAGGGATGGTTTCCTCAGCGAAAATTGCGGTTTACACTTTGTTTGTGGGAAATTGAAAAAGAAATAAGAATAAAATTCGTATTAATCTCCCTAACTGATTTAGGAAAAAATGAATACAATCTCTCAATGTAATCTCTCTCTAACTAACTTAGAAAAAAATTACAACTCTTCTTTATTGGTATCCCAATTTACAAAAGAACGAAGAAATTGTCAGAGATCATTCCCTTTATTTAAAATTGGGTTCTTCTTGGTATCGATGGGAGTTTAAATCATGTATCATGTTGACAATCCGAATGCTTCACTTCGTAAAACTTGGTTAATTCCTCTTGATGGGAAGAACTTTCAATGTAAGATTAAAACTCTCACGAGTTTAGGAACTCTAAACGAGTTTGAGAACTCAGTGAAGAGTTAATTTGATCTAACCAAAATTGGTTCACAACCAAGGGTGAAAGCTCCTAGAACTGCTCGAAACTCTCCAAGCTCTGATGCCGATCCTCTTAAGTCTTGAACTATCGAAGATCCCCCCGAAGATCCAAGAATCAAGATCTCGAACTTAATTGAGTTTTCCACCATTTATAAGGGTTTTAGGGGTGTAACTAACCCCTAAAACCACACCTTAGTGGGGATGTGATCCCCTCAGATCACGCAAAATATTTTTGGAATCGTTCAACTTGTGTTTGAATGAGTCAAACGTAAAATTTATGTTCTGGTCACGAACTCTACTTCCTGGACTTGGGACACAGAGTTGGGCTCTGTATTTAAGGCCAAAAACGTAGTGGTGAGCCCTGTGTTCTATTCTTGGAGCGCGGATGTGAACTCTGTGTCTCGAGTTTAGAACGCAACAATGAGCTTTGCGTTTTGCTTTTGGGACGCAAAGGTAGACCTCTGTGTCTTGAGTTGAAGAGACCATCTTTTGTTAGAACGTTGCGATAATCGTCAAACTATAATATTCTCCTTAGCTCCTTGAAATGCAAGATTCATCAGTTGTAACTCCTGTTGAAGATTGTGAAGGCCGTCTAATCATAACTTCCATCGGTTTTTGTGAAGGTTGTTGAATTGTAATCTTCGTTGTCCATTATGAAGTTCTTCGATTTGTAATCTTCTGGAAGTTGTCAAATTGTAACCTCCATTATCTGTTTTTAATAGGGGATTGACTATTTGTAGTAATTTTTAAATAGCCTACAGAACCCCCTCTAAAGTTTTTTAAAAGTTCGTGGTTAACTGGAATGAATTTTCAGAATACTTTGGTTCTTGATCTCGATCTTGGATTGGTTGAGTGATTATTCACTACGTCCATTTCGAAGGTCTCATGAACTTGGTTGCAGAAATTTGATGAATAGGACCTATATGAGGAGTGTCATAATTCTACTTTTGGAGCGCGAAGGTAGTCCTTTGCGTTTGGAAGCTGAGACGTGAAGATAAGCTTGGTGTTTGGGGTTCAAAAATGCGAGGGTGGGTTTCATATATGGACTTGAAACGCAGATGTGAGCTTCACGTTTAAAATTTGGAATGCAGAGTTGAGTCTCGCGTCTTGAAAATTAACACGCGGAGGTGAACCTTGTGTTTTAGGAATCGAACAGACTTGTAGACGGTAAAAAATACCTTAGTGGACTTGCAAGGAATCCGCCTGTAAAGGGAAGTCGCCCAAAGCAACGCGAATTCACCCTTTATCACAACTCGCCAGACCGAGTCCGCATTCGAATCCGCCAGCAAACCCCAAGGCCGCCAGTATGGCCAGATGTCCGCTAACCCACGTGCTAAGGTGGGCTTTCCCACCTCTCTTGACCTGAAGGGAGAGGGCACAGTGCTCCAGGACCGTCAAGCGGCCGCTCACAGTACGAAGGATTGAGCAGGTGTCGAGTCAACCTGGACATTCATAAATGCAACTCACCTCGGCTGTCCGAGTCAAGAGACGAGTCCGCCAGCATTCGGCGAGTTATCCAAACCCACTCGAGGGCCAGGGACATGCTTTCCCACCTCTCTCGACCAGAAGAGAGAAGACACGGTACTCCAGGCCCGCCGAATAGCCGACCGCGGTACAAAGTGAGCGGACAGGCGTCAGAACAGCCTCCAAGTGAAGGGCGAAAGCCGCCGGCGCTCGATGAGTTGGTCAGATTCACTCGAGTGTCCGACAGCCACTGTCACAGATACGAGGAGGGGCTTTCCCACTCCTACGCGACGTGATGCAACATGCGGCTCCTCGAATGACCGCTTGCGGCACAGAGGGACAGCAGGACACCTCCGAACGATGTATGGTCACATCCCATAATTCAAGGAGCAGCCAAGCTGTCTCTCTCCCATTTAAGAGCTTCTTTAAGCAACCTTAGAAGAGATCGATTGATCAAAGGAGATCAACTGATCAAAAGAGGAGGCTCTTTGCATAATCCTTGCACTGTAGCGCCATCTCTCGGCTCCGAGCTCCGATCGTCGGTGAGCCAGAAGAGACGAACTCCATCAACCTGAGCTTCTACTGAGTACTAAAGCTCCTCAGCGACCTCGGTCGGATCGTCCAAGGGAAGCAGACTCGACACGAGCATCGAGCGAAGCATCTGTAGCCACCAAAAGTCCCCACACTAAACAAAGAGGGGCATTCCCTCTGCTTCTGTTGTAATCATTTGATTATTAGTTTGTAATAAGCCTTCTTATCAATACAAACGAAGTTCCCTATTTTCGGGAAATTAAATTTACACCCTACAGAAGATGGCGACCACAGT
>BQKN01067446.1:0-19321 GCA_022839385.1 Asparagus kiusianus
TATATATATATATATAGTTGCTCTGATTTCTATCATCAGCAGGTTTATGAATATTTTGAAAATAAACTATGTGATATGAATTGCCAGGCTTGACTCGTGCATAAGACTTGTCTCATGCACGGGTCACTGCTGTCGCGTACCCCATATTTTATGAATTTCCGCTGCAGATTTCGGGGCGTGACAGTAAGGTGGTATCAGATATTAGGTTTCGATGTTAGAAACCTTGTAGGGCACGCTATCATATAGTATATGCGCTAGATGAGTATTAGCGTATGGATCAATTATGTGATATATATGTCTGTATACATACGTATATATATGTATGCATATAAATATTTTATAATAAAACCTTTTAGGATTGTTAAGGAGTGCTTAGATGTTTATTTTATTTCACTTTGTCTTTTTCTTCAGTGAGCTGATGGATGGTTCCCCTTTTTGTAGGATGGCAGGAACCAATTCATTTTCCAGTTCGTCATCTACCCTATCCAGCCCTATGATTTCGGTAGATAGCTCCTGGGAACCCAGCATAAGAGATTGGGGATATACTTCCGATGAAACTAATCCGAACTTGATAATGGCTAACCATATGACCCCCGACTCACCGGAGGTCGAACCCATAGAAGTTGTTATGATAGATTCATCTGAGTCTGAGCTTGATCATGCTGAGGATGAGGATCTCGTGGTAGAAGTTGTTCCAATTGAGTCATCACCTTTAGAAATTATTATGATTTCATCCGACCCTTCGGACATGGAGTCCCTTGTAGCCCAGATTCGTAGTGTCGACCAAAGATTTGCCCCCTCTGAGGGTGAGTCGAGTAGCCTAGGCATTAGTCCAGATCTCGACCTTGAAGGATGGGGGACTAGTGGCATAGATCCAGATCCAATGTCCGATTCTGTTGATAGCCAAGACTCGGAGGAGACTGAACCAACTGAGGAGAAGTCTAGTTCCAGCAGCTCCTCTTCCTCAGGGAAATAGAGCATAACTGTTAAGGCAATTTTGTAATATCAGTATATGGGTTCTCGTAGTTACTCTTTTGGTTTATGTAGAAAATTTTGGTAGAAAATATGTATATATAAACCCATATACTCAGATATATGTATGAACTAAAAAGTTAAATATTAATAATATACTTTTGGTTTGTAAATACTGACTTGTGATATTATGTTGAGCAGTGATTGAATTCCTAATTACTTAATTTACATATATGTGACTGCCTTAGGAATTTTTCCTTGTATAATAGTTGACTAAAATATTTTATTATTTATAGGAAGCTATGACTTCAGGTAATGAGCAAACCCCTCCTAACGGAGATAGGGATCTAAATCAGATGATAGGTGAAATGATGAGATCTAGAATTGCTCGTGCATCCACATCCAGAAACTCAATTGACAATAATGCATTGATGGATCTGCTGCAAGCGGTGACATCTGTAATCACCAGACAACAAGACCAAATTGATCGTAAGCAGATGAATGGTCAAAACTAGGAGCACCCAAAATTAAGAAGTGGCATGGGAGAATTCAAGAAACTATCTCCACCCAGTTTTGAGGGAACAACTGATCCTATAATTGCTGAGCATTGGATCATAGAAATGGAGAAGGTCTTCACATACATGAAATGCCCTGAAGAGGAGAAGGTTGATTATGTAGTATACATGTTAAAAGACCGCGCTTATGGGTGGTGGCAAATACAGGTCAGGACATTGGGTGAGAAGGCATACAAGATATCATGGGAGGAATTTAAAAAGATTTTTTATGAAAAGTATTTTCCTTCAACTGTTCGTAAACAAAAAGAACAGGAGTTTCGAAAATTGGAGCAAGGTGATAAGACAATAGCTGAATATGAAGAGGAGTTCACTTATCTATCAAAATTTGCAATTCACTTGTTGGGTAATGAGGAAGATAGAGCTCGTCGCTTCGAGGAAGGGCTTCGACCCGACATTCGAAAGGCGGTCAGTGCATTTGAACTCCCTACATATGGAGAAGTATTAAAAAAGGCCTTGTTAATTGAGAAAAATGAAATTGATACAAAGCCAAAGAATGAGACGAGCAACTCCTACCCAAAGAAACAGTTCTGGCAGGATAATCGCAGTGGAAGAAATAAGAATTGGAGAAACAAAAAGCAGAATTTTGGACGCAGAGAAGAGCAATTTCCAAATCAGAAAACTTTAAGATGTGATGTTTGTCATAAGCTTGGGCATAAAGCAAAAAGTTATTAGAGAAATACTGGGGCTTGCTTGAGATGTGGTCAGAAAGATCACAAGATAGCAAATTGTCCCCTACAGCAATCATCTCGGAATACCTTCCAGACTAGCCAGTCCAGTGGTGGGAGTCGATATCCTCAAGCCAAGGCCCGAGTTTATTCTTTGACTGAGAAGGAAGTAGAAGCAAACAAGGATGTGGTGACAGGTACGCTAACTTTTGCATCAGTTCCTGCTCGAGTATTATTTGATTCTGGTGCATCGCATTCCTTTATTGCTGCACAGTTGTAATGACCATGAATTTTAATATTAGTTAAAATAATTTTTTAGTATTTTAAAATATTTAATTATTATTTATAAATGAGTATTTGTATTTTTCTTGATTTTCTATACTTTTCTATGATTTAAAAATCTGATTATATATTTATTTAAATGATTTTAATATTTATAAATTTATTTTATGTGGTAAAAATTTCTAGAATTAATTTGTTGTGTTATCGGTACTATTATATGTTATTTTAAATAATATGTTGTACTATTAATATTATTACACAATATTTCGTATAATACTTTGTATTATTAATTACGTATTATTTGTATAATTAGTTGTATTATTTCTATTATTACATATTATCTGTCGTATTAGTATAACTAGTACGTTTTACTATGTATATAATTGTCCCATAATTATTTGATTTTAAATGTAAGTAAATATATTTTAATTATTAATTATTTCTACTTAATTGTACAATATGGGTATATTTTGACTATTTCGTATCAACCGTTGTATTAACACAACATGTACGTTTTTTTTGTAGATAATTATTCCGTAATTATTTTGATTTTTAACCATCAGTAATTATTTGTTTTAATTAATTTTGTTTAATTCCCTAAACCCTAATTATATAAATACATCTATATATAACCCTCCATCTACTGTTCATCATCCCCGCCGCCTCACCATCTTTCTCTCCCTCTTCTTCCTGTTCACGAGCCGCCGCCACCCCCTCTCTCGACCCCATCTCCGACCCCCGTTCGGCCGCACAACCTTACCGCCACTGCCATCAACCGCCTTCTCCTCCTCTCCCTTCCCCGCCTCTCCTCTCTACCGCCACTGCTCACTTCCAGCAACCCGACGCAGCCCCCAGCAACAGCCGCCAGCCTCCAACCACCGCAACCTTCCGCCTGCATCGCCAGCCCGCCCTCTCAGCGCCTCCACCGTCAGCAACACCGCCTAGCCTCCCCCGTCAGCCTCCCCTTCGACCACCACCCGCCCCCACGAACCCCAGATCTGCGCCGCCTTGAACTGCCCTCGCCGCCACCTCCGGCCATCCGCCGCTCCTCCTTCACGTCAGCCCCGACCAGCCCAAGCCGCTGCTATGATCTCCTCTTCCCTCGCCTCCCCTCACCCCACGCCGTCCTCCGTTCGTCGCTGAGCCAAACATCGTCGTCGAGATCCCGCCGACCCGCTGCCCGATGCCGACCAAGTTCGCCACAGCCCCGTCGCCACAGCCCCTCGTTGGAGCTCTTCCCGAGGCTATTTCCCCCACGTCGGATCTGACCCGCGCCGTCGACGTTGATTCGTTCGACATAAAACGAGGCAAGATCCCTCTTGCCGTTCCTCGTTAATTTAATTTTTATCTCTTATGAATTTATTATGTGTATGTGTAGATTAGTTGTACTGATATGATATTAATTGTGTGGTTGTTGATAATATTGCGGTGAATATATTATGTGAACGATGCTATAAATGATGAATAATAATTTCGTGTTGTTGAAAGGAAGAATATATTTATAGAGTATTTTTAGAATTATTTATAATGAGGAAAATATTTTAAAAGGAATTATTTCGAGGAAATAATTTATTTTGGACAAGGAGTATTTTGAATAATTTGTTATGATTAAATAATTTTATTTTGAGAAAAAGAGTATTTTAGATTATTTTATAAAATATCAGAGAAATCATTTATAAAATTAAAAAGTATTACTGTTCATAAATAATAATAGAATATATTTTAAGAAGATCGTTTTAGAATTTTTATAATGAGAGATAATTTTAAAGGAAATTATTGTTAGAATTAATAACTGAGATTTTGATTTTCGTGTGCAAAACATCTGTTAATGGTAGTTTCACGTTGCATTGTTAATAGTAGCTTTACTTTCGTTTGTTCTTGCATGTGATCACGATCCATGTTCACACTTTATGACAATGACACTTAGCGTAACTGCATTTATTATTCCATGTTGAGAATCATGAGAAGTACATGACTATAGTGACCTGTATGACATAGTTAGGATCTAGAATCTCGTGTGTAGTTGACCTGGAATTACGAGAATTGGGGTGAGAAGTCTTGGTCTATGTGAGCGGTTGTGATTGTTGATGTATATTCCAGGCTTGCGCCGGTGAAGTTTGTGTAGTCACCGGGGTGGGTCTGAGGAGATGAGATTTGTGATTGTGGTTGTATTCCGGGCTCGTGCCGGTGAAGTTTGTGTAGTCATCGGGGTGGGCCTGATGAGTTGAGATGTTTGTGTATTCCGGGCTCGTACTGGTGAAGTTTGTGTAGTCACCGGGGTGGGTCTGAGGAGATGAGATATTGTGATTGTTGATGCATATTCCGGGCTCGCGCCGGTGAAGTTTGTGTAGTCACCGGGGTGGGTCTGAGGAGCAGTGATATTGCGATTGTTGATTATTTGAGATGAGTGATAGGATGGTTAGTTACATGACATCGATTCTTGGCTAAGTATGATTCTTGTGAGATATAGAGCGGTTGTACTTCTTTTCATACATAGATCGGGATTAATATTTAATTATCTATAATTTGAGACATATGGTATATACATGAGGGTTTCCTTGTTTGGATTATTTCGCTCGACGTACTACGTCTCTTGTTGTAGATTTTTAAATATTAATTCCATCTATTGTATGTTGCTTGGATGGTTTCTGATCGCTACCTGCATGATCTTGTTACTTGGTTAATTCTTGGATTCATCTGATTATTAGTATTCCAGTTACACGCCTCTATTGTTATTACTATCATCACATGTTCTATTTTTATTTCTATTATCACATTGACCACGCATATATTATCATTATCGTTATTGTATTTGTTCCTGGCATGGGGGATCTTGTCGTATGTTATACACGCTGACGTACTCCTATTTTCTGGGTGTACGTCAGATTTAGGAGACAGAACCTCAGTTCGGAATCGTACAGGAGCCAGATGATTCTCAGCCGGGTGCCTTGCAGAAGGAGTAGAAGAACCAGCTGAAGCGTAGTGGTTTTTTTTCGTAGTAGTAGTTGGACATTAAAACTCTTTTACCGTACTTTTCTTTAGTTGATGTTGGATTTAGTATTTTAACAGTATTTTCTTTATGGACTATGTATTTCTTATTTCCTAGTTGGACTATTTTGTAATAGGGGTATGTTGGACCCATATTTTCATATCTAGGATGATTTACTGTTGATGATATGTCTATTTCTTATTCTGGGTTGTCATTATATTCTTGCTATGTGTGATCGGGGACCTGTGACTTCGTATATTATATTTTTGACGCTTAACGTATTGGATTGAGAAGAAAAGAAAAGAGAAGAAAAAAAAAATAGTATATATTTCTTCTCAATCTAATACGTCGTGGGCTTGTTCACATTCCGATTCCCGGGTATTTTAGGAAGTGGGGCGTGACAACAGTTTGTTAAGAGAAACAAATTACCCTGTGATACCCTACAACAAGAATTGCTTGTTAGTACACCTGGAGCTAGCACATTAGTATCAAATCAAGGTTGTAGGGGTAAAATTTATATTCTCGACAAGCAACTCCCCGTAGAATTAATGATGCTAGAAATGCATGATTTCGATATCATATTAGGGATGGATTGGTTATCCTTAAATCATGCTTCTATTTTATGTCGAGAAAAAAAGTAGTATTCAAATTTCCTGGCCAACCCAAATTTTGTTTTGAGGGCGGAAAGTCTCAACAACCCTTAAAAATCATCTCAGCCCTTAAAACACATCGAGCGCTGAGGAGTGGATGTATGGGTTATTTGGCTTCAGTTGAGATGGTTGATGATGGAACACCAAGCTTGGAAGAGATACCAATTGTTCGAAAATTTCCAAAGGTATTTCCAGAAGAACTTCCAGGAATGCCCCCAGATAGAGAGATTGAATTTTCAATTGACCTAGTACCTGGTACGAATCCTATTTCTAAGGCTCCTTATCGAATGGCTCCTACTGAATTAAGAGAACTCAAGATACAACTACAAGAACTTTTAGATAAAGGCTTCATTCGGCCGAGTGTGTCACCCTGGGGTGCACCAGTGTTATTTGTAAAGAAGAAAGATGGAAGTATGAGACTATGTATTGACTTCCGTGAGTTGAATAAAGTAACCATTCGGAACAAGTACCCATTACCGAGAATTGATGATCTATTTGATCAATTACAAGGAGCTCAAGTATTTTCAAAGATTGATCTCCGTTCTGGTTACTATCAATTAAAGATTAAGCCGGAAGATGTGCCGAAGACTGCATTTCGTTATGGTCATTATGAATTTTTAGTTTTACCATTCGGGCTCACAAATGCACCTGCAACATTTATGGATCTTATGAATAGGATATTTAAACCTTTCTTGGATCAGTTTGTTGTGGTATTTATTGATGATATTCTGATATACTCAAGAAGTAAAGAAGAACATGAAGAACACTTGAGACAGGTGTTGCACACATTAAAGAGAGAACAACTGTATGCGAAACTTAAGAAATATGAATTCTGGTTGGAGGAAGTAGCATTTCTTGGGCATGTAATCTCTAAGAAAGGGATTTCTGTGGACCCTGAGAAGGTAAAAGCTATTATTAAATGGGACAGACCGACTACTGTGACGGAGATCCGTAGCTTTCTTGGTATGGCTGGCTACTATAGAAAATTTGTGGAAGGATTCTCTCGTATTGCTTCACCTCTAACTCGTCTTACTCAGAAGGGAGTTAAATTTATTTGGTCAGATGAATGTGAAAAAAGCTTTCAAGAGCTAAAAAGTCGATTAGTGTCTGCTCCAATACTTACATTACCCAGTGGAGACACAGGCTTTGTTATCTATAGTGATGCCTCTAGAAGAGGTCTTGGATGTGTACTTATGCAAAATGAAAAAGTCATAGCATATGCTTCAAGGCAGTTAAAGCCTTATGAACAAAACTATCCTACTCATGATCTTGAGTTAGCCGCAGTAGTGTTTGCTCTCAAAATTTAGAGACATTATTTATATGGAGTACATTGTGAAATATATACTGACCACAAGAGTTTGAAATATATATTTACCCAGAAGGAGTTGAATTTACAGCAAAGAAGATGGTTGGAGCTTCTGAAAGATTATGATATGACCATCAATTATCACCCTGGCAAGGCAAATGTTGTTGCTGATGCATTGAGCCGCAAGAATTCATGCAATTTAGAATGCTTAATTACTTCTCAAAGAAAAATATTAGAGGACTTGGATCGTACTGGAATTGAAATTAGAGTCCACCAAATTGGAGTTAAATTAGCAAATATGATAATACAACCTTCTTTGCTAGATGAAATTAAAACAAACCAGCAGAATGATCCTCAACTGTTGAAGGTAAAGAAAGATGTGGAAGAAGGCACTCGAGGAGAATTTAAGATACATAAAGATGGATCATTGAGATTTGGAACTAGAGTTTGTGTGCCTAACATACCAGAGATAAAGAAAAAGATTCTAAAAGAGGCACATCACTCTCTGTATACTATGCATCCTGGATCAACAAAAATGTATAAAGACCTGAAGGAAATATATTGGTGGAATAGTATGAAGAAGGAAATTACCACCTATGTTGCAGAATGTTTCACTTGCCAACAAGTAAAGACTGAGCACCAGAGACCAGCTGGATTAGTCCATAACTTGGACATACCAATGTGGAAATGGGAAAAGATCACCATGGATTTCGTCACTGGCCTTCCGAAATCTTTGAGAAAGAATGATGCAATATGGGTAATTGTTGACCGGTTGACAAAGTCAGCACACTTTTTACCTATCAATATGAGATTTTTATTAGAAAAGCTGACTAAGATGTACATTAATGAGATAGTAAGATTGCATGGTGTACCAATATCAATAGTTTCTGACCGAGATCCTAGATTCACATCAGAATACTAGAAAAGTGTGCATAGAGCTCTGCAGACTAAACTAAATTTTAGCTCAACTCATCATCCACAGACAGATGGCCAATCAGAACGGACAATTCAAATACTAGAAGATATGTTGAGATGTTGTGTTCTGGAGATGAAAGGATCGTGGGAAGATTATCTGCCTTTGGCTGAGTTTGCATATAATAATAGCTACCAAGCTAGCATTCAGATGGCACCATATGAACTTCTTTATGGAAGGAAATATAGGTCTCCTATTCATTAGGATGATGTTGGAGAAAGAAAACTTCTTGAACCAGAATTGGTACAACAAGCAATTAATAAAATTCAATTAGTTCGAGAACGTCTTCGCACAGCACAAAGTCGTCAGAAGAGTTATGCTGATCAAAGAAGAAGAGAATTGGAATTTCAAGTAGGTGATCATGTTTTCTTAAAGGTTTCGCCTACCCGAGGAGTGAAAAGATTTGGAATCCAAGGGAAGTTAAGCCCAAGATTCATTGGTCCTTTTGAAATTCTAGAGCATATTGGTCCAGTGGCGTACAGGTTAGCATTACCACCAGCCCTGTCTGGAGTACACGATGTATTTCACATATCGATGCTTCGGAAGTTCATCTGAGATCCAAATGAGATCGTTGAGTTGTCTCCAGTGGAGCTTAGGCCAGATTTGACCTATGAGGAAAGACCAGAACGTATTATGGATTTTAAAGAACAAATACTTAGACACCGAATAATCAAATATGTGAAAGTTCAGTGGAAGAATCACTCTGAAAGAAAAGCTACTTGGGAGACTAAAGATTCTATGCGAGAGAGATATCCAGAGCTTTTCGAGATATAGGTATGTTAAGTTTCGAGGACGAAACTTTTTATTAGGAGGGAAGAATGTAGTAGCCTAAATAATTAATGCCTTAACACTTGATTAATGGGATTTTTTTTAATTTCAGATTATAGAACTAATTAAGAGTATTTTCGGAATTTCACCCTAACTCCCATTTATCTGCCATGTTAAAGCTTTGTGGCTTAAACCATTTGACGTTTTGGACGGCACCTCTTTAACGGAAGAATAAAAACAGAGAAAATCAAAGAAAATCACAGAAAAAAACTAAAAAAACAAACAAACCAACAAACACAGAGAACATACTCCATAAAACTTCTTGAATCATTAGAAAGGCTGTGAAGGGAGAAAAGGAGATCAAGGCAACAAATCAACATCCCAATCAATTGAGGTATAATCTCCTTTCAAATTTTATAGTAAATCTAGTAAATGGAATCAAATTAGAATGAGTGAGGGAGTTAAATTGTTATGAATATGAAATAAAAGAATCTAGGGTTTGCAAAGGAAAAAAAATCCATGTTTAGGATGCATGAAACAAACTGAAAAAAAAAAGAAAGAAAAATAAACTAACCTTGTTTTAGGGGGGTTGGATTACTCACTGTCGGCCTCTCCTTGTCATCGATGGCTCCTCGTCGCCGTCCTACCTCACACTGCTAAAAAATATGGTATCCTAGACGGAAAATTCCGTCTAGGATACTTAGATTTCCGTCTAGAATAGGCGTCTAGGAAGTTTCCGTCTAGAATACTGTATTCTAGACGGAAATTCCGTCTAGAATACATTCTAGACGGAATATTATAGACGAAAATCAAAACCGTCTAGAATATATCCTAGACGAATTATTCTAGACGGAAATTCCGTCTAGAATAATGTATTCTAGACGGACAAAATTTCCGTCTAGGATAAGTATTCTAGACGGAAATTCCGTCTAGAATACTCATCCTAGACGGAATATCCGTCTAGGATGTTTTATAATTTTTTTTAAAAAAATAAGCTATTCTAGACGGAATTTCCGTCTAGGATACTATGCTACAGTATTTTTTTTTTTTTTTTGCTGCTGCAGCTGCTGCTTGGTTAGGAACCTACTTTGTGCATTGAAGAATTAAGCAAAAAAATTACAAATAACAACATTACTAATTAATTCACGGAAAATACGTGCAATCCGAATGATACATATTCACCAGAAATTTGCAAATGAACGCGCAATCCGAATGATACATGTTTACAAAAAATACAGCAAGTAGCGTCATTATGGCTGTATTAGCATTACAAAATCAGTCACATGACAATGAGAAAAATCAAATATACATTAAGAATCCAATTTATTCTCCTTTCGTGGTGGGTGAAATGTCCGCACTGCCTACACTTTTGGAACACAGAAACCTCCACAAACATGGGAGCTAATGAGGTAATAATTCTGCCCACTACACACTCTCACCTTGCGGCAAACTTGAACTGAAAATCAAAACAAAGAACATCAATTTGTAATCATATATAATACAAATGAAACTACAATTACACCATCAATTTGTAATCAATTTGTTAACATACACAATGACTTGGAATCAGGCACGCCTAATTCACAAACACCTTCAGCTCTGACGGAGTTGCAATATCATGGGCTAGAATCAGTTTCCTGATTCTTTCAACAGGGTCGCGCTCCTACAAAGCATTTAACAGGCAAAAGAGTCTGCTGAAAATCTCAAACGAATATAGAAAAAGTGAAAGAACTGTCGACTGCCGTAGACTTCAGGTAATTTTAGAGTTGCTTACCTACCTCACACCGGAGATCTCATCACGGGTGCGATAAGTGCTGCCAGGGTCAGACATGGAGTGTCCGTGATACCTGTAAGTGTCCATTTCAAGAATCTGTAGGTCAACACCCAAGAACCAGATTATTATATCTCAACACAATTTGTATCTCTCAATTCTCACAATAATCTCGAAGTTTTGATGCAATAGAGAGGTTTAAGATGGTGTCAGAAACTATTGCGGAGTGCGAATTTTCTCGAGTCAGAAAATTACAACTTCTTATCCTCTCTCCAAGTCCAGATCAGACATATGCAAGAAGTATTTCAATTTTTCATTTAACAAGAAAGTAATATCAAACTGCTAGCGCAAAAAGGTAAGTTTCAGAATAAGTAAACTGAAGAAGAAAGACAGTACAGAGAGTTAGGTTAATTGGTCCATGTTTGAGAGCATGCTCCTTAGCAAATTTACATGCTTGTTTCACAGAAAATGCATCCATCCCATCAACCTAGTCACTGCAGGATTACAAGAGCAATAAAAGAAGAGGGATCAATAGAGGAGAAAGGCGAAGAAAGAATCCATTCCTTAGTCATCGACATGTCAAGTAAATTTCTAGTCTGGAAACTCTATAAACTCCAATTAACTTCATAAATTTCATTCTGAAATTATGAAACTTATGTGGTTGAGAATCTCTTTTGCGATTCCGTGTCTTCTGATTACAGAAGTTTTGTTCTTGTCTCCTCGCGATCAGTTTGCTCATTGTGTTCTCTCAGTTAAGTGGAATCGATTTTGAATCATGATGCCATACTAATTCTGGGTGTAATGCCATTAATTTTCCGTAGTTTCCTTAAGTTAAGTAGGTTTAGATTAATTTCATCCATTGCATGGTATTGCCCTAAAATGCAAACCCCAAGATTGGCATGAAAACTAAACCCTAGCTTTGGGTATTGTTGCAGTGTCAACAGGTTTTTAGTGAGAGCCTTGTGGGGGAAAAAAGCCAGTTTATGGCTTGGGTATTAATTGTATAACAAAGAACAAAGAACAACAATCAGTACTCCTACATGTTGAATGTTATACTTACTGTAGGAATCATGTCCTCACTTTATCCACCAGTCTGCACAAAGTTGGAAAAAATGAAAATTTAATTAGCATCTTAAGCCCAAATTACACTGATCAAGAACTAAATATCCGTTGCAGACATCAAAATGTACATACTGCGATGACATTCACAAGGGAGGATGCTATTGTGAGCTTATCGCGTTCTCGTGTACTTCATGAAAGAGGCATCTAAGAGTTCAGTCACTCGTTAGGTATGCATTGTGGTCACTTGTTCCATTTTGCTTTTTTGTGTAAGGATGAAGAGACATATCATACCTTTCCAATTTCATGGCCATCAGGATTATGCATGATCACTTGTTCCATGTTGTTGTTTCTCTAAAAGATTGAATTGATATAACATAAACATCTAGATTCATCATCATTAGCAATATAATTCCGTTTGGCTTCAATGGAAGTCATGATCAACAGAGGCGGGAGTTAGAGCAGGTGTATAATCTAATAAAATAGAATACAAGTGATAAATAGCTGAATGCTAGCTCATTGCACATGGGGTGCAAACTACGAACAATCGATCACGTATTGTTGAGATTTGAGATTCTTCTAGAATTCTTCACCTTCAAGTTTAATTAAGTTTTTATCCTGACAGATATTTTCAAAATCATATACTATCTATTTTAAATTCCTTGTAGTTATCGTTCTCCTCCTGTTCCTTTCTCTAATTTTTCCTGAACATATTAGTAAGGATAACAGAGGTCCACTATTTTGTCAATGAAACATTTTACTGCATTCACCATTTAAGGACATTTGGCAAACAAAAATGCCTATGATAGCGATCCATCTTCCAACCAGTCTATGACAAAACCAACGAATTAAGCTATCCCAATCTCAAAAATCTCCAGTTAAACTGAAGCCAATCCATGATAGCGATCCGTGCATACAGTAGAGAAGAAGGCATATATATGTTATCTCTATAAACATCAGAAAACTAAATAAATCTGTGATAACACCAAGATTGAACCACCAGGATGAAAGAAAGAGGAGAAGGATACCGCTGTTAGCGAAAATTTTGGAGGCGACGGCGAGGACGGAAGGGAGGCGACGGCGAGGACGGAAGGGAGGCGACGCGAGGACGGGAGGGAGGCGACGGCGAGGACGGTACGGAGGCGACGGCGACAACGATGCTGAGAGCGAAAATTCGAAGGAGGCGACGACGATGCTCACGGACGAGAGAGAGAAAGGGATGTCGATGAAATTTTGGGGATTTAGGGCTCAGATACGGAATTTTTTTGATTTAAAGGGTACCCATTATCCCTAGACGGAAATTTCCGTCTTTAATGTATCCTAGACGGAAATTTCCGTCTAGGATATTCAAAAAATTTCAAAAAAAATACAAACAGATTATTTCCGTCTACAATACTATTCTAGACGGAAATTTCCGTCTAGAATAGTATATTATAGACGGAAATTTCTTGACGGAATTTTTCTGTCTAGTATAATTTATCCCAGACGGAAAATTTTCCGTCTGGGATATTCCGTCTAGGATTCTCGTATTTTTACTAGTGTCAATGGCGAAGAGAGAGAGAGAAAGAGAGAGAGAGAGAGAGAGAGGGGGGGGAGAGGAGAAGAAAACCAAAAAGGAAAAAAAAAGAGAGAGCAGAGGAAGAAGGAAAGAGGAACCGGAAAAAAAAAAAGAAAAGAAGAAGAAGAAAGAAACGAAGGGAGGAGGAAGATGATCAGGTGATTTTTTTATAAAGGGAGGAAAATTCACGTTAAGCCCCTGAACCATATGAAAGTTTCTCATAAACCTTAGTAAAATGAGTAATGGGAAAATGGCTGGAAAATATCTGTTAAGCCCCTGTTATTTACTCAATTTGTAAATAAGTCCAGTTTGAGGAATAAACAATAACTTTTAGACTTGATAAATTCTATATAACCCCCTGCATTATTATAAATTATTAGGAAGTCCAGAAGCTAGTATATGAGAGTTATAAAATTTTAATAAATTGCTAAAGTTAATAATAAGCTCATATGTACTGTAGAATTTAATTATTATTGATTATATCTAGACTTTAGATTATAAATTGATTTACCTATAATATATGTTTGTTCTGAATTAATAATTAGTCATATATCTTACATTATAGGTTCTGGTTGATATTCGGGAGAATAATAGTTTGAGAAAGTCGTGACCACCAGAGGTGAGTTCATTTCTCACTAGTATTTTATAATATGAAGTTGCATGAGTTTTATATTTGATTTATCTTGTGATTAAAAATAATAAATAAATAATATGTCTTTTCATGTATATTAAAGATTTGACCTATGTCTATTGTGGTCTATCTTATACTACGATGTTAGCCTCGTACAATATATAAAAAAATTTAATCAATTCGAACTTTATATAAAATATGAAAAATAAATTTGGTTCTCATGCAATTTTTAAATACTTGTGGACTTTGTTTTATCTAAACGTTTTTGATAAAGTATTTGGAATGTATTTCAACAGTTTAACGGATTCAAAGATTTTATGTGACTTGTTATCTGATAAAAGAAAAAGTAGATATCCGTAAACTGTTTTAACTGAAATGAGAAGCTCTACCTTGTCAAGTTCATTTGAAAATGTTTGTAAATTCTGATATGCAAGGAATTACTCACTTGATATGTGATCTCGATGTTTTCAAACCCTCAAATAGTTCACTATGGATTGGTTCTGCCTGCCATATGGTGAATGCATCTTTATTTGGCCCTTCTGTATTGGCCTTAGCCCTTCTGTATTGGCCCTTTTGAAATCTGTTCTGGCCCCTCTGTATTTGGCTGGTAGCCTATGGCAGTGTTAGGTGCATTCGGTTCCCGGGAATTATCTGTTATCTGATGTGGTTTACGCATTCCCTTGCTATTGGGCTAAAATTCGTAGCCTTAGTGTGACTTATGGAGTGACTTTTACATTTATAAAATACTCATCAAGAAATAAGATTCTGATAATTGATTGTGAATTAAGAAAACAATAATTCTCTGATTTTGTACAAATTAGTAGTTCTTTTCCTTCTTAATGTTTACCTTGATTCAAAAAGGGTTTGATTCCAAGAAATTTCACAGTTTATTCAGTTGCACATGAGAAAGGAAATATAATTGTTGTATTCTTTCTTAAAAATGACAATATTACGATATTTGGATCGTATTCTGCTATCTGTGAATTTCTCATGCGAAACTTAAATTTTGTTAATTTCTGAGAACTATTCTTATTACTATTTTGTTAGTTATCTAGGAACTCTAGTGGGAAATGTTCTCACTGAGCGCTAGCTCATTCCGTTATTTTTAATTTTTTTTCAGATCCGGCGTAGCTTCATAGTAGCCGAACTTTTGGTTTGAGCTTTTGGCTGAGAGGTGTTATATGGAGAGCCTCTTCTTGTTGATCTTACATTCAGCACATTTTGTTTTGTTTTGTAAAAATGCTTATAACGGTGAGCTTGTGGGCTGTAAGTACCGATCATATATATATAGTTACTCTAATTTCTATCATCAGCAGGTTTATGAATATTTTGAAAATAAACTATGTGATATGAATTGCCAGGCTTGACTCGTGCATAAGACTTGTCTCGTGCACGGGTCGCTGCTGTCGCGTACCCCATATTTTATGGATTTTCGCTGCAGATTTCGGGGCGTGACATAGAGAGAGTGGGATTGTGTTGCCGGAGGAATTTCGTAACGGGTGGAATAGAGAAGGGAATGAACGAAGCAATTAGGGCTTTACATATTCTGATTTGGGAGCAATAGAAAAGATTTTAGCTTCGTGAAGTTAATGAAATGAAAGATGAGGACAACATGGTTATATTTATAATAGTTGAAGGGTAATTTAGGGAGCAATAGAAAAGATTTTAGCTTCGTGAAGTTAATAAAATGAAAGATGAGGACAACATGGTTATATTTACAATAGTTGAAGGGTAATTATATAGAATAAGAACTTTGAACAATATTCTTGAGTTTTCTATACCAATTAAACATGTATTTTGCGGAATTGAATATTGGAGGCAACAAATGTTATTATGGAAAATTATGAACCATTGAAACCAGAAGCACGAGAATAATTAAACACCCAATCACTACAAACTACGGCTGTGTACAGCTAGAACAAAGATAAAAAGAATAACAAAGCAGAGAACAGCTAGAACAAAGATCAAAAGAACAACAAAGTAGAGATCACTAGTTATGGAAGAAGAGAGCAACTACATCAACTATCAACTAAGAGGAAGAAGTCATTAGAGAGTTTTAATACCACTGGTCGGTTATCAAGAAGTCGGTTATCAAGAACAGTCCTAATCTCCCCGTTCCCAGCTGCGGAAGCAACCTTCCAAACTCCTCTGCGTACTTCCTATCCTTGTGCGTGAAGCTTGTGCTTTCACCCGAAAAAATCAGGTAATCCCCTTTGTCAAAAATTTATAAATCGAACCAATTACTAAAATCAAAATCAAAATCAAATCAAAATTGATAAATTCATCAAGACAAACTAGAAATTATTCTCTTATAAAAACCTTGCTCAAATTCTTCACTTTCCGATCCTTCACTAAAATCTGATATTTGAGGAGAAGGTTTGTGGACGATGAGGATGATAATAAGCTTCTTGATGACGATAATAATCATCTTTGCCATTTGATAACCGAAAATTGATGAGGTAGAGAGAGTGGGATTGCGTTGCCGGAGGAATTTCGTAATGGGTGGAGCGGAAAAGGGAATGAACGAAGCGATTAGGGCTTTACATATTCTGATTTGGGAGCAATAGAAAAGATTTTAGCTTCGTGAAGTTAATGAAATGAAAGATGAGGACAATATGGTTATATTTACAATAGTTGAAGTGTAATTTAGGGTAGGAAAAGTTTTTTGGGTACTCCCTCTTTTAAAGGGTAGATAGATTAGATGAGTTTGGTTCAATTTGTTATTAACACCTATAATACTTATGTCATGTTTGAAAACTTCTTATTATAAGGGGGTATAATATTAGAATATAACACTAGATGACCAAATGCACTATACATACGAGCGAAGTATTTTATGAGTTTGCTTGTAACTTTTAGTTTTTCAGGAATTGTTTTACAATTTTCATATTTCTGAAGGGTTGTTTGTAATTTCATATTTTTCATGTTCTTTTTGTAATTTTTAAAACATTAAAGGGGTCGTTTCTTATTTTTGAAGTTCTTAGGATTTGTTTTCAACTTTTGACATTTAGGGGGTTGCTTGTGATTTTCAAAATTTTTAAGGGTCTATTGTAATATTCAAATATGTCAGAAACTTGTTTGTTATTTTTTAATTTTCAAGTAATTTTTTAGAATTTGTATATTGTTTCAAGGGTTATTGCAAGTCAGCCTTTTTAGAGGGCTAATTTTTGTTTTTGTTTTTTAATTCTTAATTTTTGGATTTTTAAGGGGTTGTTTGTGATTTTTAGATTCTTACAGGGTTCTTTGTAATGTTTTATTTCTTTAGGGGCTGTTTTGTAAATTTTAGATATTTCCCTCTTGGCAGAAGACTTTCTAAATATAAGGGATTAAGAAAATAAGTGAGTATAAGCAATCAAAGTGGGGATACGCAAATAGGATGATTAATATGCAATCGAAGTGGACAAGGGAAATGATTGGGAAATGAAAAATCTTAATAACTTTTAGAAAGTTAATTGATAATGATGTCATTTTAGATCTAATCCTAAATGAAAAATATTACTAGGACTATAGTAACACCCCTCTTCCCTATTATTTATTCTTAAATCTCTAGACTATTTCATTTTAATGGACTAAATAGTTCCACATAATATCCTCTAACAAATTGAACAAACGCGTTACTACTTTATTTTAAAGGATGAAAGGTTATTAACCAAAAATAATACCCAATCCAAAGATGACCGTAACACCTTATCAAATTATGTTTCGAACTTTACACATATCTATAGACACTACAATAAAAGTTGTATGTGTCCATACTTATTTTATGACACATATAAAAGTATCATTATATTTACAAAGGATTAAACAATAGAGACACAAATAAAAAAGTATAGCAAATCACAACACATATTTGCGTCATTAGATATACAACTAAATATTATTAAAAAGGCTAATAGTTCAACATAGATTGTGAGAGGGTCTATTAATAGGCTTAAATAATAAATCTTAGATTTTAATTATGATGATGATTAAACATTATAATAGTATATAAGCTGAAAAAACTCTATAGTTAAATGCGCTTTGATAAAATTAATCTTAGGATTGGTGACCTCCTAGGAAGTTATAATGTTGAATGATGATACTCTTATATTTTTATGTTCTAGACACAATTATGTGTCGCCACTCTTGACAAATATATGTATCACAAGTTTGGTGACACATGTATGTGTCACCACTCACCACTCGTGACATATATATGTGTCATGAGTTCTGGACACATTCTTAAATGTGTAGAGAGACGCTCTCCACATATGCTCTAACCACATTTTTTGTATGTGTCGCTCTCTATTTGTGCGCCACAAAAGTACGTCACATAGAGATAAGAAAATGCATCATAATCTACAACTTTTGTTGTAGTGAGATTTCCTACATAAGTCTTTTAACATGAGCTTAGACTATTTTTCTCTCATTTAATATATTTTATATTGAAAATAGTAAGTTAACAATTTACCTAAAATAAATTTTTACAAAGACTATGTCTAAGAAGAAAATGTGATAGAATGTTATCCTTTGTCACCTGAACTTTATGTTTTGGGTGATTTTGTCCATATACTATATTTTCGTATGAGAAAACTAATTTTATAAAAATAAGTTCTAAGTGTTTTATAGGAAAGTTAAAAAACATATCATAATTGCATGATTTTTCACCTGTCATCGAAATAAGACTACCTTTTACTGGGGTGGATCAGTAGATCACGTGGTAAAGCCGTGTCGCTCCCTCATAGGGGTTCTAGATTCAAAACCGATACAGAAGAAACTGCATGAATTATCTCCAATCCGACCTTCTTTCTTTTCACAAACTGAGCTTTCTCGTCTGTTGTCTCCTTTTGGTTAACAAACGACCACAGAAAATCTTGATTTTGTTTGGAATAAGGGGGTTCCAAATGAGCTTGTAAAATCAACCCTCGATTCCTATACAGTTCAGAATCCTACAGAGGGAATTCGCTGAGAGAGAACATGTTTTTTGAAGAGACCAGCTCACTGAGTCCTCATTTGATTTGGTTCTCTCTAGTTTGATTGAAAGAACACCATTCAAGAAAAATATCATTTGAGGTTCTAGGAGAGGTGCTTTGGATAAGAGAGTTTCAATCCAAAGAATCATTTCTCAGTGTCTTGCGCGGGT
>BQKN01067446.1:19421-38656 GCA_022839385.1 Asparagus kiusianus
GTTCTTCGTAGTTTCGTAGTTTGTAGGACATACAATAAAGAGGTGAAGAAGACAAAACCGAGTTGACGATGGTGAATCTTCCTGTAGCGGATAACTGTTTACACTTCCGCAACAATAATTTCTTGAAAAAAAAACTATGTAAGAAAGATTGTCGTTAAGGTTATTCCTATGTGACTATGGTCTCACATTGGAAAGTATAACAAAGAATAACAACCTTAAGCTCTCAAGGCTGGTATTCTATTTATCCCGACACATGATAGAGCTTCAGAAATGCTGAACCTCGTCATCAGAAGTTATCATACTCTGAAGCACAGGGGAGGATCCCACCGAAATGAGCTTCAACTCTGAAAGTAACCTCTTCAATTGTTTTAAAATAATATGAACAACGATGTTTGCATATTTTCCACTCAAGATCACACTTCTGAAGAAAACTTCCGCCGGTTGGAAAGAGTGACCCACAGATGACTTATTATAAACCACAAGCCCACTCAAATGGACTCCTTTTGAGCACAAGACAATGATAAATTAAGAACTCAGCCTCTGTGATCAATAGATCTAACCCTCAAATACAAGGAGCTTCCCCCTATACAGCCAACAATATTGTTAACTGCCGAGATAAATAAAGATGTGAGGGCCGGTCTTTGGTTTTAGGAGAGTATGTACATAAATCCACAACCTCGCATGACCAAAATTGAATATGAATACTCAAGGCCAAGAAAGCCTTCCGGCACTCTTCGAAAATCTCATGCACCGAGTTCTTGGTGATTGTGCCTGCAAACAAACAGATGGTTCATTTTAAACCAAGACTTGAAATCAGAAGAAATAAGAGATTGAAATACATTAAAACTTTCGCAACCTATTCTCATTTCCCTAAGATAGGTAAAATTTGGTAGCTAAAAACTTCAGAACATGAATATGTAACACATCAATTTTAGGACGTGTTCGTTTTTTGAATAGTCATATGTTACATTATAAAAAATACCATATATAATGGAATTCTAGTTACTTGTATTCTATTCACTAAATATAGAAGTGACATCTTTTAAGAGACAGCATGATGACTGAATTGCTGGTGGTGGATAAAACCAAGATATAATTGTAATGCTTTCTAGAGGATCTATATCCTTTTCATGATCCAACAATAACAGGAAAATTATTATCATTAATCACATATGTTTACTATTTGCCGAAAAATTATACTCAATTTTAAGCGAAAATGAACAACTACGGATCATAAAACTTACAATGTGTTAGCTAAGACACGGTTGTTTTATTTGTAATATGACATATATAAAATGCCATGTTTACTCTTCTGACAAGATCATGCCCAACTTTGGAATTTTTGCCAAACACATGTATTAATACAATATTAATCGACTTGAGGCAAAACAGTTACTATGGTTATAATATTAGTCCAAACAGTCATAGTCCTAAACACAAACACTAGTTTGGATAATTTGAAGTTAGTCCAAATATTTAGTTCATGTGAAATCAAATATTGCGTTAGACTAAATAGTTCCAGTATAACAGTCTTAGGACTATAATCCTAGGATAACAGTACCCTCTAGTCCAAGGATAGAGAACAAACATGGCCTAAGATATATGTAATAATAACAAAGAGAGTTTGCATGCATAAATATGCCCCCCTCCCTACCCCCGCCCCCCCACCCCCCCAGCAGTACTGCACTTTTGTCAACTCCCCACTAATAATTCTCCTTTGTCCTTTCCGTTTTCCCTTCAACTTCCTCTCTTTCTCCCTACACTCAAATAATAAGTTTTGCTAGATTGGATTGGGGTGATACTGGGAGCTTGTAATAAAAAATTTAAAAAAAAAATCAGAAAATTCCACCCAAAACCAATCCATAGCCACTTGTATCAGGTTGTTTCTATCAGTAGAAACAACCTGAAACCCAAAAAGGCTTGGTGAGAATTCTCCAAGTCCAACCAGTGATACATATCGTTATTAACCTAGATATTCAAACCACATACTATCATATTATTGTATGCAAGAGAACAGAAAACCAAGAAAAAAGACATGACATATCTATTATTACGAATATTGCTAATGAGCTAGATCTCAAATAATACTAAATTAAAAAAATGGAACGATTCTTATGAGCTACAAAATCACAACCAAAAATGTGAAGCCACTCAACATAGTAATATACTAACCATTTCTCTACCACAACTCCAAAATGCTAGACTCCTGACTTGATTTCTTCGGATTTCTCCTGAAAGAAGGGCAAAGGAAAAGGTGTCATAACAATTCAACGCTGGTGTAAGTGAAGAATTGCTGATATACTATAATGTCATAGCTCACTAATGAGCATTTTGACACAAACTGTCCAAAATAATCTTAATAACAATAACCAAAAATAACTTAGAAAAACCATAATTAAGTTACTTCCTATAATATTCCTTGAGCACACAGACCTCAGCTGAGGATTCTCTCCTAATTTTTCGAGTGGGGGACCTCATTGTGACAAGTTCCTCTGCAGTTGTAGGGTGAACACCAACTGTGGCATCAAAATCTGCCTTAGTTAACTCTGCCTTAACAGCAATAGCAATACCCTGTAAGGAATGATAAATTAGTCCAATCGAATTACTAACAAAGGGAGTGAATAATAAAACAAATATTCCACCCAAGATAACCAACCTGTATAATCTCTGGAGAGTCATCGCCACACATATGAACCCCCAAAACTTTGTCTGTTCTTGCACATACAATGACCTTCATAAATACCCGATCAGGTAACCCGGATATAGTAGCCTTCAGCGGCCTAAAGTTAGCTGTGTAGATATCAACATCCCCATATTCTTGAATGGCCTGCACCACCTCAATTTGTTTAAAAATGGTATTAAGAATATATACAGTTAAACATGGTAATCATGACATTTGAATCACCTGCTCCTCACTAAGACCAACTTGGCCAATTGGTGGCTGAGAAAACACAGCAGATGGCACCGCACTGTCACGAATTGGAGTTCAAAAGTGAAGCGATTCAAATAGTAATAACCATCACTATCTCCAAGCAAAAACAAAGCAAAAAAGAAGAAAAAGAACCAGTACAAGAAAAAAAACTGCGGAAAAAGCAAAATGTGAAGCTGTTTGTTTAGAGCATATAGAGTATTCAGCAATCAGCAATGATATTAAAAAATTATCTTGGCATGCTGCACTATATGTAACCCTTTGGAGAGTCAATAAAGGCTACAGTACTTCAAAGATGAAATTCATGCATTGTAATAGTAAATTTAGAATGCAAAAAGGACGTACATGTTTTAGCCTTTTAGCAATCTAAGTTAGTGTTGTATGAGCAGTCAGAACAGAATATTGCAAATTTAAGTTTAATTATGAGTCCTCACACACCAGACTTGGAAAGATAAGTATACTTGAGGGAGGAAAAAAAACCTATAACAATAGAAACAAGATGAATGAAGAAGTTATTGAGATCATAAAGATCAGGTCAGAGATCAGATTTGCACTAGTTAGATAAAACATGTAGTATAGAGAACCAAAATAAGCAAACAGACATTGCGACCATATTTCATTGGTGTCCCATCTTTCAATTGCCTATCAGATGTATGGGTTACATGGGTTAATTAATGGTTTACATAATAAACAAATCAGCATTCCTCACCCTCATAGACTCGTGATCACCAATTGAAGATTGCCTTCGATGATTCCCTTTTCAATGAAGGAGAACCATGTTCTCTAAACTTCATGCAAAATACATGGCCCTGCTCTTCTTTTCTTTGCTTTCCGTTCTTTTCTTTATTATTGTCAGTAGGCAGGAAAGTGTATATCATGACCATCCATTTAATGTTTTTTTAGGTTTTCGGAGGATTTTTTTGGGTTGGGTTTTTTTTTGGGGGGGGGGGGAGGGGGGGCTTTTGGGGAGCTTACGAATGATTGATCAAATCTTGAGTACATTATGATAATGTTATGAAAACATAACCTAGACTATTTTTTTAAATTAATGAATATCTAGCTAGAATATACTGCAGAAATGTTGGACAATGGGAGAAGCAAAGAAAACGACCTATTCTAAGCATTGCCAAGCAATATGTCTTATCACATATGTGTCATGGCACTGTTCTATACTACTACACTGCACAGCAACTTACGGACTCTCTTATAAAATAAGCTTTAATACTGTTGAAATTCTGTTTATAGATGTTTCCGTTTGATAACTTCCAACCAATTCATTGTTAATTGATCCTCGTTTTTATATAGAACAAATTTAAACAAGAACAGGAAAGGATCAGCAATACTCGAACATGACTTTATAAAACTTGTTACATCATGCCACTTATGTGTTATCCACTGTTTTAAAAAACTTCGGCCTAGTCCGCTTAGGCGTACACCTAGGCCTAGACGGTACCTAGGCCGCCTAACTAGCGCCTAGCGCATAGGCGGTATTTAGGTTGTCCACCTAGATATTATGAGCGTTTAGGTGAGCATTGTCTGCTTACGTGGATTGCACCTTGTAGGCCTTGATTGTGATTTTATGTGTCGTAGCCTACACGTCCTCCAAACTCCATTAACCTCCAAATATGAACACCTCCACTACCTTCTCCGACCTTCAGCAAAATCTCATCGACCACCACTTAAATGAAGAAAGAAAAAAACACCCAGAAACCGCTTAGGCGCCCGCCTAGGCGACTAAGCGTTGGGCGCCAAGTCCGACGTCTAGAAGCGCCCAGCGTTTAATGTAACATTGGTGTTATCTATCATGATTCATGTTGCTTCAATTGTTGAGTAACACCACATACACCATGATCCTAAATATCCAGAGTTTCATTGTCTGTAGTCAATCATGGGCTACCAGCGGATGATAACGCAATTTGCATATGCTGATTCATATAGCATATATTGGTATTAATAATTTACATATTCATATTGCTGAAGGAAACTATTAAATATGTTATCAACATGCATTCCATGATTTCATCCTGCCATTTCTGAACATCAATTATGCTTCTGTGGTAAAGCTCTGGGACTGACTATCCAAACTTTCATTCTCTCAACGTTGATCAAGGGCTATTGTTGGATGATATCTACATTTAATGCATATATTATTCATTGTTCACATATTTAATATCTACTAATTTACTAATGACAAGTTCATACAGCCGAAAGAAGTTATTAAGCCTGTTCTCAACCAGAAACACATCATTTGCTTCTTGCTGTTTCTGAACCTGATTATGCCGGTGCAGTCGAAGTGCTGGAAATGGCACAGAGTAGCAGGCAGACAAAGGCATAAGTTACAGCAGTAACCATTCATCATAACACGTCTAGCAACCATGAGTACCATATGAAATGCTTATGCTTAAAACATAGAATGAGAAGGGACACAAATATATGTTGCTCTACTCAACTGTTTTTGTTCTCAATCTGATTCATGTTACAGACTGCATTATTCATGCGGGCCTTTAAATGGAAGTAGAACATCTTAGAAATGGGGAGAAATTATATTAGACTGTTTAAATATAAACAAATTGTATTTTCGGTATGTTTCCTAGATGCATTTGTCTTTCAGCAAACTCATGAGTCTCCAATTATATATAGCACATCACCAATTGATTATACTTTAAAACTTCACTAGGTTATAACGTCTAGAAATAGTTATGCAGATAAAAGGGGTATAGAAGTAGATTAAAAGAAGTCAGTGATTTCTGAAGGTTCTACGAATTGAAGGAGAAAAAAACAACTTCAATGAATTCAGTCACGGCTGATAACTTGCTAATTTGTTAAACTGCAGAAGAAAAACAATGATGGAGAAAAGTACAGAAAGATGATAGATATAACAATATCAAAATGTTGATAAAGGACCATCTGGTAACCATTCAGAAGAGCCTTTTCATTTGAGCATTCTGCTGGATGTAATGCCATTGAGATGGGGGAAAAAAGTGTAATAATGCTGGCAATGATCATGATGATGACCATGAGCACAATGAACATGATCGTGATGCTAATATTAAAATTGAGAACCGCACCTGTAATCTGGCTTTGCAGGTTCATTCCCAAATACTGTTTTTGCAAATGCCCCTCCTTCCATCAATGCAACAGGAGTCAGGTTCACCCTATCAGTAACATCTCCAACAGCCCATATAGAATCAACTGATGTGCGAGAATATTCATCAACCTGATGAGACGATATTGAGATTAAAGAACAAGTATGCCGCTTTAGATTTGGTGCATTCGAGATGCCTATAAACCTAAACTTAAAAAATAAACTTTACCAGTATTGCTCCATTCTTGGCCAATTTTACTCCAACTTCCTCCAGCCCCAAATTCTATAACAGGATAAAACATATATAACCAAACACTTAAGTGCTTCCTATATAAGTTTATAATCATATGTAAATTAGAGTATTAATAATGAATTCCAAGGAACTGCAGACCTTTGTGTTAGGCCTGCGACCTGTAGCAAACATTATATGTGAAAAACCATCCATGGTTCCTTTATTGGTTCTTAACGAGAGCAGACCATCCGCAGACTTGATGATTGCCTGAGGGGATTCCTCAGTGTGGAACTCAATACCTCTAAGGGACATCTGCTCAGCAACAAAATCTCTGACCTGCAGAAACCTAAAGGTGAAAAAGCTACTCTAAACTTTTACCATGATAGACAACAATAACAACAATAAAACAGATGAACTTCTTACCTCCTCATCAAACCCTCGAAGGACTTTCTTTTGGCGGATAAAAACATGGACATCACTCCTTAATCCATTAAAGATACCAGCAAATTCCAAAGCAATGTATCCACCCCCTACTATAGCAACCTTATCAGGCCTTGAAGGAAGATCCAATGCAATATCTGAGTCAATAGCATACTCTTTTCCAGGAATCTCTGGAACAAATGGTCTCCCACCAACAGATATAAGTATGTGCCTAGCAGAGTAAAGTTTCCCATCTACATCAACAGTATGTGGGTCGACTATCTGCAATATTCAAATGACAACAGAAACAAAATATAGTATATAACAACATCAAAAACATTGTTGCATTTGAACTTGGAAAGTTATGCTTAGAACTTTAACTAACCTTTCCTCGACCTTCAATTAATGTTACCCCGGAATTCTTCAAAATATTCTTGTAAATCCCTGTCAAACGCTGTAATTCAGCATTCTTGTTGGCCATCAGTGTGCTCCAATCATGCTTTGGCTCAGTTTCATAGTTCCATCCGAAGCCATGACTCTCTTCAAACTCATGAGAATATTTTGATGAATAAACCAGCAACTTCTTTGGTACGCATCCTCGAAGCACGCAGCTAAATTAGGTGAAAAAAAACCAAACACATAATCATTATTTGTAAAAACTTCCCAACTGCAATGGCATAAAAAAAAGTAAACATGTAAATGAAAATTATTGGATATCAATCCACAAACTCCCACATCAAAAGATAAATAAGGAATTTTGGGGAAGATTAGGTAGCCCATCTCTGGCATTTAAAAGAAAAAAAAAATCAAAAATTCAGAAAAGACGCTACTAAAAAACATGAACAAGTCGACCACCATGTAACGTTGCACCCGAAAATAAGTATTAATAGAAAATGTGAAGGTCAAGGAAAAGGGACGAAAACTCGTGTCCAATGCTTCTGATCATATACAGAAATGACGCAGAGTTCAATGCCCATGCAACCCTACTAATTAAGAAGTTGGATTGAATACTCCACTCCCTTAAAAAGGTATTACAATTTACAAGGAATCTCAGACTGACCAAAAACACCCTCCTCAATAGCAGGAAAACTTACAACAAATAATGTATAAGATTGTACTACAGCACGAGACTGAATGTAAACACGAAATTTAATAAGTGCGCCACTTAATAAAAATTTTAATGTAAAATCCTAAATTATAAACTAAACCTAGCACATTATTATCCTGGTGCATCAGGCTAACATTTCAACCCTCCAAACTGTTGAATTTAACATTTCAACCTACTGATAAGTACTGACAACTCAAAACCACCTAAAACTGCGCCAAATTTAGCGTCAAAACCACTCCTCAAACGCCAAAGCCATCCCAAAACCCTAACACTAACCGCACCCGATACTCAAACGAAGCACCCGAAAACACAGAAAATAACACCCAACCAACTTATGTTCCTTCCAACACCACCAGCAACATTCGAAGAAATTGTAGCAAAGGGCAGCTCAAAGACCGCAACTTTTTCATGACACGATTAGCAGCAAACCTCAGAGCGCTCACTCCGCCCCCTCGCGGCCCCAGTCATGGACAGACCGAAGCCTACTACAAGCAAACTCGAATTGGATAAAATTCAGCCAAAACCCTAAAACACTCGCACAGAATAACCTTAGCAGGGGGCAAAAAAAAAAGACACCTCAATAAAACCCCTTAAAAACAGCTAAAACAAAAATGAAAAACTCAGCTTACGTTCCCCCAACTCCACCAGCGACATCCGACGAAATCGTAGCGAAGGGAAGCTCACACACCGCCACTTTGGCGCCATAATTCGCCGCGAACCTCGACGCCCTCACCCCGCCGCTCCCCGCCCCAACCGTGAACAGATCAAAATCGTACTTCTTCTCGGACTCCCCAATCGCCCCGTTATCGGATCCGGCGACGGGATCCGACCCGTTAGCTCGGACTGCTAGGGCGCGGCGAGGGGCATAAGAAGCAGAGAAGGAGGGTTTGAGAGAGAGGAGGGAGAAAGGAGGGAGATTTCTGGAGAGGGTTTTGAGGGTCGAGGGATAAAAATGGAGCCTTGGAGCTCCGAACGTGAGAGTGGTGGCCATCGAGGGACGCTTGATGTCGGGGCTTTTTTCTGTGGTTATTAATAGGCGATTTCTTGGCCGCGTTTTCCGGTTTCGGAGGGAAATTACGGATTAGCCCCTCACGTTTCGCCGCTTGTCATCGCCACCCAATCCTCGGCTTTTTTTTTTAATGGGATTATTATTTGCATACACCCCCTAATCCATGAGTATTTGCATAAGTATCTTCTAAGTCTCGTATTTGCAGAACTATCCCTAAAGTTTGGAAAAACACCATCCTCAACGCAATTAATCGGTCACCTTTAATGAGCTAATGTGTAATCACAATATAATCAAAATTCTATAGATCAAGGTGATGATTTGTTGATTTTAAAAATATTTTTTTGCAAATTTAATAATTTAAGCTGCAATTTCGGAAATACTAATACCCATGATCTAAGAGGTATATATGCAAATAACACTTTTTGACAGAAGCCCTTAAATCACTTCATAATTACTCAGGTCCACAATTTCTTAAAACTATTCCCTCACGTCACAGCATTGCTATTAGGCCCTCTTATTCTTAAATTGTTTAAAATCACTTCTTTTAAATCATGAGTAAAGCAGTGGTTAAAACGATTAATCTGAAAGAGTTTATGAGAACGAGGGACCCAATAGTAATGATAGTAGTTTCAAAAGAATGTGGACTTGGGGTGAACTTAAACATTGAGAGAGCTGGTACTAATTTCAATGATGATTTGAGGAATCAATTACATATATGAAAGATTTAGGGGCCAATGTAAACAAAACCCTTCCTTTTTCTCAGCTCTTACAATATTTATCTTCTATATTATATTTTAAAGGTGGGGTTTTCAAATGTATACCCCTCTCAAGTCATGATATTGGCTAGTAGCTATTTTCAAATGTACGCTCTAAATTTTCAAAATACCTAACTTGCCCCTTAGAACACTGGTCTCTACTGACTGTTAATTTTTTAACATTGCGTAGTAAGAAAAAGTTCAGTGTTGGGTATTATTGTATTAATCATGAACCTTGTTAGTTAATTTTGAAATAAATCACAAGAAAACCATTACAACTTGGAATGTATTACCTTTAACATCAAAAGAAACTGCGAATCAAAATTCATTCCAGAACTCATTATTAGAGTTTGAGAGAGTGGAAATTTACTTCATCAAACTTAGAAAACGTTAGTATTACAATTAACAAGTTAATCCTGCATGACTGAGAACCAAAATTGATGAAAGCTCATTCATTTACAGAGGAATCCCCTTATTGACTCTAATAATCTCCACGTCTCTAATTAAAGCAAGGATTTAGCTGAATCAAAAAAAAAAATGGTGATAGTCGTCAATCGCTTAAGGTTGTTAAAGTAAGAGAGAGAGAATCTTGGATAAATTTTCCTTGAGTTAATATTGAGTGTGCACATATATTTATACAAGTAGAAGAGGGTGAGGTGTGTTCTCACAAGCAATGTGGGACTAAAACTCACTACAATATACTATTATCAACAGCCCCCTTCAAACTCAAGTTGGATCAAACAAAGTGAGTTTGCGTACAAGAAACTGGAACCGATGAACAGGTAAGGCCTTTTGTGAAGAAATCTGCAAGCTCGTCAGCGGATGAGACATGAGAAAGTAGAATTGTTTTGTCCTTGATAACTTGGTGACGGACAAAATGAGCGTCGATCTCAATATGTTTGGTCCTTTCATGAAATACTGAATTATTAGCAATCTGGATGACACTCTTATTATCACAGTAGAGAGGAGTATGAGTCGTAATAGAAATACCGAAATCACTGAGAAGACGATGAAGATGAATAATCTCTTTAGCTGTTGTGGACATTGCACGATACTCTGCCTCGGTACTAGAAAGAGTAATAACATCTTGTTTCTTACTCCGTCAGGAAATAAGAGAATCACCAAGAAATATACAATAACCTGTGGTAAACTTTCTGGTAGTGGGATCACCAGCCCAATCAACATCAGAATATGCACAAAGCTCTAACTTAGATGTAGCAGAAAACAAAAAAGAGCGAGTGCTAGTACCCCGGAGGTACCGAAGAATCCATAATAAGGCAGCATAGTGTACAGAACGTGAGGCGCTAACAAATTGACTGACAATGCCAATAACATGAGAGATATCTGGTCGAGAGATGCACAGATAGACCAACTAGCCAACAAGATATCGATATTAGGTAGGATCAGATAGAGGCTCACCATCGGTAGAGCAATGTTTGACATTCTGCTGGAGTGGAGTATCGACAGTTGCATCGTCAGTTAGCTCAGCTTGATTTAGAATATCCGAGAGATACTTCTGTTGAGACAGTAGTACACCCCGCGGGCCTTGAGAAATTTCTAGACCAAGAAAATACCGAAGAGATCCAAGATCCTTCATGTGGAACTGTTGTTGTAACTGAGATTTTACGTATTGTATACCTGCCACATTTTCACCTGTAATGATCATATCATCTATATAGATGAGTAATAAAACTATGTCGCGCTATGTAGTGTGAACAAACAGAGAAGCATCTTGATGAGTTTCCATAAAGCCCGCTTTGAGCACGACACCGTGAAAACACTCAAACCAAGCGCGGGGTGCCTGCTTGAGACCATAAATAGCACGGTGAAGGAGACATACATGTCCCGGAGGAATATTTGGCCCTGGAGACGGTTGCATATATACGATCTCTGATAAAGAGCCATGAAAAAAGCATTTTTAACATCCATCTGATATAAGGGCCAACGATGAGCAGCAACGACCGCAAGGAGAGTACGAACAATGGCCATTTAAGCAACAGGAGCAAAGGTCTCCTCATAATCAATACTTTATTGCTGAGTAAAACCTCGAGCCACTAAATGAGCTTTTCGACGTTCAATGGTGCCAATAGGATGAAACTTGACCTTATAAACCCATTTACTGCCAATAAGAGAGATCCCAGGAGGACAGGGAATAACATCCCAGGTATGAGTTTGCTGATGTTTTCGTCGAAAGTTGCTTTTTCCATTGCTTTCGAACCTGTTACACCGTTTATCAATTATAAGTCTGAACTAAAAGAAAAGACGATCTTTTTATAAGATCTTCTTATAATGAAAAAATCAAAAATTACAACTTTATCCAACAAAACGCAGCAGTAGTTTATCTCCTGATGCTTCGTGTGGGATCTTTGCCTATGTCGGGGACGCGTTAGTCCGTGGACCACCGTAGATCAAATCCGGTTGACTGTATAACTACGCTCTTGTTTCACGAAGGAAACAATTACGGCAACGACAATCACGACCAAGCGGGATTGTGACTCTTCTCGAGATTAAAACAAGGTTTAATCCGGATGAAGGAGGGGGATAGAATCTTGAATCTTTCGAAGGGTTTTTCTTTATGAAAAATTTCGCCAAGATTCACTGATTCTCCTCTAAAATTCATGATTCACTGTTTAATTCAACAACACCTCGCCCTCTGATTTTCAGATCCTCTCAAATGAAGGCTCTGGGCTTCTATTTATAGGCTTCTGTTGTCATGTTTTCTAATAAGAAAGGTATTTTGATGTTTTTTGCAGTTGATAACGATTCAGATATGTTTGGGGGAGCTTCAAACCGATTGAAGAAGTCTTGGAATGAAAGAACTCTGATAAAACATTAAAAAACACGTTTTCGAGAATTTCGACCGGTAGGGACTGTCCGCGGTGGCCCAAAACTGTGCGAGCCACCATTTGGTGGCTCGCAGAGGTGCAAGCCACCATTTGGTGACTTGCACTCACGCGAGCCCCGTGGCTTCCGTTTACCCATCTTTTTAATTTTTCGACGGTTTTTTTGTTTCATCTGTTCGCTTTCTCTGCAGTTATTTTCTGCTTTATGTGTGTTCATTGATTTATCTCCTCGTGCGCGATTCGTTTCATGCGTTTCGCGAACAGTTTATCGAACTTGTGGTTCGCTTCATGCGTTTCGTTGATTCGCAAGCGAACGTTCATCGAACACGTGAACCTTTTAGAGCTGGTTGGCGAGCGTGTGAACCCGTGGTCTTGTTCCGAACATCTTGTGACTTTGTTGCATCAACGATTCATTGTTACATTGCCTTGAACTGTATTCGGGACCGATAGGCAGTTTTTAACACCTACAGGTGAAAGGCTTAAAATTTCTCAGCCATAGCCTGTCGCCACTCTAGAATTTAAACTGCCTCTTGAAAGGACCAACAGTAGTATGAATGGCAGTAAGAAAGTTATAAAAGATAGATGAATAGGAAGTAACCGAAGCATGCTGGGCAGGCATGATATGCGGGCATTTGCCTCGACGAAGAGCAAGAGGAACCTCAGGCGGGGGAGATGCTGGCGCAAGTACGTGGAGATCAATAGTATTTTCTGGAGTGAGAGTTGTGTCCACGAGATAGGAATTAGATGGTGTAAGAGAAGGCTCGGGTGAGGAAGAGTCAATAGAAGGAGAGGGAGAGATGTCAGGGAGATCTCAAAAGGAAAACTGAGGTGAAGAAGTGGGTGATGCAGTTAACGGGGAAGCATGATCAGTAGAGTGGAGGAAATTAAAGTCATCAAAAGTAGCATAATATGGAGAATCCTCTTCGAACTAAACATGACGAGATATATGAACTCGACGAGTTGCGTGATCATAATAACGATAACCTCGATGTTCTGAACTAATTCCTAAATAAACGCAAGAAACAGCTTTGGGAGACAATTTATCACGTTCATGAGATGGCAGAAGAACTAAACATCGATAACCAAAAACACGGACTAGATCATAACGTGGAGGATGAGTATAAACATGACTATAAGGAGTAGCACCGGAAAGAGAGCTAAATGAAGTGATATTAATGGCATGAGTCGCGATGAGAATGGCCTCAGCCTAGAAACGACGAAGAACAGAGTAAGAAATAAGCATGGATCGAGCAGTATCGAGGATATGACGATGTTTGCGTTTAGCAACACTATTTTTCTCATGAGTATAGGGACATGATTGTTGAAAGATAGTCCCATGAGAGGACATGATAGAGCGCATGGTAGAGAATAGGTACTCTTTGGCACAATCAGAATGAAAAACTTTAATACGAGATTTTCATTGAGTGAAAATCATAGCAGTGAAGGCTTGATAAGCAGTAAGTACGTCAGAGAGATTCTTAAATAGGTAAACCCATGTAAAACGAGAGAAATCATCGATAAAACTAACATAATATAAGTAGCCAGATGAAGAAGGCAAAGGAGCTGGCCCCCAAATATCAGAATATACTAAATCAAATAAGGAAGTGGATACGGATGTACTCATTTTAAATGGTAAAATAATAAATTTAGCCAATTTGCAACCAGTACATGACTCAATACTATAACTAGATGATACAGGACCAAGTACTCCATACTGAATAAGACTCTCCAGCCTTTTATTAGACACATGACCAAGTCGTCTATACCATAAATTGGCAGGAAGCAAGGTAGAGGGTTTTAACGAACGAACAGAAGCAACAAGAGAACGTGGATGTATGGACTCTGGAAGAAGAAGATATTCCAAAAAATATAGCTTGTGCCTCCTACGATCCGCCCTAATCGTCTTGCCCGTCTGTGGATCCTGTACAATACAAGTATCAGAAGAAAATGAGACAAACAGGCCAGTCATACATAAAGAGCTAATAGAAATTAAATTTAAACACAGCTGAGGAGCCACATAGATGGGACCAAGTGTTAGACGACCAGATGGATCATTTTATAGGGTAATAGAGCCATACTAGTAATGGACAATGGTTGTCTAGCAGCTATGTAGATAGGGGGAAGAGAGGATGAAGTGAAGATAGAGGATAAAAGTGAGGTATTACAAGTCATATGAAAGAAACAACCAAAGCTAAAAATCCAAAGATCATTCATACCAGAGACCGAAGGATTAGCTGAAGAACCAGCAAAATGCATACCATAGAGTTGTGCGACGGATATAGAGGTGATATGCTGAAAAGCATCAAGTTAACGGCGAAGACTTTCAATAGCTTAAATAGTAGAGGCTGGAGTAGTAGAAGGTATAGCATTGGCCAGTAATCCTGGTGTACGAGAGGGTTGAGACTAAGAGGGTCGCCGACCACGGCTAGTACCTGAGGAACGTAACTCAGGATGAAGCTTGAAGCATGTCTTAATACGGTGTCCTTCCTTCTTGCAATATTTGCAAGAGAGCTTAGATCGAGCCTGTGGAGAGGGAGCCTGTGTAGAAGTATGATTCATAACAAGAGCAGTGACAGGTACAGACAGAATAGTCTCGAGTGAATAGATAGGAGTGTCTGTTGACAAATTGAGTCATGTTTTCTGCTGCCAGGTCTCATAAGCAGTGAGAGCTGTAGACATTCAAAAATGCCAAATCTCAAAATATGAGAATGATAGCCAGGAAAACGAACCTCGTCTCAATTGGAGACGAGGCTTGTCGTTTAGTGAAGATCAACCTCGAGAACGCAGGTTATCGAGCAGTAAAACTCGACAACAAACAACGAAGCTATCGTTGGAAACGAGGTTCGACATTCATCTTTGAAGGATGAGGTTCGTCAGTGAAGATAAAACTCATTGTTGGATTTGAAGCTCGTTAGTGAAGATGAGGTTCTTTTAAAGGAAAGTCATCAGATTTACTACGCAGTTGGTTCCAGCTATCGAAGACGAAGTTCGTTGGTGAAGATGAAATTCGTCAGACGAAGTCAGTGAAGACAAAATTCTTCAGAAGAAGCTTATTTACTACAAAGTACACTTTGTAAGACGAACCTCGCTGCATAACGAGGCTCGTCTTACACGGCGAACCCCGTTTTAATTAAAGATGAGGTTCGTTGTCCACGAGAGATTTAGTTGCAACGGCTCTAAAGACTTAGTCAGCCACGTGGGCTAATCTTCAGGAGCATGTTACGGCGTGCACTGATTTGGAGGAGGCAGTTACGCCCCTCTACCCATGATCTTAGCACGTTAGTTACTTGCTTAAACCCTATAAATAGCCATGGATGGCTACATGGATAAGGGTTGGATAATTTCGACTTGTACTTCAAGAAGCATCGGAGATCAGAGTTTCTGTGTACAAATCCGGAGTTCGAACTTTGATTCCAGCCAGCTAATGAACATGAGAAACTTTAGAGATCTTGTCCTGATCGTCAACGGGAAGCAATCTCGACTCAAGCATCGAGGAAAGCATCCTTTCGCTACCAAGAACCCACGTTAAAGAAAGAGAAGCTGAATTAATCTTTTCTTCATTTGTAATTGAGAGAGCGTGAGTGATTGTAAGGGTTTCATACCAAGTGATCAAACTCATTTTTTAAAATAAGAGAATCAATCCAACATTAATTTTTCGATCCTACAGACAATGGCGACCACAGTGGGAGAAGCCATTCTTTATGACGAGATGGTGGTGGCGCAATCAGACAAGATCGATGTGGGAACAGACATCGAGACTTTGGTCATCGAATTGGTCCACTATCGAGACGCGCTCGACAATGTCAGCGTCAGAATCAAGCTCACCATAAGGCTCGAGCTTTGGTCTCGCTAGACGGTTTTCACTATCGACCGAAGGCTGATCAGCCCAAGGTTAACAAGTCTGACGAGGGTCAGGTGACTGAGGTGTTGGCCCTATAGTTTTGATGATGATTTGTCAAATAATTTATAGCTAATATATTTTCTAGTTTTCGTTGTTTGGTTTTTCTCTTTTCAGGTAATTCAACACACGACAATCAAAAGTTAAAGATTCAAGTTCATGTGTGTGCATTCACCTAGGTATAAGAGTAGTTTGCTTACATATATTATATGTTTATATTTAAGCTCAATATATGTACACTTAACACTGATTTGATGTTTTCTATCATATAAACGATTTTTCATCAAACTTTGTTACAATAGTTTTTATTTTATGTTTACAGCTCATTTATACTTCATTATATATATATAATGTATGCATGATATATATATACAAGTTTATAAGTTATATTTCAATTTTCATGTTCGCGAAAAACAGGTTTTATGAACACTTTTCAAAAACAGTGTGTTTTCACAAACGAAAATTGCTTTTCCAACAATTCCTTCTCAAACACGTTTATTTTATCATTTAGAAACTTTCCCCAAAGTTTTACTATTTTTGGAATTGATTTGATATTTTTAATGTATTTTTAAAATCAGCCCAAAACCTGTCAATTGCCATATATCAGTTTGCGGTCGACCACCACGGTCGACCGCTAACAGTTATCTTCTTAACTATGGCTTTTAGTTATTTGCGGTCGACCGTGATGGTCGACCGTGGCTCCATCCAGAGACTTTTGCGGTCGACCGTCGCGGTCGACCGCCAGCTTCTAAATCTCTTTTCCTGTGCTTTTGTGCTTCGCGGTCGACCGCAAGATTTCCACAGTCGACCGCCGAACTCATCATTGCTTTTTCAACGGCTATTTTCTGATTTGACTCTGTGGGGCTATTTTGGTCATTTCAAGTTGGTTTTGGCTGATATTTTGAGTGGGTATAAATACCCCATTGCTGTTCTCTCTCAATACACCAAGAGTTTGTTTTTACAATAAGTTTTAACAAGAGATTAAGAGTTGATTAAGAGCTGTTTAAGCTGATTTCGTAAATCCGTTCCAAAAGAAGTTTTCTACAACAAGAAGAAGCTTTCAACTCCTATTTGGGATCATCATCTACTGTTCTTCTTGTTTATTGAGAAGTTTTCCTAACTCATCTTTTCATATAGCTTATAATTTCATTTTCATATCTTAGCTATATTTATTGAGTTATACATTTTCATTCACTATTATCACACACACTGTATTGAGCTTAATATTCCATACTATATATTGTGGGTTGTGGTGTGTGATTTAGTGAGTGTGAGCTTCATTTGCGTTCTCATTTGTTGTTGAGAACAAACCATTGTATTTAACCCTTATTTGTGAGTATCACTTGTAATACACTTGTACACCGAGAGAAGTGTATTATAAGTCTTCTATAAAACAGAAGGGAAATACTTCAGACAATCATTTTTAGAAGAAGTACGATTTTAAGGATGAACATGTGGTTTCCATTCTCACACCTTTGATCAAGATGAATAAGATCAAATTGTCAGAGGTAAAACGGAACGCAGAAGTAACAAGGACCGATGATCCTAACTTTTGTATGTACCACAGAATGGTGCTTCATCCAATTAAGGCCTGTTATATCCTGAAAGATAAAATTCAGGCTTTGTTAGATGCAGGTGTGATGACACTTCAAGCTGAGCAGAAGAAGGTATCTGTGAATATGGTCTCGCTACAATTTGGAGATTTCACTGAGGTGTAAGTCCAAGACGGCATAAAACCGATTCCACAGGCAGAAACGAGGGTTGTGAACTTTGACCCCATCAGAGGAAAGAAAAGGGGATGGTCCCCTACACTACCCCTAAAGGTGAATTGATGTAGGTTCATCCTGATTTACTAATGGACGAGCAGTGGATGTTGGTAAATGCAAGGAAGCCTAAAGTCACACGAAGATCTTGCAACGCTATTTCAGCCATCCCAGATGAGGGAGTTGAAACTGCATCACTTAGCAGTTCTGAAAATGAGCAGCCAGCATTCATCGTACAGCCTGCACAGATATCAAGAACACGCGGAGAAAAGGAGTATTTAAAAAAAATACTCTGAAATAGCAGTTACACCACCCGAACCAGGGAAAGAAGTAACAGAGCAAACTCAAGCGAAGGAACTTTATTACAGCAAAGTACTCATAAAAGATACACTAGAAAGCTTGAAAGATCGTTTTTGATTTAATGTGTTGGCTCAGTTAGCCAATATCCCAACAAGGATTACCTTGTTTGAGCTTCTACGTTTATCTCGATCAATGAGAGAAGCTCTTCGTGAAGCATTGGCAGATAATACGGCTTTCCTCACTCACTTTCCGCGAAACCCAGCCGGAGCAACGCTGGAAGAAGCTTGTCCTCAATGTTGTCAAGTTTTTCGAGGAAGGATGTCATGCATCACCTTTTCTCAAGAAGATATGCACGTGAGGAACCCGAAACATGATAGACCGTTGTAGTACACTTGTAATACACTTGTAGTAAAGATGAATTTCATGACAAAACTAGGTTCGTCAGATAAACTCTGCGAGTTCAAGACGCCTATAGGTATTCAAAGTGTTTCAGACTACATGCAACCCAATTCAAGTCTGAAAACTTTAAAGGGGGTTTTGTAGGCATTCAAAAATGCTAAATCTCAAAATATGAGAAGGATGGTCAGGAAAACGAACCTCGTCTCAATTGGAGACGAGGCTTGTCATTTAGTGAAGATCAACCTCGAGAACACAGGTTATCGAGCAGTAAAACTCGACAACGAACAGTAAAGCTTGTCGTTGGAAACAAGGTTCGACATTCATCTTCGAAGGATGAGGTTCGTCAGTGAAGATAAAACTCATCGTTGGATTTGAAGCTCGTCAATGAAGACGAGGTTCTTTTAAAGGAAAGTCATCAGATTTACTACGCAGTTAGTTCCAGCTATTGAAGACGAAGTTCGTTGGTGAAGATGAAATTCGTCAGACGAAGTCAG
>BQKN01067446.1:48656-90495 GCA_022839385.1 Asparagus kiusianus
TATTACAAATCACACAAAAGCGATACAACCAATTTTTACGTGGTTCGGCAAATTGCCTACGTCCACGAGGCAAGGAGGAGGGAGATCTACTAATAGAGGGAGAGAATACAACTAGGGTTTACAATAACTCAATCTAAACCCTCACACAAACTCTCAACCTCTCACACAAATATCTCTCTCAAAGGATACACAAAACCCTAACAAAAGCACAAAAGGACTGCACACAAAATCTCAAAGTCGGAACGTGTCTCCTTGCTACAGTCGCTTTTCCCTCAAACCAAAATTGATTTTGCCGTCATATTTCACTACACTAATCTTAGTGTTCTGAAAACCCACTTGAATTGTACCCGTCATCTTGCTGCTTTCACCAACTTCTTCACCCATAATCACAAACTCCAAATTGCAAAGAAAGATTCAAACTTTATAGAATTTAGAAGTTACCCAACTGAACCCTAGATTGGATTCCAAATAGAACTCCTAACCACACGAGGAAAGCGAGATCTTCAACGGCAACTTCAAACCCTAACTCCACCAAAGCCTAGAACTCCAAGAACCAAGCTTCCAACTGAATCTTCCTCCACCTAATCCAAAATCCCTAGATCTAAAATCTGGGCTCTGATACCACTTGTCGCAAGCCTATGTGGAAGCGTTGCACGCACACACAACGAACTTGAGATCACGGAAGAAGAAAGCCACACACTTGCACAAACCAAGCCAATTACGACAAATCAAATCAAACACAGAGATATACGTGGTTCGACAATTGCCTACGTCCACGGGGAGAGGATGGGGAGATTTCACTATATGGAGGAGAAATACAACAGGTTACAACTCACAAAATCACTCAAATATAACCCTAACCAAAGCTCTCAACTCCCTCACAATATCTCCCTCTCAAAGTGCTCAAAACAATGCTAATTCTCTCCTTTTCTCTCCTTAAGAAACCCTAAAAAACGTGGTCCTATTTATAATAAAACACAATCCCAAACAAAGAAGGATTCTCAAACAAAGAAGGATTCTAAAAACGAGTCTGCCACACCCTGCACCATGGGTGTGGCAGAGGGTGTGGTGCAGGACAGATTCTGCCATACCATACACCATGGGTGTGGCAGAGGGTGTGGTGCAGGACAGATTCTACCACACCCATGGCAGACACCACACCAGGGTGTGGTAGAGTCTGTTTTGGGTTATTCTTCACATTTTTCACAATTCCTTCGCCGTTTTCACATCGCCATCCTCTCCTCCTCCTCCGGCCTCCTCCTTGTCCACTCTGCCTCCACCTACCACGTCCTCAACCCTTTCCTCCACACCCCGGCCAACCACCACCAGCTCCCTCCCCCTCCCCAACCCCACCCACCCTCCACCCCCGCCGTCCTCTCCGTCGACACCAGCACCACCGACGACAACCCTGACCCCGTCTTACATGTCGTCTGAGCTGTCGAAGACCAACTCTACGACCCCACCCGTAGCCGCAGCTACGCCTTCGACACCTACTCCTCCAACCACGGATACTGGTCGAGCTTCTACCAGCCCTACGCCATGTTCCTTGGCCCCCGCCGCATCCTCCCCAGCACCGGCGTCTCCAATGGCCGTGGCATGGCATTCTGTCTCACCGACGCGCCGACTGCTGTGGTCAAGGTGACAGTTGCCGAGGAAGATGCCAGGCTTCTCGGGATCCCTCACGATTGGATTCACCCGTCATCGTGTCTTCAGCTCGGGAGGCTGTCCGAGGCTTGCATTGGTCTTGTTGCTGCATCGGCGGTCGATGTGGTCGTGTTCCGGCTCGTGCTTGACGAGTATTGGTTCCAACATGGGCTCTTGAATGTTGTGAGGAGGGAGGAGGAGGCAGGGGACGTGAGGGGTGGGATGGCGGTGGTGTGTCCGAAGCCGCAGGAGAGGCCGGGGGTGATGAGGTTCGAATGGGACGTGACGATGTGGATCGACGGGAGGATGGTGGTTCTGGAGATCGATTGGGAGAATCGGAGCACATCGGTTCAGCAGGTGCATGAGATGCCGGCGTGGACGAGGGGGCCGGAGACGGTGTGGGACGCGGTGCCGTACGTTTGTATGGAGATGGAGGCTGAGGATTTTCCGGTGACGGAATTTGAAGATATGGAGTACTCTGACGACGATGCTTGATCGTTAAAAGGATGATTTTGGTTTGGGTTCTTGATTAGTTGGCCTTTGTGTGTTCTGATGAGATGCAGAATTTTTAATATGTGGTCTAATCCAATATGTAGTTTTTGGTCAAGTTACCCTTTTTTAACGTTTGATTCGATGGTCGTTTGAGATCAACATTGAGAGATCAGTGCTGTTTTGGCTCAATTTTTGATTCATTTTATGATGTGTAGGGTCTTGTTTCATATTGAATTCAGGTGTAAATGCATGGTGTTGATCAAATATGAATCTGGTTGAGGATTTTGGTTGAAGTTCTTGATTTATTGGCATCGATAATTTTGTGGGTTTTGATTCCTTTTTTTCTTTTTCTTGTAAAAAGGTCTTGCTTCTTGTTTCTTTTAGGGAAGAGAGTACTTTTATGCCCGTACGGCAAAAGTTGGATCTTTTGTTTATTAGATTGCTTTCAAATATTTTTCTCTATAAAAGGAAATGGAGTTCGACGAGAGTGCAGAGCAGATGCATGACGTTGATTATAATTTTCCTTGAGGATTTTAGTTTAAGTTCTTGATTTGTTTGTCTTCTGGTGTGTTTGATTAGTTTTTCTTATTGATATTTGTGGAAAAGAAGTTGGAGAATAGAAGGATTTGGGATTACTATTTTTTTTCCAACTAGTATGATATACGTGCGTGGCACGTGATGCATATTAAGAAACTACAAGAAGGTAATGAATTTCCAGCAATATACAAGTTTTTTTGAAGAAGCATCCCTTTCTTCATACATACCCTGATATAAAAACAGACAAATTTTACTGATAATTTTTATTGCCAATATTATGCATAATGACAACTGTAAATAAAATGGACTGAGAGTATGAGTCAGACAATACTCACAACTGTGATATATATGACACATTATCATCATACAACAAGAATAAGTTGAGTTAATATGAAGATGTGTTTTGAAACTTGATTATTGTAGAAATGAGTCAATTTGGTACAATTTAAGTTGATACAATCAATTTTGATGATTAGTATCCTCACCATTACTCATTTCAAGATGAGCATTTGCATGAGCCTCATCCATACAGATGGAATCCTCTTTAGCATCTTTAGGGCCTTCAGATGGATGATCGGAGGTATTTGTATCCTTCTACGAAGATGTATCCAGATCTCCAAAAATAGCACCAAACTCTTTGCCGGAGCTCTCACCTGGTCCGAGATGAAACTGTGAGTTAGTTGACTGCACAAAATCTACACTCTCTTCTTCATTCGAGGAGATTGAGGCAGTGAGAACATGTCCATCGACACTGATAAGCATCATCTCTGAATTAGAATCATTAGAAGATTTCATGATCTCTTCCACATCCTCCATGTTTCCATAACTGTAAAGACTGAACCCATGAGAGCAGGATAAACGTGCTGGTGAAGAATGCGCTTCTGGGAACATATATGAATTCTCATCATTCCCCTCTTCTTCCATATGTTCCTCATAAAAAGATTCACGAATTTGAGCATTATTACAAGTAATATCATCTTGACTTGATTTATGAGGGCTACCCTCAACCGAAGCAAGACTGCTGGATAATGAATCACTTCCTTCTACTTCTCTCATGAAATAGGCCTGGCCAGAGTGATCAAGGTTCATTTGGAAATCAGCATCAACACCATTGACACTAATAGTAACGAGCTTTTCCGCACCTTTAATGATACCTTGAAACTTCCCAAAACGCACATACCATGGTGTACTTCCCACAACTATAATGTCAACAGCTCCTCCAAACGGATGGAAAGGCATAACAAAGGAGTAAACACCCTGGGAGATCAAGCTCCCCACTTTTCCTACCACATTCATCTTGATTGCAATAAAGATTAAAATCTTTAGGATTTAACAGCATAGCCCTCAAACAAATGAAACAGAAGAACGACTCAATGTTCACAAATAGAGTTCAAGGAGATTCCTAGAGAAACAAAAACATTTCAAAGTATATCAGTTGCTAAGATCAAATTCAGATTTTTTTACAATTAGATTAAATTCATGCAAACCCCAAAAGGTTCTGTATTATTTTCTGGAAGATAAAGTATAGTGGCAATAATAAATACAAATAAAAGTAAAGCAAAATTATACAGTACACTGTCAAAGTAGTACCTCTATTTTCAAAGATGAGGTGGTTGGTGCATATTTTCTACGACTTTTCCTTCTTTTTCCACAAGGAACTTAGTGAAATTCCACTTGATGTCATCGCCCAAAAAACCTCCTTTTTTTTATTTGAAGAACTTATAAAGAGTAGTAGCCTCCTTTCCATTCACTTCAACCTACAAAAAATACTAAGCCAGTCACATATAGTTACATGAAAATTTCTTCTAGAACAATGGGAACAATGCGAAATTTTATGTTGTATATTTGCTAAGTGCAAGGGAGATTTATAATGAAGCCAAATTTTAAAGCTAATAATGTTCATGTAAAAATTAACATTGTATTTTCTTTTTCCAATCTCGCTACCCATCGAAAACCATATTCCCTATATTTGAATTACAATTCCCCTGGTAATATCCTGCAGTTTAATAGAACCTGCTGCATCCTGTATACGAAATGACCTTTTGTCATGGAAACATACATCCACCAAGGAATATGCTTATAATTGTGAGAACACCAAAAATAGCAACAATATTTCCATGTACACGAAAATCAGGCATCATATCACCTTAGTCAAGACCTGTCTTCTATGTTTAAGATTTCATGTTGCACGATTCCTAGAATTCCAGGTATTGTCATGGTAGTTTCTTTGAAAACAGAGGCCTGTAACAAAAATAAAGAAAAATAAATAAACTTGGGGTAGTAAAGGAACCCTTGTGCTCCGACAATATATTGAACATTAAGAATTAAAAGAAAGAAAGACGAGAAAGGTAAATATCTAAGATGGTCATCCCATAAAAATGACAAGAAAGATGATTATCTATTTGGTATGAACATTTGCTTTTCTTGAGGACCATAGGTGCTTCATACCAAATAATTAGTACTGCTTTTCTAATCAAATGTACAGTACCTTCCTGTTTAGATATATTGCAAATTGTTGTCTCAATGGCATTAATAGGTATCTTAAACCGTGAATGTGATGTGCACCCACCAGGTAGTAAAGATGTTGCTACTCCTGAAGTTGCAGTCGCTATTGCAATCATTCCTTTTGATCTAACATTGGTAAGTATAGTCCTATACAAGAATGTTTTTCTCGTCCCTCCAGGACCATCTATGAAAAATACTCCTCCCTTATTCATATTAACTCTGTCCATTATTATTTCAAAAGATTTTCTTTGATCTTCATATAATTTATATTAACCATCTATATCTTCCTGACGGACTTCAACATCTATCTCATCTTGTATGATTCGTAGATTGCATGATGGATCACTTATTTCATCCTCTTTTAATTTAGGTAAATCAAAATCCTGTATTGTCTTCCTCATGCTCTCCAGGAAATAATTAACTCCCTCTAATGTCCATGCACTTTGTTCTACATCTGTCGCTGTAGATTTTTGAACGAAATACCTTGCTTCCAACAGAGATCATGATCCACTTATGTTGAGTTTTCATCCTTAGTAAATGGAATTGACAGCTAAATCCTTGATTTTGGCTTTGCTAATCGCTGATGAGACAATAATTAGGAAGGCAGAGAGCATTTTCGAGAGGATCCATTATTTTCCCACCAAAATTACATCTTATATATCTTATCTGGGTCTTCTTTCTCAATGGCTTTTGTCTCTCACCTTTCCACCATTTATTATACATATCCTCTTGTTTTACTGTTTTAAATCATTGCCAATGAAGGAAGTTTTCTATGCATGATTTCAACTGAGTATGGAAACACAATGATGCATAATATCAGACAGGATATGAGCTTGTTTCTTCAAAGTATAACATTTGACATTTATGAACGCGGAAACCTTAGATATGAGTCATTGACTCACTGGCATTACATTACATTTCAGAATGCAATCCTAATGTTCCATTCGAAATTTTTAAGGATGAAAACGTACTCATCATGGTCGCTTTATCGTAGAATGAGTTTTGTGGTCACTGATCTGTATTTTCATCTTTAGAGAGAAAGTGAGGACGTCAGTTATCGTGAATCACGATAAAAGTGGTGCAATTGAGCCTTAAATGGGGGTAAAATGGAAAAAGGGTACATTCAGCCAGATATGTAAGATACAGGTAAAGGGGGAAAGGGAACCACTTCTTAAGTCCAGAGGGTTATCTGTGTTGGGCTTATTGGCCCGGAGGCAGGAATCAATCTTTATTTGGGGGTGAAAGAATTTTTCCCAAAATAAAATTGATCAATATGTGATTATGTAAGGTGGCAAAGCATGCAATTACTTCAGACCTCATTGATGTTTCATCCACAAGCCACAAGTGGTGGAGCAAACTTGAATGTTGTAAATAATAGCAGAGTTTCACAATTGCATGGTCACTCAGCAACTTTAGACTTTCGTATTTTCATTACCTGGTCTTTCTTGTACATAAAAATTAAAAACCAAAATCAATCATCGACAATAAGAAATTGAAATTCTAGCTCAATAGATGCAATCAAGACCTCTATACACCCACTTTGTGAGAGGTGATTGTGGTATTCATGCATATCATATATTCCACCAATATCATGACTTAAAGAGTGTAAACTTTAGAAACATTTAGCCGTGAAACTAATTTAAAATGCAACCAAAACTTGTAGCGTTTGTAGAATATGAATTCGTCTAGCAATAAAAGGAACTTGATGGGTTAAACTGAAATTCTGAATAATATAATAAATGTATTTAACTAACACTATCTGCTGCAATGCCTTAAAACAAGAGGGATGATAAATTTTGGGCTACAATATGAACTTGTGGTTGAATTACTGGTAGTTGTCTGCTGAAAGATGTATAGAGAAAAGAATTTTCTTAAGAAACATTAGGAACCTAACATGCATTAGATCTTCACAGATGAGTGAAATCCAAGCAGAGGTCTGAACATGCAACTGGCAATTATCCCAAATGTTTTATAATTTAAAAAGAGATGACATTGTAAATGATATGCTAAGATCAATAACCCTCCAAAATTGAATAGTAGGACTTGCATTATGCACAGAGAGCTATAGGCCAAAATGACATTCAAGGGACAACCTAATTTTGCCAAAAATACACTTGCAAGAGAGAGTAAATAACCTAAATACCATGGAATAGAGGAGAAAATATAAATACCTACTCTGGTGACCTTGTTAAAGCAGGAGAAACCGATATATTGGCTACGAAACCAAAACCAGAAAGAATATCTTTAACAATACCGCTGATACCAAGCAGGAGAAGAGTTTTAGCTCCTAACAGTGATCCACTCGCACATGCTGACAGGAGGCGGATCAAACCTTGGAAGATTTTTATAAGCTCAAAATTAGGATTAGCAGAAGGAGAATGTTATACACTAACCTATGTCTGGTGATTGAAATATGCATACCGTGTATGTTGATGGAGTGAGAGAGGCCTGCCCTCCTGAGTTACTGATGGAGATCAACCCAGCAGCTTGTGCTACCAACCCATGATTACATAACTCATCCAGTTTCTCTGGGGATGAGGCAAAGGCTTCAGCAATACTCGTCAAACAAACTGATGCATGGTCAAGAACCTGGCATCAAATACCAAAGTTCAACAGAAGTCTTAAGTAAAACAGACATCTTACTGATTCAAGCAAAGGTAAGACACATATAATGAAAGAAGTAAATTATCTTCATGCCTATATAATAGACATCTGATTTACCTTTGAATAATGGTAGTGGAGAAGGTTCGTAAGCAGTGGAACCGCTTCCATTACAAAGTCAGCAGCATCCGGATGGGAGTTTCTTGCACATGTTTGCAGCAGTAGATAGAGCTACTCTCTGAAAAGAATGATCATTTCAACGTAAAATCAGTTAATAGATAAAAATAAGCAAGGTAAAATGAGCATCAAGAAAGAATTTGCTACCTAAACCCCAGTAAAGAAGAAGTCAAGATAAGACAGCACCGCCATAAGTGCGCTAGCATGCAAACAAGCAGTCGGATGCTCCTGTAACTAGTAAAAAGAGGGTCAGCTCCAACAGGTGGACACAACCGTTGGGGCTGGTCACACAAGTCCCAACGGTTAAAACTGTTGGGACAAGTAATTTTAGCCTAAACGCACAACAGAGGGAAAATTCCCCCCTTTTATTTTCGCGAAATTTGAAAAAACAAAACAAAAAACCCCAAACCGGTCCCGTTCTCCGCCCTCTCACACATCAAAAAACCCAAACCCCCGTTGCGCCTTCCCCCCACCCCCACCCCCCACCCCCAACTCGGCGGCGCTCTGTTTTTTTGCCGTTAACCCAGCGCATGCCATAGTACCTTCACCAGATCACCTTCCCTCTCGTCTTTCTCTCTCTAGGGTTTCTCTCTCCCAACCACGAACAGATCCAATAGGCGATCATATTTCTAGGGTTTTGAATTGATTGGGATCGCCATGGATTCGAGCAGGAGAGCAGTGGAAGCGTACTGGAGATCTCGGATGATCGACGGAGTGAGGTCTGTGTACAAATTGGAGGAGGTCTGTGATCTTTTCAGGAGTTCTCATGTCAGCATCGTTAAAGAGGTCTCTGATTACATCCTCAAGCGCCTCGATCACAAGAGCCCCGTTGTTACGCAAAAGGTCTGAATTTAATCAGTTAAAGCATCTCTTTTAAATTTCCCTATAGCTTATGATTTAGTAATATGAATGATGCGAATATTTCTAATTAGAGGTGGGATTTTCATTAAATAGTTGAAATATGAGTTAGGTTGTCGCCGCCCCTGGAGGTCGCCCCATTATCTCTTTCTCTCACACATCAAAAAACCCCATCGGAGGTCATCGCCGCCCCTAGAGGTTGTCGCCGCTGTCGAGCCCTGCAGTTTTGCCGTCGTCATCGACCCTGCAGTTTGCTGCCGAGCCCCCCTCAAAAAACCGCCTCTTCTGCTCAAATCGGACCTCTCCGCCGCCGTGGACTTCCTCTCCAAATCGGACCTCGCCGCCGTGGACAGAGGTAAGATTCAATTCCCTAACTCCGAACACTGGGAAAGCAAATGGAAGACAAAGCGTTGGTTTCTATTGATTGTATGATAACAGTACAATTAAGTTTTCTTTTAATTATGTTTTTTTGTAGGCAATTCAAATGGTAATCAAATTAAAGAAACATCCATTTACTCTCATATTTGCCATTTTAATTACAAAATCCCAATAAATAGAAGCATTAAGAGACTTAGAAACCCTAATAGAAAAATTATTATTCTAGATTCAACTAATATAGTTGACAAGGGTTGTACACTCGCAACGGATCACGTGTGACAAGGGTTGTGCACTGACAAGGTTCTAGCTTGTGAGTTGGATTTAGGTTGTAAATGAGTAAAATATTTGCACAAATTTGAACTAATATAATATAGAGAAATTTTACATTTTATTTGATTCCTCTTCTGATATAAATGTCTTTTTGAGTGCTAAGTTTTATGTGTTAACTTTTGGGAGGCATGCTATACTGTTTTATTGATACTTCATATGTTGGCATATGCAACACTAGTATTTGTCTGCTCAATAATCATCAAACCCAAAGACCCAAGCTTATGAATTGCAAATGAATCTTAATTTCAATGCAGACTAATAATTAATATTTTCTTAATAGTGGTGATCATTGGAATAAAACTGCTTATGATTTATATCTGCCTCTGAAGGGAAATTTCCTATTTGTGTTTTTAATCATATTCCAGGTCCTGGTTAATCATCAAATGGGCAGTTCTCAATTTGGGGAAGGTCTTACTCTCTTAGGCGAAAGGTGGGTGTAAATAATCGCTTATTCACCTTTCCCTGCTTAATTCTTACTAGTATGCAAATATGTTGTACATGATGCATGTTAAGAGACTATTTGAGATGAAGCGTTTATGGCCAATTAATATTTCACACATCCAGCTTATCACTATACTATTTATTAGGCACACACTTAACATATGCTAAACTACACATTGCTTTATGTTTTGAATTTCTTGCTTGGTTTTGAACAAGGTTTGGGTTCATGAAAGGCTCAGAAAAAGTAGCTAATATGTAACCACTAATGATTTTCTCCATGGAAGTTCCGTTGATTGATTAGATTTTATATGTCAAAACATTAGCTCATTTTGTGCTATTTGGTCATTAACCAGAAAATATTGGGTGCTAGTTTGAACATGACAAGAAGGAAAGTAATTGGGAGCAACAACCCCTAAGTCAGAATCAGGTAAGCTAATGCAAATGATTGGTTTCAAGATGCCACGTTCCATAACGTGTTCATCCATTGCTATAACTTGTTGAACAAATTCATATAATAGGAAGCAGTTATATATGCCATACTACTTTATTTGTTAAAGGATTGATCTGATGGCAGAGATTTTATTTGTTAGAGGATTGATGAAAGAAATTGGTGGTTACTCATGTTATCGTAAAATAGAAGTTTTGCTGCAGATTCTTGTTGAACAAATTCATATAATAGGAAGCAATTATATATGCCATACTACTTTATTTTTTCTTAAATATTGTGATGCTGGAACAAACAGAGGTGGCATGCATAATTTTCTAAAAAGATTGATTTATTAAAAAAACCAACATGGTCATGACAGGATAAGAAAATATCGACTTTCCAGATGCATGATCTTTTTTCCTCTTTGAAAACATCAGCATAACCCAGTGAAAAGGGATCCGTCAGGACAAGATTATACTAAATTGTCAGGTCATGACGGGTAGATGCAACTTTCTATGTTCTGATAACATAATCTATATAAATGGGCATAAAACTCACCCATTTAGTAAATTGGGTAATATAGCTGTCAAATTATAACAAACGAGAGGGACAATTTGCTTCTTTTATTCGTGTTAATTTCTACTTCTTTCCTGTAAGACTTGTAATCAGTGCTTTGTTATAATTCAAATATCTCTGTCCTATTTTCATTGGCCTCGAAACATGCTACAGGTTGGAAAGAATAAATTTAAAGAGTAAGTCGGGGATTGTGAAGGTGGCTGGTACATTGGTCTGCCTTGCTGGTGCAATGCTACTAAGTTTTTACAAAGGCCTTGCCTTGATCAATGCATCGCACAAGCCATCAGCACCTAACAAAGATTCCTGTCATTCCATTAGAGGCAAATGGATATTGGGGACTGTTGCTCTTTTTGCAGCGATATTCAGCTGGTCATCGTGGTTCCTCCTCCAGACAAAAGTCAGCGAGAAGTATCCTGCTCTCTACACTGGCACTGCCATCGTAATACCGAGGTGATGCCAAGCCAAAAAAATCGGAGATATCCAGGAATTGTTCCCAACACAGACTGCATAACCAAGTTAGCCTATTTCAGTTGTCGACAATTTTGCAAGTGATATAAACACTATGAAATTGCAAGTGATGTAAACACTATGAAAGTATGGTACAAATTTGTGTAGTTTGGCTGTGAAAGACTGGTACAAATTTGTGTAGTTTGGCTGTGAAAGCTCTTCGAACATAAAATTTGTGTATATTATTTTGAGACCTAATAGAAATTTGTTGATGTTTAACTTTCAGATGTGGTCCACTGCCTTGATGCAACAGATTTCGCATCTGAGGACACATATTTTAACAATTTCCTTAGCTCATAAAAGTTGTAGTATAATCTCCTCATTGTTGGTGAATATCAGAGGGAAATACCTGTATATTTTTATGTCTAGGGATCTTTCAGAGCTGTGCAAATAGAAGCACCAACGGTTCAAACCGTTGGTGCAAATAGAAGCACCAACGGTTCAAACCGTTGGTGCTTTTATTTGCACCAACGGTTCAAACCGTTGGTGCTTTTATTTGCACCAACGGTTGTAACCGTTGGTGCTTAGTTTTTTATATTTTTAAAATTGTAATTAAAAAACAATCAGCACCAACGGTTATAACCGTTGGTGCTGATAAAACAACCGTTGGGGCTGACTTTGCCCCAACGCAATTTGTCCCAATGGGCTTTTTTTTTGCCCCAACGGTTTCAACCGTTGGGGACACTATCTGCCCCAACGGTTTGAACCGTTGGGGCTGCCCCTATTTGTACTAGCATGTGATATCTTCTTGAGAGCTTGTAAAGACTGCAAGAGAAACAACACATGCAAATAATGAGAGTGGCTGGCATAGATAAGGTGGAAAAGAATCAGTAACTATTTCTCTGAAACGAAAAATGTGCCAAAAACATTTTCTTTTTCCACTTTTTCAGTCATATATATATAGCACACAAATTTGTATCTTTAAGAGATAGCAGAAACTAATACGCAGAGAATAGCAAGAATCTGACCTGCTCAGCCAAATCCATGTACTCAATGGTCTGCAGCCTTGCACAGAAGCAAGGAACAACACCATAATGAACGACTGCAGCGCAAGAAGACGGCAAGGCATCGTACAAATGCGTGAGCGCCCGCGTTGCGAGAAGTATAATATCCGCATTGCTCTCATGATTCAACAACCCAACAAGAACCGACACGAATTGAAGAATCCACGAAGAATGATCCCAGCGACTCCTCCGTCCCTATCGATAGCATCTCGCAAAGCTGAGTCAGCGCCTCTACCTGCCGCCCTTCTTCTCCTTCAGCCCTCAGCCCGGTCAAGATCTTCTTCAGCCGCCCGTTCGCGCTCCCGTTCTTTCCCTTTATCGGAGGGTTCTTGATTAGAGTTATTGTCCCGGCCACAGAAAGAGAGAGAAGACGAGGAATCGGAGGCAGAGGCGGAGCTAGGATCCGTGCTAGGGTTAAGAGGAGAGGCAGGTGGGGGCGGGTTGGTGGAGAAATAGAAGAATCGGAAGAGGCATAGGGGGGCGAGTAGGTTGAGCAGCAGAGGAGAGGCCAATTAAATGAGGGAACGGGGGGCGGGTGGGATGAAGAGAAAAGGACACATTATAGATTATACAAGATAAAATTATAATTAAACAAGTTAAATGGGGCAAAATGGGCATGCAAAAGTTTTGACACCTGTATTCTCTTTTAGATTAGAAGTAGTATAGATTATAATAATAACCCCATATTTTGTAAAATTATGAATTGATTTGAACAAAAATGAAAAATAGTAGATGCGATACCTGGGAGCAAAGAAGGTCAGTCTTTGGCTTGTATGAATCTGTAGCATCAGTCCTTTCTCAGTGTCTTTTGGGTTTCTTTTGCATGCCGTGTAATGTTGGGGACTTCTCTACAATTTGCCACTAAAATCCCTAAAATTCTCCCCACTTGCTTCGTCTCCTTCCACGGAATTAACCTCGTGATTAATAATCATCCCAAATCTGTAATAAAAGCAAGTATTCAGCCAAATCAAAATAAATTAATGATAGCGTTCAATTGCTAAAAGAAAAAACATGGAGAATTAATAAACAGAAAATAAACACATGACAAATCTCAAAAACTCAGTTTCAAATAATTTCTTAGGTGTGGAAGGTTATTCTTAGTAATTAGGCTTGGAAGATTAAGGAGGATTTAAATCTTGTTGTAAGAACCTTAACACCTAAGTTAATCTAGGTAATACCGAACAGACCCCTATAGTATCACACAATTGCAAAGAGGCAAAGAGGCTATGAATAGTTTTACTTATCGCAAAAGACTCCATATAGTATTACTTGTTGCAAATAGACTATTTGTAGTATTAACCAAGTGCAAGTACACCTCCTCAGTGAACTTTTTTAGTCTCTTTCAAAAGTAATTTTTTTAGCAGCTGAGTGTCGATCCTCACTATTAGAACTATGGGGCTTTGTTCGCCTCCTCAAACATTTTAGGCGATTTTAAGTGTCAAAAAAAAAAATCATGCAGGGGATCTATTCGTAACAAGTAGAACTACAAGGGATTGTTCGTAAGAAATCGAACTACATGGGGTTTCTTCGCAATTGGATGATAAAGGGGTCTGTTTGCAATTAGCCCTTTAATCTATTGCTAAATAACAAAGCTTCATGCTCTTCCCTCCCATAAATAATTCAAATCCCAAAACCCACCCAAATAAGGCAATAATTCAAGAACTCAATGATCAAGAAACAGATCTCCTCCTCCCAATCCCCCCACCATCCATCTGAGCACCTCGCTTCTCAGTTCAAGAACTCAACCATCAGTTTTGTTTCAAGCCCATTTCCTCCTCCAACAAAAAACCCTCCCCTGTTTTCTCTGTTCAGAGGATTCAACAACTCAACCATCAAGAAACAGAGGCTTCATCGTCCCCATCAACTCAACCCTGTTGAAAACTTGAAGCAAGAGAAGTTTTGATCTTGCTACTCATGATAAGAAAAATGGTAGTAAGTACAAAGGATCGCATAAAGGTACATGACATGCGGGATCAAATGTTTCTTCTGTAAGCAGAGGGGTGACATAAACAAGAACTGTAGAAATTGCCAAAATATTGTTTGAGAAGAAAGATAATCTCATTTAATTTGTGTGGCATTGGTATGTATGGCATTTTGGAGTTTCTTAAAACTATGAGAAAGTGAGGAACACAGTTTTGCATCATCCTTTTAAGAATCAATAATCAGAAAGTAATTTCACATTTGGGCACCAACCAATCAAGAACTGTTAAAAAAAAAAAGAATTGTTATAAACTTCTATCTCAGGATCGTAGGGAACTCATTCTATAATGATTTTGAGTTTTCACTTTCTCAATCTAAAACTAATTACATATGTATTGTTTCTTCCATCCCAATCAATAAAACCCTGATCCATTTTCTTTAGAGCTCACTTGGTCCACAAAGGCACGTCCACATGATAATCCCCTGTTCCATCATCATCATCATCATCATCAGACCCTGCATACCTCCTCAGCGGCGGTATCATCAACCCTTCAGCCATATCACTCAATATTGCGGGCATATTGAACAGCTCATCCTCGTCCACAAGCGGGGCCCACGTCGCTGAAGACATTGACACTGGCAGCGACGATGGCCATGGTTCTTCTGTCGGTGCCGACGACGATGGTGTTTCTGTTGGCACTGATGAGGATGGCGTCTCCACTGGTGCTGACGATGAAGCTGTTTCTGCTGGCGCTGATGACGATGCTGTGGCTGTTGTTGCTGACGAGGATGGTCTTTCGGTTGGCACGGATGACGGTGCTGTTCCCGTTGGCGCCAGCGTCGATGGTGTTTCTGATGGCGCCAACGTAGATGGAGTTTTTAATGGTGCTGGTGCGGCGCCAGGCCTGAACATCTCCGCTGCCATCGACGCAACACGCCGTACCTCATCTGGGCTAACCGAACTTGCACGGGGCAGCAACCATGCCGAGTCTATGAAGTTGAGATTAGCCGACTCCCCTCTAATTGCGATGGCAGCGGCATCGTGGGCTCTGGCAGCCATCTCAGGCGTCGGATATGTGCCAAGATGAATACCAGCTCCCCCGGGCCACCAAATGCGGCTCCTCCAGCGGCCGTTGCACTCATAGGCACCTTTATACACTGGGTGGCCCAATTTCTTAGACTTCTTTGGTCCAGCTTCGTGCTTTGGCGTCGGCACGCATGCCGAATGGGAGGTAGATAAGGGGCCGGCGCCTACAGAAGAAGAGGAGGAGATTCCGGCGGTGGGGAGGCCGGGGGAGGCAGCGAGAGACGTCGGCATCGTAGGTGAAGGTCCGCGGTAGGGAGAGGGGGAGGATGAATTGGGTAGTGATGGGGTTTGAGTACTTCTTGGCGGAGGAGGAGGAGGAGGAGGAGGAGGAGAGGGTTGGATGGCTTGCGTCTGTTTCTGCTTCTTGTTCTCTTCCATTTTTTGGTGGGAGGAATTGTTAGAAGGGAGAAGGAACAGAGGAATCAAGGAAGAGGGAGGAAGAAGAGGGATTGATCGACGACGGAGGCTGTTTCTTGGTTTAATAAATGGGTTAGCTCTTGCAATTCTTGAAGGAGAGAGATTTTGCGTGCAAGAGAAAAAATGACAGAGAGAAAAGAGGACGAGAATTGGCAATTGACCAGGGGCTTAAATACAATATGGGGGGTGATGAAGAGAGACGCCGGGGGATGATCCAGTCTCTGTTTCTTGGGTTTTTTTTCTTTCTTTCAGTTTGAATTCTTTTTTGGAGGGAGAAGATTAAATGGACTGCACCTCTAGTTTCGTAAAATTTTATGAACAGGGGATTACCAAAAAGAAACTAAATTAGGTAATCAATTTCCTATAGATAAAAGTTGGATAAGATTTATTAGTTGGAAGTTGTCAGAGAACATTTATATTTAATATTTTGAGTATTTATTAGTGTGCAGGAAATAAAAGGATTATCATTTCTTTATTTAGGACCCGTTTGGTTAGTAAAAAAAATCATGGGAAATTAAAGTTTTAGGAGATTGGTGTTGGCCACGTAGGATTTTGAAGTTGATACTTTTTTTTCTTGTGTTTGTTTCGTCCTTAGTTGGAAATAAGGGGTAGAAAACCCCGGCCATGTAGGATTTTTTGGAAATATGATTTCAGAGCTTAAACGTTTGAAATTGGCTGGAGTTCTGGATTTTTAGCATTAAATATTTAGTGGTAATATCGAGGGAAAATTGATTAAGGGTTTATTACATTTCACATTATTTGTTATTGCCTACCAGACAAAGAAAATTGAGGAAATTAAAAGATATTGTAAGATTTCTTGTTTTTAAACTTTTGAACCAAAAAAGAGAAAACAAAGAACTACTATTTTACCATATGATTTCCATGAGAAACAAACAGAAAAAAAATCTACTTCTAGAAAATACGTGGAAATACATTTAAATAGATTTATAGGGTTAATTTTCATTTCCATTTATTTGAGGATGCGAACCAACCAATAATGATGATTATGAAAGGTTCAAAAATAAGGGATTTAAAAAGGGTAGACTAGTTAATCCGTTTTGAAAGGAAAAGAGTAAAATTAGTCAATCCACTAGGTAAAGTTTATGTTACTTTTTTGGCACAGTTGCACTTTAATACCCTATAGTTTCCCCAGTTTTGCACTTATACACCGTCCCTTGTTTTTGGTTGCACTGATGCACTTCTAAAATTTGTACTTTACTACCCTCAATTATGTAAGGCATGAGAATTTTATCATGAAAATTCTCATGCCATATTCACATACTAATTTTAGAACATTTTAACCTATCAAAATACTATCTTAATATAGAATTATGGTAAATTTAAAAGAGAATATACATATATCATAAAATAAAATGTTCTAAAAACTTTTCACATGCATATATCATAAAATAAAATGTTCACATACATATATATCATGTAATAAATCTTTCACGACATATGAACTATTAAATGTTTGTCTACACCAGCAATTATACATAGGAACAACCAGTTGAACTAAACGCTTAAGCTACTAGGCATTGACTCTAAGTCCTAATCAAGCGTCTCACTCTTTCTAATTTTTTCTAATGCAGAACTATACACGCGAATGAACTGAAGAAACCACAAAGAATTTCGAAGAAGAACAGGTGTTGGGATTCGCAGGAGTCAGTTTGGGAGCTGCACAATCGACCGCGGCGTAAGGCCGGTCAACCGCGAACATGCACAGACTCTGGGAGGAGTCTGGATTTGGCGCGGCGACCGCCACGGTCGACCGCGAGACCCTGTAGGACATTTTTGGGCTCTGTCGTTTGTCGCGGTCGACCGTCGCGGTCGACCGTCAGACCCTGTAGGAGTTTCCAGGTTCTGTTTGTTGGTTGCGGTCGACCGTGGCAGTTGACCGCGTAACGGGTCAGGCCCAGTTTTTGGTTTCCTGTTCTTATTTGGTTTTGGTGTTTGTATAAATACCAATACACGTTCTAGGGTTTCTTAAGGCAAGAGTTTGGGATATTTGGAGCACAGAAAAGAGGTATTTTCTGAGCTATTTGATTAGGGTTTATTTGAAGAGATTAAGAGCTTTGTTAGTGAGATTAGTTTGTTCCTTCGAGTGATTTGTAATCTTAAGTTGTACTCTTCTTCTCTATTAGTGAAAACCTCATCCCCTTCTTGCCCCGTGGACGTAGGCAATTGCCGAACCACGTTAAAATTGGTGTTTTGTTTGTGCATTGATTTTGGTTGGTTTTGACCTTCTTTGATCGGCGTTTGGTTTGGCTCCTCGACACGGTTTTCAACAAAAATTGGTATTAAAGCACAACATGAACATCCTAACAAAAATAATACCATTACAAAAAACAATTTGGGAGGGTGCCAAGGCTGAAGCTATACTAGACTTTAAAGTAAGCGCTAAGGGTACCTAAGAGGCCATGCTCGCTGTAGGCGTCAAAAAATTACCTATAGATTACCATACACAACTCGAGATGAAGAGAAGACGATAAACTTCATCATCTGAGTCAAAGAGGATCATCCGATGTCAAAGACCAACTAAGGAATGCACAAAAATGCAAAACAACAATCAGGCGTCACACAACTTCCGAGACAAGGAATCTGTCTCGGAAACTATGTCGCGGAAGCTATGAGCTAACTCATAGTTTTCGAGACACAAAATGTGTCTCGAAAACTATGGTGGAATATCATGAGTTCGTTGATGGCTTTCTCGAGTTTTGTACGGTCCACGTGACTTCATAACTGCTGGGGATCATCCAGAAACGTGGGAGAGCCATGACAAATGAAAACCCCACCCATAACTATAGAAATAATGGCATTTAAACGTGGGGAAGTCAGTTAAAAAACTGACAAGCTGACCCCCTTCTTCGGAGACACAAAACGTGTCTCGGAAATAGGGGCTGTCAAGTTTATTTTGTTTTGATTTTCTACCTTCACTATCTGCTTCTAGGGACTATAAATGCTTCATTATCACCCATATGCACGAGGACCAAGGCATAAAAGGTAGAGACTTGAGCAATTTTGGGCAAGAGAGAAAGAGTCTTCTTCAATTTCAAGCACTTCCAAGAGCCTTCGGCGTTTCCTCGAGATCTAAGTTTTGACTTGAACTTGAGAAGAGTGTTTTATCTTACCTTGTTGAGATATCCACTTCTGTCTTTGTTTCTAAAACAAAACATCTACCCTAAGTCTTCTTCACGTTTCAACTTGGATCTGTGATTCGGTCGTCCACGGGTTAACGCATCCACGGCACATGCAAATATCCCAAGCAAGCAGCGGGTGATAAACCTCCTCTGCTTGTGTTTCTAGAGAGTTGTATTTTTCTTATTTTCATTGTGTAAGAAGATCTTATAAAAAGACTAATTTTACTTTGAATTTGTAATCGATAAAACTACAATGGATTCAGCAATGAAAAAACTTTCGACGCAAACACTCACTTAAGTAGGCCACACTAATATAGAAGCGAGTATGCATCTTGTTTAAGCATAGTAATATACTAATATTTGAAGGAAATGAATCAGATTACAATAGATAAAATTGAAAAGCTATTTTTTGTTCCTCATTTTCTCTACTTAAAGGAGAGAAATAGTTTCTAGCCTATTATAATTTTAATATCATTTAAAATATGGAATAAAAAAGGAGTTTAGGCTTCTGTCTGGGCGCATCCACGCTATGTATGGGGTTAGGAAGGTGGAAGGGCGAAGGCGAGGTAGAGAAGAAAGGAGAAGGGTGGAGGTAGGATAGAGAAGAGAAAAGAAAAAAGAAAAGTGAAGTGAAAAAAGAGAGCATAAGAGGAACAAGAAGAAGAGGTAGAATATGATGGGGTATTTTAGGGATAGGAAAATGAAGGGTATTTTAGGAATAGGAGAAATATAGGGGTTGAGGAGGGGTTTATCACATGAATACTTTGTTTTTCCCGTGGGCCAAAAGTGCAAGGGCCTATTCACGTAATCTTCTCTCATTTTCGGGACCTAAACACAAAATTTCCCCTGTTTTATCATTTATATTAATGTCAAAACACTATATTTTCCTCTGGAGTATAAAAGGGAGCTGAAGCTCCTTAAGCTGAAGTTGAAATCAAGAGGAGTGAGAGGAGGAAGAAGCTAAAGTTATGTGCTCAGCAGCTGTTTGAAAGGATTCCTCAAAGAAGTGAGTTTCGAAAGAAGAAAAGAATTCCTCATGGAAGTGAGTTTCGAAAGACAAAAGGATGAAAACTTTTTGCCCACCTCTCATTGGAATAAAAGATAACGAACTTTTGATGCACGGAGCCAAATTTAAGCCCTATGAACAGAATAAATTTGAGACAGACCAAATTCATATATGTGTTTGGGAACTTTGATTTGAATTTGGGAAATTTGATTTAAAATCAAGGAATTTTAAATTTAGGATTTGAAATCCATGATTTAAGAAATCTTTTGTTTGGATATCTTTATTAAATGAAAGGATTTGAAATCTTTGATTTCAAAATCTAGTGCTTGGGTACTTTATTATATACATGAATTTGAATTTAAAATTGATAAAAATTTATTCTCTTAACCCATCTTGTTTACATCAAATGCAATGGAGATGTGTAAAATAGTAACCAAAAAACACAAATTTAGATAAGTTGATAGCTAAACTCATCTCTGATACTTTGCGAGGCCCCAGCAAACAGATAAAACACTTCATATAATAAGTATCTTTCAATTTTTCCGTTAACGTACTTGGACATCACTTTGATATACTCTCCACTAGTATCTTTCACAAAGACATCCAATAAAAGAGCAAATGTACCAAACCACAAAACATCAGATGCCAATATATTGGATTACACTATAAGCCACAATCATTCACCATAGAAGCAAACACCACAACAAGTGACAATGTGATAATGAGAAACAAAAAAGGTGAGACCAAAGCACAAGCACTCTCAGCACAATATCACGTTTGACCTGCGAAAAAAAAAACCATAATGTTAACATTGAGATGAAGAAAAGTAGTCCGACCTGAAAACTAGAAACTACTCCTTAAGAATAAATCTCTTGCATGGTCTATATGATTTGTTGTGGATATCTTTGGATTATAAATCTCTTGCATGGTTTCATGACCCTGCAGTAGAGAGACAACTTCTTTGTATGATGGAATTAGAGGCTTCAACATTGAAGCCACAAAGGACTCGTCACGGCCTAGGCCTTTTAGAAGACCAAATACCTTCTTCTGGCCACTAACAGGCTGCCCAATGGCTGCTAACTGATCGCAAGTTTCTTTAAAAACACGAATACATTCTGCAAGAGTACTAAAATTCTTTCTCCATAGGTTTTCAAACTTATGAGTCAAATAAAATGCCCTTTCATGTGAATCTCTTTCAAAGGAAGCAGTTAAAGTATCCAATACCTCTTTGGATGTATCACATCCTACTAAAAGGCTCAATACCTTTTCAGAAAGTGTGCTCGTGATCCAGCCATGAAGCAATCGATCCGATCACTTCCACAAGTTGTATTCAGGATTCTGAACAGTCTGCTTTGCAGAGTCTATGATGAGTCTCTCATGTGGAGAAAAATTCCCATCAAGAAATCCAGACATTTCTTGACTATCGACCAGCCCCAACATCTGTGTTTTCCACAAATTTTTTTTTTTGCATTGGTAAGTTTAAGAGAAACAAAGTTGCTAATATTGAGGGCAGATAGGTAGGGATATTTTGATGAAGATAAGGATGAGGATGAAATCATGGTTGATAGGATCGAAGAGCTTGTTAGCACTTGCAGCTCTGACACCATGAAGAGTTTTAGAGAAATTAAAAAGATCACTCAATAGATATTTGTAGGGTTGATCTTCATTTATTTATATTTGAAGATATGACAACAATGGCATAATAATGACTTCCTTCATTCTTCTCTCTTTTTTTTAGAACATCTTTCTATTTTCTTTCGTCTTTTGTTTTCGACCTTAAGATGCAATTAGTTTCCCTTTCTTTGTCATCCTAATACATACCAAAGTGTAAGAAGAAAAAAACTTAACTTAGTAGCAAAACAAATAACTTAACTTAGTCATCATTTGGAACTGTATCATAGTCTTTATCTCAAGTAATTGTGCAGGTAAAATACTGCTACTAATAGGAAGTGTTTAGAAATTCTATTAAGAAAAGTTGTAAATCAGGCTGATGCTAAACTAAACACACAGAAAATATAAGTATAGAGAACAGTTTAGTTATTACCCCCGTCAAATAACCCAGCCTACAGCTTATAAGCCCCACCAAATGAAACAGCATCAGTGGTTCACGTCTTAAACTTAATCAGTGCACAAACTTTCCTACCGTGTCCTTTCCATTCATGAAGCAAATACTTTCAACAGAGAAGAAAATCATGAACTTTAGAAGAAAAAAAAGGCTAGGCCATACTTCTATGACAAAAAAAATAATCTCTCAACTGCTGTTGCAGCCTGATAAAGTTTCCAATGAAGAAACAATGACTAATATAAATACCTATCAGATAAGCGAATCCAATTTTGTGATACGCAGATCCAAATGCGGACCGAGCAAAAACCTAGAAAGATATGATTGATTTAATTTTTTGACAGAGAAGTAAATACCACATTCAGGAAATTTTTGAATCCACGTTCAAATATGGTCAGAGAAAACCATCTTCCTTGGCGTCGTTACAATTCAAATATGGGAGATAAAGATTTAGATACACGGTCTATTCATCTCATGGCAATGCCCATGGTGCATCACCAAATGCAGTTTCTGGCAGTTCTTGCAGCTCCGAGATGGGAACCTGTCAAGAGTTTATGGATTCAAGAAAAGGTCTCGCGTGAATAGTAAGGAAGACATGGGCAATAATTCTCACACACGTGCATTCACAATTCACAACGTGAGGCATATGCTGGCATATCGTTCCCTATGATCCCGAGGAGGATAGATTATATACCCATACATAACAATGCAATGTCATAAATTTGAAAGACACAGTGCATCGGCACATCTGTCAGCATAAACAACACCAATGATAAAGGAACCTAGTTTCAGCACTATGTTGGTTAAGTTTTAAAAATGGTTGTCAGAAAGATTAAGCAGAGAACGAAACATTTTTGACAAGTCTACCAACTGCAGTTTCTTATTAAGTCCTGTACAGAATAAGGGTAAAGAAAAGAAAATTCATCTCAAACTTTGTATTTTACCTGAAATAGTAGAAGCAATCCAAGAAGACCAATGGTAGCAGCTGGCAATAGATTGTCTTGGGAATTTAACCCAGTTTTCTTATAATGTTTGTAAATGTTACATTCTCTTTTTTCATTGTGTGAGATGGTACTATATTTGTCTAATATATATGGTTAACAATTATTTGTATCACATATAGTCTTCATGTTTTAATTATGAACGTAAAAGAAATGGATACGCTATACCTTGCAAATTCAATATGATAAATTTCTACTGAGAATCTGTAAAGTCTATTGGGAAGTTCATTTACTAATTTGAATGTGAAAACATGTATTATGATCTCACTTACGCAATGTAAATGTACATTATCAGTAAGAATTTTCAAGAATTTGTAGATGTTTCTGACAAAAAGTTTTTGAATGTTGTGCTTAATTCTAAACAATACACATCACGACTACGCTCCGCATATCAATGGGCATTTGGTTCCAACAGGTAAGCACTGATATCATCTTCTAATTTTAGTTTTAGATTGCATTACTGGATAGAAGAGTTCCTGAGATCTTTCCCCCCCACATTTCATCTAATATCACAGTCTATTTTCTGATCACATGGCTATTCTGCAATTGCTTCGAAGTGTTCATATTATCCCAAAAAAACTACTAAAAGAGAAAAATGAGAACACTGTTCGCAAAAGTGTAGCAGACCTCAACATCCTCAGATCCCAAAGAAACACTCAAAAAATTTGTTCTAAAAAAGGGAAAAAATTGAAGCCATACCTTGAATCCCAATCAGAAAAACCTGCGATGTAAAAAATTGAAGTCATGACAACAGATCTAGGGTTTCGATGGAAGGGTGAGAGAGAGGAGTAAAGGGGGAGACCGAAACCGAGAGAGGAGAAGGGGAGAGAGGCGAGATACCTGCGACACGAGCGTGAGAGATCGAGATCGAGATCGAGCTTTGAGATCGAGCTTTGAGATCGAGACCGAGTCGAGATCGAACATGAAATTTGAGATCGAGATCGAGCGTGAGAGATCGGGACTTCAACACGAGCGTGAGAGAGGAGAAAAGGAGGAGTCGGGGTTTTAAGGGGTTGTATTTCGTGAGTTGAGGATTTGTCAAATACCAAGTATTTGTGCTCAAATTTGAAATCCATATTTTTTAGACTTTTCAAATCCATTGGATAAAATAACCTGATTTAAAATCATGACTTAAAGTTGAGCACAAACATGAAATTTGGATTTGAAATACCCAGAATTTCAAATCCAAGCCCAAATCAGCATTCCCAAACACAGCCATATAGATTTCTACCGCAAATTTGGATTCAAATTATATACTAGTCTTAAGGTTTACCTCAAAAAAGTCATAATAATACACAGAACAGCAATACCAATGCTTACTAGTTTCAAACAAAATGTAAGTTTCTCCCCAACAAGAACGTGAATAAGAAAAAAGAGAGGGATGAAGAACTTTTCCTTCAGTTTTGCATCAAAGCAGCCCCAATAACAAAATTCACGAACAAATCAAACGCATATAATAAGTAAATCAAACGCATATAATAAGTCAATCAAACTAGTCAAGAAACTGAAACCAAAATCCTCAAACTCCCTCCTCCTCGAACACCGCCACCGTAAAATCCCCGGCGGCCCTCTTCGTGTGAACGTAAGGGACCATGTCTCTGATCGAACCCGGCCTCCTTGTCAACTCCGGCATCGTGTGCAGCCGTGCATCGCCGTTGATCTGCCAAACCACCATCCTCCCGTTGACCCACAGCGGCACATCCCACTCAAACCTCATCACCTCCGGCCCCTCTCGGCACACCACCGACAGCACCCCGGGCTCATCTCCGGCCTCGTTCTCATCCCTCTTCACTTTCAAGAACCCGTGCATCTCCACAGAATTGTCAAGCTCGATCCGGAGCACGAAGACGTCCGTCCTCGTCACAGCGACAATGCCGATGAGGCTCTCGGACAGCCTCCCCAGCTGCAGCCTTGCCCACGGCTTCAGCATCCTGTACGGGATGTCGATCAGATCCCCAGCTGTAGCCTTGACGACAGCTTGCGGCTCATCGGTCAGCCAAAAAGCCATGGCACAGCCGTTGGAGGCCCCGGTGCTGGCGACTATGCGACGGGTGCCGACGTGTACCGCGTCATTTAAGTCGGTGCTGGTCCACTCCCCCGTGTTTGAGGAGAAGAAGTCGAAGGTGTAGCAGCGGCCGCGTTCATGCGTCGTCTCCTCCTCGACGGCACAGATTATGTGGTAGGCTAGTTCATCGTCGCGGGTGTCGACAGTGAGGACAGCAGGGGTGGCGGGAGTGTGAGGGCGATCGGGCAGGGGGATCGAGTGGTGGCTGGCGGGGGCGTGGAGGAAGGGGTTGAGGACGTGGTAAGTGGAGTTTGGGAGGGAGCGGATGAGGAGGAGGCCGCCGGATGAGGAGAGGATGGTGAAAGGGGCGGGGATGTCAAAGAAGGAAGGGGCGGGAGTGTCGAGGGGTGGGTAGGGGCGGAGTAAGTGGAATGCGGGGGCGGAACTGGGGGCGGAGGAGAAGAAGCCGGCGGTGGAGAGGCCGGGGTGGTATTTGTAGGTCGACTTGTTTTCACTTTCTCCCGTCAAGTCCGTACAACAAACGTACGGCACCGCGTCCGCCACCGGCTCGGGACTCCTCGTCCATGCCGGCATCTCGTGCAGCCACTCAACGCGCTTGCCCCTGTGCTCCGAATCTGAACCGATCTCCCAAACCACCATCCTCCCATTGATCCACATCACCGGGTCCCGCTCGAACCTCATCACCTCCGGCCGCTTCTGCCACCCCCCGCAAACCACCGGCAGCGCCGACGGGTCATCTCCAGCCTCATTCTCGGTTCTTACCACGTTCAAGAACCCGTGAGACCGCCAAGAACCGTCGATCCCGAGACGGAGAAGGACGACGTCGACCCTCGATGCTGCGATGAGCCCGACGGCGCTCTCGGAGAGCCTCCCGAGCTGCAGGCTAGCCCACGGGTCTATCCGGTCCTGCGGAACGGCGATCTGATCGGCACAGACGACCCCCTTCTTGACCGTCGCCTTGATGACCGTGGGCGGCACATTGGTGAGCCAGAAAGCCATGCCGCGGCCGTTGGAGACTCCGGTGTTGGGGAGGATCCGGCGGCGGTCGAGGAATATCGGTGCCTGTTTGGTTCTGGACCAGTTGCTGACGTTGGATGAGAAGATGCTGAAGGTGTATCGGGTGCACCGTTCGTGGGCTTGTTCTTCGACGGCGCAGATGATGTGGAAGACGGAGTCGAGGACAGCGAGGCCGGCCGGGGTGTTGGGAGGGTGGGGTCGTCTTGGTGGGGGGATTTGGCGGTGGCTGGCGGGGGAGCGGACGAAAGGGTTGAGGACATGGTAGGTGGAGGAGGAGCGGACGAGGAGGAGGCCGCCGGACGAGGAGGAGAGGACGGTGAAGGGGGAGGGGATGCTGAAGAAGTAAGGGGCTGGGAGGTTGAGTTCGGGGTGCGGGCGGAGGAAGCGGAAAGTGCCGCCGTCGGAGGAGAAGATGCCGGCGGCGGAGAGGAAGCCGTCGTCGACGTCGATTCTTGAAGGAGGAGGAGGAGGAGGGCCTTCGGTGATGATTCGTTTCTGTTTCTCGTCCTCCTCTTCTTCTTCCATTAATGGTGGAGGAGGAGGTTGTAGGGGGATGGATGATGGAGTTCTTGACGAGGGAGGTTTTTTTTGTGGGTTTTTGAATTCTTTGTTGGAGGGGAAAGAAGGTTAATAAACGGTAAAGAGGAGTAAGAAAATTAGTTCAGCTAATTGATCAATTCTTGATTAATTAATAGCGGTTAATAATATCATAAACCCACATCTCTTGCGCCGTTTTTATGTCTTATTTGATTCCACTTCGAGTCTTAGAATTGCTTCCAAGCTCCACAATTAAGAGAGTGAAACTTTGAAAATGAAGGACATATATTAAGAAAAGACCCCAAAAAAAAGAAGAAAAAGAAAAGAGAGAACATAATTGGGTTTCGTTTTTATTTCTTAGGTGAGGAAGAAGATAAAGAACGTCTTCCCAGTTTTGAAGCGTTAATTTCACATGACCTCTTAAACTTTAGGATGTTGAACTTTTGGTGATGTTCCATGTAATCTTTGTTTATGCCAAGTAGTCCTTCTGATCGTAAACATTTTTCTCACTAGATCCCCTAAATATAATTTGCAAATAACTAAAATGTCTTTTAGGAAAAAATATTCTATATTTTGCAAGTGACCTTCTTCCTCTCGATGATTTTTTTTATATGCAAATTATATATAGGAAGTCTGACGAGAAAGTTCAAAGTTCGGACTTCGGAGGTTGGTGAGACGCCGCAAAGTGCAGGGGGTCATGTGTCATCGACAATTTCAGGGGGGTTTATGCGAATACCTCAATATTAAAGGGGTTTTGTCAAATTAACCCTAATTTAGCCCCTTCAAAACACACGCAGTCGGAGCATGACTAAAACACTATTACAGAAAGGTCCTTTGCAGAGCACAGTTTACAAAGCAAGTCCTTAGGATTAAGCAAAAGAACACATATATTCTTGATTCTCCTCCCGTATCTTCCCTGTGCACGTACTGCTCGCTCCAGCAGCAAAACCAGCCTCTCAACATTATCAGCACCGATAACCTCACCGTGCACTTAATGGAGTCTAGGAAGAAGATTTCTGTGAGTTTTCCCACCACCTGTTTGTTTTAATTCCTCAGCGAGAATGTCCTCTGTTCTGTTTTGCTTATTAATTGAATGTTGGGGTGCTTATTTTGAGCCTTTGGTCGTTATTTAAAGTGGAATATCGCGTGATTATGCATACAGCATAAATAAGAACGATAGAAGCTACCAAAAATGGTTCGAGAAGAAACATGATCTCCTTTCTTTTATGTTGTTGCATGCATCTCATTTTCCTCGTCCCTCCAATAACCGCCAAAATTACGAAATCTCATCCCCATCAAACCGTGATCCATATTCTTCTTTAGAGTTCAGTAGGTGTCACGATCCCAATTTCCGAACCTAAAAGGAATATTGGAGCCGGACTAAACCTGTGAAGAGTCCTCCAAAAATATATATTCATTAAAAGACCATCAAAATAATCTCTTCATTGAACTAAAACCAACAATAAATATTCTCTATAATCTCAAAAGTCAACATTAATCCAATTAACTTGATATAAATAAATATTTCTCAACTTGAAATAAAACTCGACCTAAAGGGAAAAAATCTCATTATTAAAAAACTCTCAATTTATCAACTAAACATCAAAAACTTTATTTAACATTCACTTAGAAAACAATAACAATCTCGAATTTTATTCCTTGCTTCGTTCTAAGAATTTGAAAAATCATCAATTTCACCTAATGCCGAGTATCTGAAAAGAATGAAAACAACACAATGAGTTCACAACTCAATAAGTGGATAAATTCGTACATTGAACACTGGTTTTTGCAAAAATTTAAATATTTCGATAAATGATAAGCAAAATATAAGAATGATAAAGAATCATCAATGAACTCTAGTACTTGATGCAAATTTTAAGAAAACTTAAAAATCATAAAATGGAAATAAGCATGTCACGTCTCAATGCGGTCAACACTTTATACTCCGGTTGACTCGGTAAACCCCAAAATTATTAAGCATGTGGTTCCGGGACGGTGAGACCCAACTTTGAGCTCTTAGCACTAAAATAAAACCTCATAGAGGCACATTGAGCCCTGTTTTAATAATTTGCTTATATCCGACATATACCGGTATATTTACCTGAGATGCATATGCTTTAAGAAAATTAAACAAAGTTTGTAAAACTAATTACGTTATACAAAAAGGTCAAAGGCCAACCAATAATGAAATCTGTGAATGTGCGAGACACAAAGTGTGTCTCGTGGGGGGCCACACAGCGAGACACACTTTGTGTCTCGCGGGTGCCACTCCCACAAGTGTGTCTCAGGGTACACCCGAGACACAAAGGGTGTCTCGGCACCTCCCAAACCCAAGACACAAAAGATGTCTTGCGCGGGCTCCGAGACAGCCGACGGGATTTTTCCAGATGCGATTTTTGGGCCTGTTTTTCGGGTCTAATTCTTTGGGTATAAATAGGAACTCGTTCCTAGGGTTTCCTAGGAGGGTTTACTGAGGTTTTAGGTGGCTGCAAAGAGAGTTTTTTAGATCTAAAAGGTAAGATCTTGAGGAAAGAAAAGAGAGAGAACTTGAAGCAATTGTACAAAAAAGAGGTCAGTTTTCTTGGCTAAAATCGAAGCCTCTTCTCTTTGGGACGAGCTTGCTGGTTGTGCAAGTCGTCGGTGTTCTCCTTCATAGTAGAATTTTCCTTCACCCCTCCCCGTGGACGTAGGCAAGTTTGCCGAACCACGTAAACCTCGTGTCTTTATTGTTTTATGTGTGTTGGCTTTTGCTTATTGATTTCCTCGATATTCAGACCTAGATTTGATATTAAGAAGAGTGTATATCTCACATTGCTGAGATATATTACTTATGTTCTTGTTTCCATCGTGAAATAGGAACATCGAAATTAGCTTGTGTTTTGTGAAAGCAAAATCCAGGGCTTTCTCTCAAGGTGATTCGCTTTCGCGGTGAGGTGGGCGTATTTCCCCCTAACAATTAGTATCAGAGCCCATTTATCAGATTGGTGGTGATAAAACTTCCAATTTGAAGTGGTGCTTGATTATTATTTGGTGCACACAAGGTGTTTGTTAAAATTCCTGAGAGAAGCGGATTTACTAAAACAAGCGGAAAATAGCGTCTACCAGTAAAATGGTCAAAGTGGGAAAGTATGAGATTATAAAGTTCAATGGGAAGAATGATTTTTCCTATTGGAGGATGCAAATGAAAAACTCATTGATTTCGCAGAAATTTGTAGGCTGTCTAAAAATCACAATGGATAGCTGATCCCTGTCAAGCTTTGACAATGGAAATCACAATCAGACGACTTTCTAATCACTGCATTCACCACTCCACAATCGCCACGAACACGACTTCATTTCTGAGATGATTGATCTTGATGGCTGCGACAACAGCATGACTAATATTATATTAGTAACTATTAGAGATGCTGATGAGCAGTGTAATGATTTTAGAAATAAAAGGTTGGACTTAGTTGGTGAGTTACTTGGTAGAGAGCTGTGGGCAAACATTCGTCTAAAAGACACTATGGATGTTGATTCCCGACTAGCTCTCACGACGAAAGCTACAATCAAATAGTTTTCGCGCCGACAATCGAAAGCTGCAAGTAGAAGACTTTTCACACAGATCGAGAAGAGTTACAATTCGACGACGCTTCCGACAGCTGATGAAAACTCTATTCAGTGGCCTTCACAACCGATGGTGAGAGTTACAATCTGACGACTCTCATATCTCATAACAGTCAAAGATCAGTAAACAACAGCTTTTGCAATGTCATAATAGAAGAGGTTACAAGTCAACAACCTCTATCAAATGCAGAAGTTCACTTCTGCATTTCTCAAATTCGAAACGCACACAAACTGTGCGTTCTCCAACAGACAGTCAACTCTGCGACGCAGAGTTAAAAGCACCAAAACGCACACATAACGTATGTTCTTCAACAGACTCAATTATGAGTCCCAAACTCTTGACACAGAGTTGATTTCAACGCACAAGTGACCTATGCGTCTCCAAAGTCCAGAACGCATGAGGCCTGTGCGTTTCCAACCTTTGACAAAGGTTTAACTCTGCGTCTCAAGCCTTAGACGCAGAGTTAAGGTCCATAACGCCAAATCAGGCGTTTGACTTGTTCAAATACAAGCTGAACGACCTCAAAACCGTTATCCCACGTTCTGAGGGATTTTCGCTCACTTAGGAGCAGATTTAGGGGTTGGTTACACCCCGAATCCCCATATAAATAACCGACCTACTCAACTGAGTAGGGGGTTGGGTCGTGATTGGTGGATTGATCGGCTTCAGCAACAAAACCGCAGAGGGTTGAAGGAGCTGGCATCAAAAACCGTCGGAGGTCAACAACTCTCAGCAGTTCAACAACACAGAGAAGGAAATCTTTTGAAGATTATCAAATCTTAGAGAATCCCTTCATCAGTGGAGAATCAACTTGGCTATTAACCGAATTTTCGGTTCTAACAACTCGGTTACAGAGTTCCAACTCACTCTGAGTTCTGAAACTCATTTAAGAGTTCGTGATTAAGCTTGCAACGCAAGTTAATCATTTCAAACCAATTATTCGGTTCTCAACAACTCTCTTTAGAGTTCTCAACTCATTACGAGTTCTTTACACTCATCGAGAGTTCTACACCGAATTCATCATACAAATCAATCGTTCCAGTGAGATAGTACGGTCGGATCGTCAACGGAGAGCAAGTTCGACGCGATCAATCGAAGGAAGCACTCCATCGCTACCAAGAAGAACCCGGTCTTAAACAAAGGGGAGAATCAAATTCTTTCTCCTCTCTTTTGTAATCGGAATCCAAATTATAATTGATTTTGAGAGAATACAAGTCAAATTTTCTTTCATTGTCTTTTTACTGCAAATTTCCAACAAACAAAAGATGGCGACTCCGCTGGGGACTAGCTTCTCTGACGAGGAAGTGGTGGCGCAATCCGACGTCCACCTCACCGGAACCACCGTCGAAACTCTCGTCGTAGAATTCGACCAAGCCAAGTTCGAGGAGGTTCTCTCCTCTGGGTCGCTTAGCCCTAAAGCTAAGCGTGATACCCACAAGACCTCCAAAGAGGTCACCACTGCTGCTGAGATGCCAAAGAGAGCCCTCTCTTTTGGCCAAGACCTTAAACTCGCTCTGCGAGTTGAAGATTCCTCCCCCGTATCATTACGGCGCATAATAGGTCAAAAGAGACCTATTGCGGAGGAAAGCCCAATCAACGCCGACGACGCTACGGCCAAGGCGTTGAAACAAGCGAAGAAAAACGCCGCTCGACGGAGGAGAAGATCCATGCGGCGAGCATATCTGCGGAATAGCCGAACTTCGGCCCAACGCAAGAACTGCGTTTCTGAAAATTTGCCCGAACCCTGCGTTTCTCCTCCAGAACGCACACTTCGTGGCAACGAACCCGACTATGAGCCTCGGGTTATCCAGCTCAAACGCGACCCTCAATGGCGCGTTGTTCAACCCAGACGCACACCTCAAGAGTGCGTCCCAAAACGTGACCCCCAAAGGCACGTTCAACCATTCCAACGCACACCACAGCTGTGCGTTCCGTCAAAACAAGACCCCCAGGGGTCTGTTCAATCATCTAAACGCACACCTCAAGGGTGCGTTCAAACAAAACCTGACCCTCAAGGGTCTGGGTCATCAACCAAACGCACATCACAAGTGTGCGTTCAAACAAAGAATGACCCTCAGGGGTCTGTTTCATTATCAAAACGCACACCTCAAGTGTGCGTTCAACCAAAACAAGACCCGCAGGGGTCTGTTTCAACATCAAAACGCACACCACAAGTGTGCGTTCAATCGAGACAAGATCCACAAGGATCTGTTCCATCAGTAAAACACAGGCCTCGACCTCGTGTTTATAAACCAAAGCGCGACCTTCATGCTTCGCCTCAAGAACATGACACGGTCCGTCAAGTTCAAAAAGGACGGCATGGATTTAATGTTCATGTCCAACCCATTCAAAGGCAGGGGGTTCCATCTCCACCTTCACAAAACCGTTCCCAGGTCTCTGACTTGCGTGAACTACTGTCAAGAGGAAGGCCAACACAGCAAACGGCCCATTCATGTCAGTGTGAACGGCTCATTTCCGCTGTCCTCTCCGAATGCAGCTGTTGTTCACCTACGCCTAGACAGTCGGTGTTCAACAGATTAACAAGTGTCGTTAGGCCTCCTAAGCGACAACGACGACAGAAGAAAGCCTCTAAAATTGAATATCCGGAGGTCACTATCAACATGATTGGGAGAGGAAGAGCTTCACATTCTGATTCTGACGAGTCACAAAGAAGTCATTCTCCAACTGTTAGGGAAATTTGTGACCAGTTCGAAGGAGTATATCGAAATACTCGGACTCGGACAGGAGCTATTCGCCCGGTTGACTATCAAAAGTTAGCCAGAGGCGTTACAACAAGTGATGAACATTCGGCAATAGCCGAATCTCAATCTTCCAGTTCTGTTGAAGCACGGGAAGTTTCTGCCCACATGACAAGGAACCCCGAAGACATAGCCAAAAGAGTAGACGAACATCACGTCATACTCCAGGCGCAACAGGAGACACTTCTCCAATTGAAGGATATGCTGGCCCAGCTTCTAGCAGAAAAAGGCCAAAAACCCGAATCTTCCCGGAGGACAACGTCAAAGGGAAAGCAAAAAGCTCATGAACATTCAGATCGTGAGACTCACAACCTGGAATCCTCTTCTGAAGGTGAGAAGGAGGTGGAAAGAGAACTACATCCTCAGTCCACTAAGATGGATGAACTGGAGGCTCGCCTCAATGCAATCGCTAACAGAAGTGAGCTCCGTGAAGAAGGAGTGGTGAGACCTTATCCTGCTGAGTGGGATATAGCTCCATACCCACCGAAGTTCAAAGCTCCAACATTGCAACCGTTCGATGGCACGGGATCACCAAATCAGCACATCTACTACTTCAAATCTCAAACTGGAGATGTAGTAGCAAATGATGCTATCCTGACGCGCTTGTTCATCGGCACACTTAAAGGGGTGGCCTTTGAATGGTTTATGAAGCTGCCTGCTGGATCTATTCAGAAATGGGTAGATTTGGAAAGGCTGTTCCTGGCCAGGTTCTTCGAGGACGACACAGAAGTTTCTGTCCCGACTCTTCTTGCCACTAAACAAAGAAAAGGAGAGTCCATCAAGGCATATGTGGAGAGGTTCCGCAGCATGGCATTGCGATGCCCTTCAGGTATGACTCAATCAACTCTGGTTGAAACGTGCAGGCACAATTTGCAGACCCAACTCCTCGCTCAGATGGGGGTGGCGGAATGTCACTCCTGGAGACAGCTGGTTTCGCAAGGAGAACAAGCTGAAGAGATTGTTGCTCGGGTGAAAGCCGAAGAAGCTGCACAGCCCAAACCGCAACAACAACAGCAACGTAATCAGAACAATGCCCAACGGTCTAAAGGAAAAGAGACCTTAGCAGCTGATTACACGAGAGTACCGCCTCCCACGAATCAGGGCAAAACGCCTAATAAGCAAAAAACGCCCAAACAATATTCCTTTAAGGAGGAGCACGTGGACACCTTGTTCCAGCTGCTGCGAAAAAAATAATAAACTACAGCTTCCTGAAATCCGGAAGCCGGATGAAGCAGGGAAGGTAGATGACCCTAATTATTGCCGCTACCACAGATTCCTGAGTCATCCTACCCGGAGATGTTACATCTTTAAAGATATTCTCCAAAATTTGGTGGACGCTAAGGTGCTCACTCTGAAGCCTGAGCAAAAGACGGTGTCTACCAACATGATAGCAGTGCAGTTCGGTGACTTCCCACCAGTGGCAACCGCAGATGGCGTGGTCCCTATCCACAAGGGTGAAATGCACTTGAAGAATACTGACTTGCATAGTCAGAAAGACAAGGGACTAGTACCCCTTACCACTCCAAAAGGGGAGATCCTGTGGGTTCACCCTGATTTGGTTGGAGATCAACAGTGGACGAACACCTCGTCCAAGAAGAAAAGAGGAAAGGCTAAGGCATCCAACATGATTAGCCCCTCTGTTAATGAGAATGATGATTTGCTCAAACCGCTTACCGACTCAGAAGATGAGAGGATCGTTTTAGCGGCATATCCAGAAGGAAACCCCGGCACTCGGTCAGGGAAGGCTTACTTGAGAGACTACAACCAGAACCCTCAAGAAACTGAAGAACAGCCCCAAGACGCTGGGGGTTCTGTGCCAAAAAAGCCTGCTGATAAAGGGAAGCAAAAGGAGCTCCGGTTCAATAGAAATCTCCACCAGGAATCCGGCGAATCGAGCGTTCCTTTTCAATTTAATGTCATGGCGCAGCTGGCCAACATACCGGCCAGAATTACATTACATGAGCTCCTTAAGTTGTCAAAAACTACCAAAGAAGCTCTAATTGAAGCTTTGAAGAATACGGAGAGTTTCATCACACAAGTTGCTCCAATTCCCGAAGTTTCTGAAGATCAAACTTGTCGGCAATGTCTGCAAGCTGCAAGAAGTCTACCTTGTATATCGTTCACTCAAGAAGATATGCAGGTTAAACACAAACATGACAGACCTTTGTATTACATAGGGTATATCGGATCGTCCGAAATCAGTCGTGTCCAGGTTGACCCGGGCTCCGCACTCAGCATCATGCCCTATAGGGTCATGCAAGTCTTAGGGATCCCTATGCACAGGCTACATACTACTCAGACCACCATCTTCGGGTTCAATGCAAACAGCACTCGACCCTTAGGGAAGATAAAGCTCAGATGCCAGATTGGAGATCTCAAGTCCGAAGTAACATGTTACATCATAGATGCGGACACTTCCTACAATCTATTATTAGGAAGGCCCTGGATACATGCAAACCGTATTGTCCCGTCTACCCTGCATCAGGTCATGAAATATGCCAATGATGAGGGAGAAGTCCGAACTCTAATTGCAGAAAAGTATCCCTTCCGAGGAGTGGAAAACTTTCACACAGACTCGGTTTTCTACCTGGAATCCCAGGAAAAAGAAGATGCGGACAGTGGCAATGAAGCTGACATTGAACCAGATCCTGAAGAAGATTGTCCGTGGGAATTGAACTTAGATATAATGGGTCAAGATGAGGGTAATAATAATGTACCGAGCGAGGGCGAGTGGTGCATTAATGAAGATTTTCTTTTAGCGTACTTGCCTGATGTGTCCTCTAGTAATGAACCAGTAGAGAATAATTCTAATGCAGGTACTGACCCATGGCACACACTGTGCACGAAAGCATCACTTGCTTTGCCTCTCAAGTCATCCTTCGCCTCGGATGAAGAAGCAGAAGATGTACAGAAGGCTTTCTTCAAAGTCTCGTCCAAAAGAAAAGGGCAGAAGCCAATCTGCTTTGGTAAAGTGAAACCCGAACAACTCAAACGAGGAAGTTCGGAGGAAAACGACGGAAGTCCTCAATTCCATTACCATGAACCCAATTCTATACACTTAATGAAACGAATGGGGTATAACTTTAATAAGAAACAGGGTCTGAATTTCGGAAAAGGTAGACGAACCCCAATCCGAATGTCTCTAACCCCTATAGGGAAACCTCCAGACTATTATCAAAAAACTGGAAGGGGCTTAGGTTATGTTACAACTCCCCCTGCCTCAGAAAATGATATCAGTAATTATCTGCGTCAGGATCATTCATCTGGAACATCTTCCTGGGAATCCGATGTCAGTGTCGGACCTTTCTTTAAAGGTCTGACTGTAAACATGGCTTCAACTAGTCACCCTGATGAAGATGCAGGGGGTGATGAAGAGTTAGTTGAATCAACTGACGATCCTTGGATCAAACGCCTTAACATCTTGTGGGATATGCGCTTCGAACAACGCGAACCACCCACTGAAGATAAGGTGATCCAGGTCAATATGGGAGATGAGTCTGACCCCAAACCTATTTTTATAGCTGAAGACCTGTCATCATCCGAAAAAGAAGACATTATATCTCTCATCCGAGAATATATAGATGTCTTCGCTTGGAATTATGAAGATATGCCAGGCCTTGACCCGAAGGTTGCCGTGCACCGTCTCAACATTGATCCTGATGCAAAACCCGTTAAACAACAACAACGCAGGTTTCGTCCAGAGATCATGGAATCAATTGAGTCAGAAGTTAAAAAGCTTATAGACTCAGGTTTTGTCAGGGAGGAACAACACCCGGACTGGGTGGCCAACATTGTTCCAGTTCCCAAGAAAAACGGTAAGGTCCGGATATGCATTGACTTTCGCGACCTTAATGCAGCTTGTCCGAAGGACGAATTCCCGCTTCCTATCACAGATGTTATGATCGATAACACCTGCGGATATGAAAGAATGTCTTTTATGGATGGATTCTCCGGGTATAATCAGATCAAGATGCACCCGGACGACGAGAAGCATACCGCATTCAGAACACCGCTGGGGGTGTATTGCTACACGGTAATGCCCTTCGGCCTGAAAAATGCAGGGGCAACGTATCAACGGGCAATGAACACCATCTTCCATGAGCATCTGCGAAAGAAGATCGAGTGCTACGTTGACGACATAGCAGTGAAAAGCCAACATGAAGGTGATCATCTTGCAGACTTGAGGATAATGTTCGAAATTATGCGGACACATCAGCTGAAGATGAACCCTACAAAATCATTTCTTGGGGTATCAAGTGGAAAATTCCTGGGATTTATCGTCACATCCAAGGGAATTTCTCTTGATCCAGAGAAAGTACGTGCCATTCAGGACATGTCACCTCCGAAGAATCTCAAAGAGCTCAGAGGTTTGCAAGGTAGATTAGCCTACATTCGAAGATTCATATCAAATCTTTCTGGGCGCTGCCAGCCTTTCTCTAAGCTCATGAAGAAAGGGATATCTTTTGTTTAGGATGCTGAGTGTCAAAAAGCATTCGAGGAGATTAAGAGATATCTCACTCAACCGCCAGTTCTCGTGGCCCCGATATCAGGAAAACCGTTCCTGTTATATGTGAGGGCTATGGATCATTCTCTCGGAGCTTTGTTAGCCCAGAACAACGATCAAGGTCAAGAGCAAGCCATCTATTATCTGAGCAGGACTATGATGGGAGCCGAACACTGGTACAATCCGGTCGAAAAAGAATGTCTCGCCTTGGTATTCGCAATTCAAAAGATACGACATTACCTAGTTGGACAAACCATTCAGGTCATCTCTAAGGTGAATCCCTTGAGAGTTCTGATGACAAAACCATCATCTCTGAATTGTCGACTAGCAAAGTGGGCTATTCTCTTGTCACAATACGACATGCAGTTCATGCCTCAAAAGGCAGTCAAGGGTCAAGCATTGGCAGACTTCTTAGCCGATCACCCAGTATTGGGAACGTCTAAGTTGTATGAAGAATTACCTGACGAAGTCGCTGAAGCTTGCGTCATCCAGGAAGCTACGCAAGTGTGGAAGTTATTCTTCGACGGCGCGTCTAGAGCAAACCCTCATGGAGCAATCACTGCGGGAGTAGGAGTAGTATTAATCTCTCCGAATGGTCATGTAATCCCAAGGGGATTCTCCCTAATCGAACCTTACACCAACAATGTAGCGGAGTATAATGCTCTGCTATTAGGAATGCAATGTGCCGAAGAACTTAATGTTCAGAACCTCGAAGCTTACGGTGACTCTTAGCTAATCGTTAATCAAGTCCGGGGAGAATACGAAGTACGTCATGAAGATTTGATCCCATACTACTTCGTGGTGCTAGAACAAGCTCAAAGGTTCGAAGGTTTCTTCATCGAATATGTACCACGAGCTCAGAATGCGTATGCAGATGCTTTAGCCTCTTTGGCAACTTCATTAGCATTGCCACCGGAAGTTGAAACAACGATTCCAGTCATGGGACGGAGATTATGCTTTTCCAAGATCCCCATAGAGGAAGACTCAGACGAGACGACGTCAGGAGAAGTCTGTACGGCATTTATGGAGTTTGAAGCTAGGGATTGGCGGTTCCCCTACATCGACTATGCCTTGTATGGCATTCTGCCCGATGATCCTAAGGAAGCGGCTTCTATCAAACGAAAGGCCCTCCGATTCTATTACGATGCAGTTTCTCAAGTCCTGTATCGCAAATCACACGATGGAGTCTTACTTAGATGCCTTTCCCGAAATGAAGCGAAGGAGGCTCTCAAAGAGGCTCATGACGGGTTGTGTGGAGCTCATCAGCCCGGAGCTAAATTAGGAGATCGCCTCCGACGAATCGGTTATTATTGGCCGAAAATGTTTTCAGACGCGGTTGACTATGCTAAACATTGTCACGCATGTCAAATTCATGGAGACTTTATCCACCAAGCACCTGGAAATCTACACCCCACGTCGGCATCCTGGCCTTTCGAAATGTGGGGTATGGATATTGTAGGACCGATTTCCCCTCCAACGTCCAAGGGACACCGGTTCATTCTGGCTGTGACCGATTACTTCTTCAAATGGGCGGAGGCAGTCCCGTTAAAAGAAGTTAAGACTTCAAATGTAATCAAGTTCATCAAACATCACGTCGTCTACCGTTTTGGAGTACCACGACGAATAGTTCACGACAACGGGACGCAATTCGTCAGCTTTGGATTCCAGAGATTCTGTGATAAATTCAGGATCCAAAGTGTTGCATCTACGGCGTATTATCCGCCGGCAAATGGTCTTGCAGAAGCATTCAATAAAACCATAGTAAAGCTTCTCAAGAAATTTGTCTCCAAGAGCCGACGTGATTGGGACGAAAGACTCGGTGAATGTCTGTGGGCCTACCGCACAACGGTGAGAACCCCTACACGAGCTACACCATTCTCTTTGGTATACGGCTGTGAGGCGGTATTGCCATTAGAGATTCAGATTCCTTCTCTGAGAATCACGGTAGCAACCGGATTAACAGAAGAAGAAAAACATCAACGACGTCTGCAAGAACTCGAAGCCTTAGACGACAAACGACTCAAGGCTCAGCAGCAGATTGAATTATATCAAGCCCGTATTTCCAAAGCCTATAACAAAAAAGGTTAAGGAACGGATTTTTAAGAAAGCCGATCTGGTTTTGGCTAACAGACGACCCATGGTGATGACACACAAAACCAAAGGAAAGTTTAATCCTAAATGGGAAGGGCCATTCGTAATAGATTTAGTCTATTCGGGTGGAGCTTATCGCCTTATCAATCAAAAAGGAGACAAGCTCATGATGCCAATTAATGGGAAATTCCTTAAGAGATATTTTCCGTAAATCATGAAGCCCACTTCTTGTTCTTGTAAATTCCAGCCGAGTCGGGCTGGGGGTTGCTAATTCATAATGCATTTTGGGAATAAATTGTAATTTGTCTTGTACGTCGTCATGTTAACATTACACCTCTGACGATTGAAGTTTTCTGAAGTTATTCTAAATAATAATGAAGAGGATTTCAGTTGCACTTATGACTTTCGTTTTATTCTTCGTCTCGAATTAAAATTCAGCAAGAAGAGATAATGAAGACTAAAATGATATCGTTTTCATTCAATACTGCAAATTTGCGTACAAAGGTGAAGACGATCGAAGTAAAAACGACACACAATTATTCCTTAACAAAAATAAGTGCAAATCCTAAGCGTTGGGATCCATCAGCTTAAAAGACTTGAGTTTGGATTTTAAAGTTGATATTTTATCCTCACGAGCCTTCTTGACTTCTTCTGTTATCTTATTCTTGAGTTCCTCTTCATCTGGTGCTGCTGCTGCGAGCTCTCGTCTAATTTTATCAGCGGTGGCAAGTTCGTCGCAATAACCTTTGAGGAGCCCGTCACAATAACCAGCCAAGCCTTTGAAAATTTCCATACCGTCGGCGAGTTGAGCATTTATTTGCGGTATCTCAACGCCAGCACGAGTAAGTTCTGTTGCTTTATCCCGGAGACTAATAGCAAGATCGCCCATGTCGCCTTGTGCCCGGAGAAGTTCCTCACGCAAGTGAGCAACACGAGATTCTGCTTCGGATAAGCTTTTCTGGAGAACCTCTTGCTGTTGCGCTTTTAAAGCCTTAGCCTCAGAGAGAGCTTGATCCACTTCGGGTCCTATATCGTCGTGTTGTAGCATGGAAAGGAATTCTAGTTCGTATTCCAGAATGATGAGGCCCTCGTGACAATTTTCGGTCCATACTATATCCCCCTGATCCCTAATCTTGGCGACACACTCTAGCAGATGAGGTTCAAAGACCTTGAAACTCACATCCCCAAGGCTGACGACGTCAATGGTTATCTGCATCTAATGCTCTAGTTGTTCGATAAGTTTCCTCAAAGTCCCCGAACTTGGAGGTGGAGCAGTTGGATAAGTAAAACAACTCGCATAATCAGTGCGAATAGGACGGTCGACAGCTTTAGAAGACGGCCCCTCGGGCATACTTGGCGCTGGATCCGGGATGGTTAACCCCTGCCCAGCTGCCGTTATTTCGGGACCAGAAGGAGTAGCCGGGAGTATGGTCTCCTCTGTCTCCTCAGGAGACGCAACATGTGCCGACTTGATGGCATCCCCCATCAACTTGGACTTTTTGGAAGTCTTAGCTGCAGTAGGTTTCCGCTTGCGTATTTTCTTGTCATACTTAGCAACCTCATCAGCAGTAAGAGCCTTCTTCCCTGATGATCTCAAAGAGCGAGACTTAGGAAGAGGTGCACTCTCGAAAACTTCTTTAGTGTCCTCTTCTTCAGAAGGTTTAGCAACAGGTAATTCCTTCGGGATCTCTTCGATTCCAGCTGCCTCTCGCTCACAGGACAGATAATCCTCAATACCCGGTAATCGAGTCCTGCCAGAACCACTTCTCGACTTATAAAGCCCACGGATTTCGTTTATACACGAAGTGTATATATCATATTCTGGGATTTGAGAAGCCTTGTCAAACCAATCGCGGAAATCCGCCACAGTGGAGCAGCCAGGCGGCAAACTAGGCAAAGTGAATTGCGCATGGGTTCCTCGGGCGAGGAAGAAATACCAAGCACGGGCCCCTTCATATAAATTTCCAATATGAGCTAATCGCGGGTTAGGGTTGCCAACATAAAGCTGGTCATACCCAAATTGTCGAGCGAAGCGCGAAGGAATATAGGGCTCAACTATGCATCTCTCGCCTAATCGAAGGACCAAGTAGCCCACTCGGATGGCAAGAAGCCATTGGAAAGTTCCCATGTTTAAGAGTGAGGACCCCTCAAAAACCACATCACCAAACTTCAGGCCTTCTTCTTCAGC
>BQKN01067447.1:9516-36446 GCA_022839385.1 Asparagus kiusianus
TTGAATAAAACCAAGGCAGATCTCAGCGAAAAGTTTGAGATGAAAGACATGGGTGATGCATCATATATTCTTGGAATTCAAATAATTCGAGATAGAAAGTCTAGAATGCTAAGTTTAAACCAAGAAAAATATTTAAGATCAGTTCTTAAAAAGTTTGGAATGGATAATTCCAATCCGGCACCAACTCCGTTGGTTATGGGAAAGAGATTATGTAAAGAGCAAAGCCCTGGAGAGGGGCAGAAGCCATTAGATGTTCCTTATGCTCAAGCAATTGGAAGCTTGATGTATGCAATGTTGTGCACCAGACCTGATATAGCTTATGCTGTGAGTCTAGTCAGTAGATATCAAAGTAATCCAGGACCAGCACATTGGGAAGCTGTTAAAAGGATTATGAAGTATATCAGAGGTTCATTGACTCATAGATTAGTTTATCAAGCTGATTCGCTTGAACTCCTCGGTTATTCCGATGCTGATTTCGGTGGTGATAAAGATGATGGAAAGTCCACTTCGGGACACTTATTCATCTTTGGAGGAGGAGCAGTTTCTTGGAGTAGCAAGAAACAAGGGTGTGTTGCTAGATATACGCAAGAAGCTGAATATATAGCTTGTAGTATGGCAACTACACATGCTGTCTGGATAAGACGGTTTTTGATTGATCTTGATCTCAATTTGTTAGAAGGACCTATTGATATTTATTGTGATAATCAAGCAGCAATTAGCTTAATCAATAGTGGCGCGAATAGCTCCAAAGGAAAACATATTGAGATCCAGTATCACTATATTCGAGATATTGTAGAAAAGGGAGAAGTCAAAGTGACTTATATCCCTACTACAGATATGATTGCTGATCCTTTGACAAAAGGAATACCAGCGGAATCTTTTATCAAACATGTAAGTTTGATGGGACTTAGGAATAAATAAGTCCAAGTAAAATTTCATGAATAATGAAATAAGAGTTACTCTCTACGGATAGTGGGAGTAATGGTAAGCAGAAACATCTGATCTCACGGATAGTGGGAGGCATATCACTTGGTTGATTTGGTCAAGTGGGAGATGTTAGCTTGAATCGGTCTTCGGTGACCAAATCAGCGTTCGTTTCTCTGTTGAGAAGAACGTGGGAACGTGGGTTTTGTTGAGAGGAAATCTCTCATGGGGCGGATTTGAGGGGGGTGGAGATAGTGGGCTTAGCCCCTATAAAAGGAGGGTCGATCTCCTTCAGAATATACACAACGAAGAAAAGATAAAAACCCCTTACCCATTATCGGAGCCCCCCTCAAAATTCCATCGCTGCTCCTCTGATTTCAAACATTTGTTGCTGATTCGCCTCCTTCCTCTAATTTTTTTCTTGAATTTTGGATCGAGTGTTTAATTGAGGAGTTGTTCTTTCTTCCATCTCGATCTGAAAACTTCACACTCAACAGTCACCCTTGATTACCTTGCAGAAAATTTTGGTTTTTTTACAAATACGCACGGTAGATTTTCCTATCCATTTAGACCGCACTAACTTTTTATTAAGAGAAAGACCCCTCTAGGCTCTAACTGCTGGTTATGCTTTTGTTTCGTAACGGGGATGAATTGTAGTTCCAAAAACATTTTTTTTCCCAAAAATGCCCAAATTGTCAAAAAAAAAAAAAAAGGCTAATGGATAAAAGTATAATTCCTCACATAGAAATTTAGAATCTCATAAATAAATTCCTTGGACCTCAATCACCTCATACTTCTTCTTCTATCTTCATCAATGGTCAATCAACTCTCCTTTCTTTACCCTGCAATCAATTCTTTCAAATTTATTGCAATGATACTTATTTTGGCTTCATCATTTCAGTTGGAATTCTAATTCACGTTTTGAAAATTTTGGAATTTATAAAGATCCTGCAACGCCATCTCTTCTATATCATCTATTAAAACATCCCTTCAATTAGGAGTGTGCAACGGTCGGTTCGGTTCGGTTTTTTCTAAAATTTAAATAACCGAACCGAACCGCCTATAATTCAAAACCGAACCGAATTGTTGCAAGTCGGTTCGGTTCGGTTCGGTTCGGTTTGTTCGGTTCTAACTTCATCAAATTTCTTATCAAACAACAAATTGTGTTAAAGAAAAAAAAAGTATCAACAAAGTAGGAGATTTGAAACATTACACACTGATATAATGATATTGTTTTCAACCCATAATGATTCAGAAAATTAGTTTAGGGTTTGAGTTTTTGACTCTTTGGGGACGTGTCGGGTAGTGTTTGAGTTCAGAATGGGTAGTATTGCACTATATTCGGTCGGTTCAGATCGGTTCGGGTTGAAAAGTTTTCAAACCGACCCGAACCGCCCTACTCATAAAACCGATTTTTTCATGTCGGTTCGGATCGGTTCGGTCGGTTTTTTCGGTTTGGACCCAACCATGCTCAGTCCTACCTTCAATGGCCCTAATTTAAGATTTAATTAATAGAGATTCAAGAAGGGGGTGGATATCAAAGCATCAGGAAGTTTTTATGAATTTGGAACTTTTACTTTTGAAATTTTTTGTTCTGCGACCCCTCTTTCTTAACATTATGTTTTTTTATACTAGTTCATTTTGGAATCGATCACTTCACCTTGGACATAATTACATAAAGGGGATATCGCCACAGAACTGTTCTTTGTCAGATTTTACTCGTTTAATAATGGAGAAATTGAACTAATTTTCGAATTCTACTAATCACCAAGCTTTAATTATTGATGTTTGAAGCAAATTAGGTTCTTTGCATTACAATTTTCTTTTTTCTTTGGGAAACAATTTTTGTATCTGACTATTTTTTTAATGTGTCGAATAATTTTAGATTGTGTAGCGCTAGGGTCTGTTAGCTGTCGACACGGATTCAAACCGAGCTTGAGAAATGTACCAGAAAATAATGTCAAAGCTTGTATACTTCAATGTTTTTTCTGGAATTGTGAAGGCCAAAGATTGTGAATGTGAAGATGGTTTGCCAACCAAATTATTTGGGATCCAACGCAGTCCCCAATAGGGACGGATCCGGGGTTTCTTTTCTATAGAGACACTATACAATTATAAATATGTATTAGTAAAATAAATTAATATAAATTCTACTAACAGAAAAATGTATTCATAAAATAATCATAAAGGTCTCATAACATGCTACATGTCATTATCATTTTCATGTCAATACATTACTCATTTTAATTTTAATCACAAAAACTAACAAATCACTCCCGAGTTTCAACGACAATCTTTCATAGGTGTTCTCAAGTTGGGGCCACAAACAATTTTTTACGGGGGCATATGTGAAAATAGTAGATAATTTCTAACGTTTTATGAAATTTTTTATGGGGACACGTGCCCCCACACTCCATAGTGTAGATCCGTCCTTGGTCCCCAAGTTTGTTCACTCATGAAAAAAAATATTTACAATAATTTGTTAAAAATGAGGTCTTCTAATGAAAACGATAAGGAAGTCTACTATAGAGGGTAACGTAGTCATAAATAAAAAGTTAACATCTAATTTTTATCAGATGTTAACAAAGGATTATGTTTGTAATTGAGGTGGGCAACAGGGACTAAGTTTAGAAAAAATAAAGTATAGGGATCAATTTGAGTTTAAAGCCCAGTACAGAGTCCAGATTGGGCTTTTACCCTTTATGGCAAGATTTCCCGCTTTAACAAGTACGCTTTGGATAGCACCGGAAGGAGTATGGGTTTCAGAGTTCAGAAGACTTTAGTATTAGCCCAACTCATTTCCCTACATTTAATTCAAATGCTTTGAAGGGTCAAGCCGGATAGTTGCATGAACAGTGGCAGAGCCGCATATAAAGTTGGGGGATTTTGGCCTCCCTAAAATTTTGTTATTTGCATATTAGGTCTATTTTCATATTAGTCCCTCAAGGCCTTAAAATCTTTACTACTTTGAAACTAGTCCTACGATATTACTTATTAGCTCCCTCCAAGTTCTTTATGCTATTTTAAAGTTAGTTCATCAAATCATTGAAATTGCTATTAAGTCCTTCATTAATTCTTTCTCTCAAAAAAGTCCTCCAGTTCTTATGAATTGTTTCTAGTGTAATCATGCGAACTAGAGATTTAATGGCAATGTCAATGATTTAAGGGACTACTTTTTAAATACCTTAAGAATTAGAAAGCCTAATAGCAATTTTGAGATTTGAAGACCCATATCAAAATATTTTAAAAGTCTGAGGGACTAATATAAAAAACATTTTTATGAAATACATAAGAAGCAATTACGTATCATGCATTCTTGCCCCCCCCCCCCCCCCACCACCAAAAAAAAAAAAAGGCTCCGCAACTGTGCATGAACTTAGGCCGTTTTAATTTCTAGCACCAGCCGGGGGCCTAAATGAATCATGAAGTTTACAATATTTCAGGCCCATTGAGGATGAAAGCTAATGGAATCGCATTTGACCATATATAACATTGCTTTATTAAAAAGTATAAAAGAGTTTCAGTCACATGACTCGCATCTCTTAGGGAATAGTTATGTTGCAGCTGTTGGACATTTTTATTTTAACTAAAAAGATTGAGTTTTCTTATTATCATTTATTTATTTTATTAACTCATGCTTAAAATGGTTTTCAATATTTTCATAGTCATGCACGAAAACTATACATTAATGATCATAATTTTATGAGGGGGAGTAAGGTGCTGATGAGATCTGATGAGTCATTAAGACTTTCGGCGGAGGTGTATTGATGACTCTGGCCATACATTTAATACGATGGTGACTGGCTGTTGACGATGAGTTCGAGAAAGACCGCCTTTCGTCTCAACTTTCCGAGGGGGCTGAGAAATGATGCCTTTCAACTTGGTTGCTCTAAACGGGGGTGCCTCTCAACTTGATCGACATTGAGTTTTAGCAGCATGGCCCGAGTGAGGACACCTCTCGGTTGAGCTCTCTTCAGAGGGTCCGAGTGAAGGTGTCCTTTGAGTCGACTTTCATGATGTCAGATCGAGTTGACACATAGTTTATTTGAGACACGTGTCATCATTTGGAATGTGGTTAACACTTAGTCATTTCTATGGTACAACAGTGACCCCTTTCATTCAAACTTGGTGGCCGAGTCTGATTGAAACCAAACCGTCATCTATTAGGATTTCAAAGCATATTTATGAGGGGTCATTGATGGGTCACCGTTAACACGACGTTTTACGCCAAAGGAGATCATGGGTTGGTGGAAGAGGGTATGTCGTTTCGATTCTCAAGCAGTCACCTTGAATTCTGGGAGTCCTTTAAGACGATCTTTGATAACTGAGTTGACCATTCAGATCACGCCGCATGTCGACTTCTTTGCCTATATATACATCTGTTCTCCCAAGGGGCCAATTTACTCACTTTCAAAAGCCTAGAATTTTCTCCACAGTTCTTCGAGCAATTTTCGATCGTCTTCAGTCCTTTTTACGACAATCAAACCTTGGAGTAATGACAACTTTAGCTTTTGCCGCCACTGTTTAGAATGAAACTTAGATCAATCTGCTCCAAAAATTCCACCCTAATGTGCACTTGGTGATGCTTCGGTCATATTTTGATAGATTTGACATTCCCCAAGCTTTTATCCTGTCGGTGCAAGAGAAGACACATGCTATGTATGATTACAGCGACAACATCGCTCTAGTGTAAATCAAGCACTTGGAGTATGGTTTGCACTTCCCGCTCCATTGTTTCCTCCACCACACTTTTAAAGCTTTTGGTGTCTCGCCGTCGCAGATCAAACTGAACTCCATAGCTACACTGTTGGGGTTTGTTGTTATCTACCATTGGGTAGGAGTTGAGCCAACTCTGGAGGTCCTTGGGTATTTGATCAGCGTTAAGGTTGGCACGACTGAGGGCCACTTCTACTTTCAGAATATGTGTGGTTTCAAGGTGATTTCTAACCCTTCCGAGTTGAACGAAGACTAGAAAGAGAAATTACATGAGTGTTCCGTGCTGATGCAATCTTAGCTTGTCCAACCTGGTTCGAGATCAATAAAGAAGCTCTGAGGTCGGGTTTGCTCTCGAAAGAGGAAAAACACAGGCTAGACAAGACCGAGCCTACATCGGGTCCCATCAGAGTGAGAACTTATTCTACTCCTTAGTCTTGTGGGTTGGCATCTCTGAAACTCTGCCAATCGAAGAGGATAGGTATGTAGCATCAGTGTTAGCGCTACGATTGAAGGAGCCTGAAGCATTTTAGGTGGGACCCCCATCAAGGGCCCAGAAGCGCTGCTATGTAATTTGGCTACAGAGGAGACCGAGGAGATTGCAGTGAATGTGGCCTAGATTGCAGTTGGGCTTACTAGGCTGAGTTACATTACTATCAAGGTCAAGAGGCCTGAGAAGAAAAGAAGGCTGAGAAAGGTGGGCAACCGAGGCCCCTCTGGGAGTACTAAAGCTCCGAAAGAGAAGGCTAGTGTTATGACGAAGGTGGATACATGCTCTTCTGCACAGAGGGTCGCTGTGAGTCAGCTGTCAAGCGAGACCCCGCTCCCCCAAGATGCTACAAAGGGCGACGCTCCTGCTATCCCTGCCCAAGAGACTTCTTGGGCTAAGCCTTCGGATGCAATCATTGTCGATGATGAATCCCCTACGGGAGAAAAGAGGGTCGAGATCATCACAGTCGAGTCAAAAGGGTCAAGGCTAAAATTGAGAGCGAAACGGTCCTTATTGTGTTTTTCGAGTTAGCTCATCAATAGGGCAATGAGTTAGGTACTGAAGAGGTGCCTCCTGCTCAGGGAGAGAGGTTTGGGTGGCCCTTCCTCCATTTCATCGATGAACTCCCTCCAGTGGTATGAGGTAATTTGAGGATGCTTCTGATGGGGTCACCTGACATTGGCCCTTGGTACAATAAGGAGCCTTCGGAGGAGCACCTATTTGTTCCTAAGTGAGGTCTCGATAAAAGGGGGTCAGTCTTGGAATCGAGGATGGCTCAGGCTAGGGCTTTGGAACAGTTCATGCTACCTCATAACAATGAAATCCTCTCGGCTATGCCAAATTATAGCCTCCATTAGACCCTCAAGAGTTACATACTTCGAGGGGCTTTAGTGGAGTAGGAACTATATGCTTGATTCGAGCATGTATGAGACCTCTACCTCAAGGTTCAAGAAGAATTGAAAGCTCAGAAGGTGGCCCGGGAGGCGGCCGATCTGAAGTTGGCTGCCAGGGAGGACGAGTTGATAGCCTGGAAGAGAAGACAAAGTAAGTGAGAAAGAGAACTTCAGATGTGAGACAACAAAAATTAAAAGCCTACTTGGTACAATTAGCTAGAAGTCGTCCCAAATTAATAATCTCTAAGAAGACCTCAGTCATCTTGATTATGAACTTCATGAGCGGGATGATAAAATAAAGTATCTGACAGAAGAGATTGAAGTCGAGAGGTTGGAGAGCGCTGGTGCTTTTGAGTGGGCTTGACTGGCTTGTCAGAATGCTGAGGATCTAAGGCATCAATTGAAGAAGGAGGAGGTCGCTCACGAGAAGCTGAGGCAAGAGTTCGAGCAACATCGTGAGTTGTCCTGCTTGGAGAAGTAGGAGATGCAGCGCTGCCTTGATGACTTCGACTCTAAAAATTATCGCTACCAGATTTTTTAGGAGTATCGCAATGGTGCCCTTGGGAAGGTAGAGGAGGCGCTGGCATGTAAGGCCAGGTTCGACTATATAAAAACCCAGCCTTCGGCCGAGCTCAAGACCAATCCCGAGTAGTTTCATATCCTCCACGAGTGGCCAATTGCCTTAGCGCTTTATAGGAGATAAAGAGAAGAAGAGGAGGGCTTGTTATTGAGGTCGAGAATGGAGATGATGATGATGAAGAGTCGACTCAAGGAATAGGTGAGGAATCAACTCATGATAGTTGGGTGAGCCAACCTGAAGAGGGAGGGGACCAAGCGGTCATGTCTGAGCCTCAGCCATCTTCTCTGCTAACTTATACTACTACTGCCCCTCTAGTCTTGACTTCTACTCTGACTCCTAGCATCACTCTAGCTTCAAGTTCTGCACTTGCTCTAAGTTCGGCCCCTTAGGAGCCCATATGTATCTCATTTGTTTTAAACATCCTTGTATTTGTAAATATCTTCACATATGAATGAATGAAAAATGAGCACTTTTGTTGATTTGATCTATATACCATTTATGATTGCATTCTTACGTGTTTATCTAAAGTCTATTCTTATTGAGTACAAGTTGTAGGCTTTAAAAATTGTCTATAGGTGTCCGAATACAGCTCGAGACGAAGAAAAGACGATGAACATCGATATCCGAGTTAAAGGGGTTATCCGATACCAAAGGGAAGCAAAGGAATGTGCGAAATAAAGGAACAAAGAAACAACAAAGCGCTCAAAACGATAAAACGACAAAACAAGACACAACCAGTGTGTCTCAAACCTGAGACACATAAATGTGTCTCGGGGCCGAGGCAGGCAAGTGTGTCTCGGTGCCGAGACACACAGACTTGTCTTACACAGGCATATTTCCCCAAAACATGTTTTTGATGATTTCTTAGGATTTGTGCATTCCACTAGCTTCATAACTACTTTGAGAATATCCTTAAACGTGATAAAGTCGTTACTAACTGAAGATACACTCAAATCACGAGATTTTATCCATAAACACGGCATCCGATGCCTATAAATACCCCCTAGAATCCCTACGCAAAGGGCGGGTGCGAGTAATTTGGAATTTTAAATTTGGAGGTGAAGCACTGATGGTTTAAGAGTAACGAGATCTTGGTGAACTTCAGCATAAAGAGGAAGCTTTCGAGAGATCTACAATATTTTCACCCTTTCCTTGGGAACAAACATCATTTTGATCTCGAGAAGAGTATTTATCTCATATCACTGAGCCTTCTTGTGTCTAAAATGAAACAAGAACACCGAGCCTTCTTCACGGTCAATCTACATCTGTGATTCGATGATCCATAAGCTAATGCGTCCCGGCACAGATAAAGATCCCACGCAAGCAGCAACCGATAAACATTCTCTGCGTGTGTTTCTAGGAAGTCTCTGTTTGTTTTATTTGTGTAGAGAAGTCTTATAAAAAGGCTAACTCTTTTGAATCTGTAAATGATAAACATTGTAAATAGATTCCATGATAAAAATGATTTCTGACGCAAACGCGCTGGCGACCACAGTGGGAACCAATAGCCTCTCTGCCGAGGCTATCGTGTCACAACCAAAAATCAAGATCCCGATTGATGTAGAGGTCGTGTATGAGTTTGACCAACAGAAGTTCGAGGAGTACCTTTCATCCTTCTCTTTCGGATCTCCCTCGCCCCACAAGCGCGAGAAGATTTCATCTTTAAAGAAGGTTCGCTGGTCTGCAGATCCGATAAAGGCCCATTGTGATGAGTCGCATCCAAACATTGCTAAGGTTTCCCCTCGCAACGCCCCTCCAACAATCAACCAAGTCGGAGTCTCTGCTCACAACAACTCCTCCTCAGTCAAGGAGTTGTTCGATGAAACCGTGCCAACTCTGACAAAGAGGGCTAGTCAGAGACAATGCCAACATTTCACTCGTAAGCTCGCCAAGGCCCTAGAACAAGTTGATGGAGTTTGCTACTACGTGGACTTGGAGTCTAGGAAGCACCGAGCAATTCAGCCAATTCAACGTCAAGTCGCCGATACATCCTCTAATCCATCGACTGAAGAGTGGGTTCTCGTCAAGAGGACTCATTCGATGAGGGAAGAGCACATCAAAAAATGCCATGCACATGCCACACACGTTCGTGCTCTTATGAAGAAGGAAGAGGTGACCAAAGAACCACTAAAATCCTGCAAGGTTTGGATGCCAAAGTCCAGAACTGCGTAAAAATTGAGTTTGTGGATGCCTGAAAGTGTTTCCTATAGCCGAGACACCACCAGCTATCTCCCAACCCGAGACAGCTAATGGTGTAGCCGAGACACTCTAGTTTGTCTCGCTAAATTCTGAGAAACTTCCCCCTATCTCACCCAAACAGGAGCTCCCACAGCCGCTTCTTTATCTTCGTCATCGTTTGTTCCAGGTCTAGTCTCCACGGTTGCTTCCACCTTGCCTCCTGTGAACCCTTGGGTCAGTCCTAACCTCTCTAAGATCAAAATCATGGTTGTAGATCGCCTTGGTCCTCGGCGTGAAGATCGAGGTAAAGCATTAATGAGAAAGCACTTAACCAAAGTAGCCAATTAGACTGGGGGTTGTGCATAGTCTCACATCAAGCCAACTACTGCACAAGAGTGTCTCGCCACCTTCAAACAAACCGGGACACCTCATTGTACTTGTTCATGCGCCATGCATAGGAGAATTCCCATCACCGCCTGACTGGGGGTCCGTGTTGAAGACCAGGAGCCTGTTAAGACTCCACGCTCGCAAGGGGTGGCTCTAAATATGCGACTCATGAGAATGCCAACAAGGCTTTACATCCCCAGAAGAAGACATGTCCATTAAAAGATAGCGTTATACCTGGAAAGTCACACCAACCAACGATAGATTGCTCCGGTCATCATGCTAATGAGTTGTACTATCAGACTAGGGGTGTGAAAAAATTCTTAGAAGAGGACTATCCGAGAGACAAACTCTCATTATTCATGTGAGAGGCTTATCAGAGTAATATTATCAGAGTGTAGCCGCTCCAAGACCGCTCTATTAAGGGTCTCGGTATTCCAAAGGCTTTCCACCAAAGCGTCAAAGCCCAAATCAAGATGCTTCTGCAAGAAAAGATTAGCCGAATTCTTATAAGTCGCCATCAATATGGCTGATAAAGGAAAGCCAAAACAGCGCTCGACCAACTCTAGTCCTGACTCTTATTCGGAGATATCCTAGCATATAACTTAGCTCCAAATAGGAAAAAAAATCAGACGTAGGGATTATCAGAGGATGCATAAAGGAATATCCTCAGATGATAAAGTATCAGACGCTTGCTCCGTAGTCGCTTCAGACAAAGCAATGTCTAGCATGAGACTAACCCGCGAGGCATTCACCATAATTCCTGATCAGCTAGCTTAAATACTTCAAGAAGCTCTGGCTAAACAACGAGAAGAAATTCGAGCTGAAATGAAGATGGAGATGGAATTAGTCATGCATCAGATGAGAGAGTTGCAGACTCAGTCTCATCAACAACATGAGCCAAGTCAGCGAGCTGAATCTAGTCGTCGTGCTCAAAACGACGCAGATGATAGCGACACAGATGTGGATGAACACATTTTCCCTAACAACCATAAATACTGGGGGTGGTCCGGTTAATCCTCCTCGGCCTCTCCAATGCCCCTTAAGAAAAATAAGGATGGAGATAATAAAATAATGGAAAAGCTTGAGAACAAGGTCAACACCTTGATGTCTGCTCAAAAGGTGAAGAAGACCGGCATTCCTTGCCCATATCCGAGAGAGTGGGAGTTAATCCCATATCCGACGAAGTTTAATCTGATTAACTTCACATTGTTTGACGGGAAAGGCTCATCAACTCAACACTTGATCTACTGATAATCATATTTTATTATAATTTTATACCCTCATTATCTATTTTTAATGAATAAATATATCATTAATAATTGTTTTTATCTTTAATTATAGGTTAATGAAGAATAAAGCCCAAAAATCCCATCTCTTAACAAAAGCTCATGAATTAAATGAAGAACACAAGCAAGAGCCAAAAATCCCAAACCCAGAATCAAGCCGAGTAGCTTGTAGAAGCCGGAGAAAATAAAAAAATTAAATATGAAAATAAAATATATTCAAGATGGTTGGCCGCAAAGAAATGACGATATCTCTCAATGCGGAAGGCGGAATTTAACATATAATATATGAAAATCACCTATCTCGACGAGACGAAGCCATCTGTGGAGGAAGATTTTTCATTGGACATCTATGCCAGCATCAATGCAGGCATTGATGCCGGCATCGATGTCAGCATCGATGCTGGTATCGATGGCTACGATTCAGTTACAGATCAATGGCTGATTTTTGATGGTTTTGGATAAGGATTCAATTCAAGGGCTCTTATTCATTGATGTTTACTATAAATAGGGGTAGAGAGTGAGGTGTTAGAGGTATGAAAATTTTTGTAACTCCTTTTGGAGAGGAGGACTGCTCTTAATTGAGAATGCCTTTCAAATTTGTAACTTTTTGTTACAATTAATAAAATAATTTTTTCACCACTTTAAATTTTTCTCTTCTTCTCTTTGTTGGATGGTGAAGATGAAGATGAAGATGGAGATTAATTTGAAGGTTTGTTTTTCTTATTTCTCTTTTATTGCTTATTAGTTTAGATTTATTTTTATGCTTGTTATTAGATTTTATTTTCTTATTTAAATAACCAAGAGGCTAGAACCCTCTTGCCTTAGATTTATTTCATGCTTATAGATTAGATTTATTTCATGCTTATAGAGTAGATTTATTTTCTTATAATTTATTTTATAGTTTAGATTTTGCAATTTATTTTATAGTTAGATTTTAATGTCTTGCACTATTCACCTTGAGGCTAGAACCCTCTTGGGTTTAGTTTTTCTTTTTGTTCATTTTTATTTTTTTGATTCGCCTTTAGGCTAGAACCCTCTAGGGAATCACATTTTTCTAAGAAGTGGATTTAATTCTAGATTACCCATATCTTTAATTAAATCCGCTATCTTTACATTCTTGATTTTTATTTATTCTTGATTTTTCCTTCTTGCCTTATTGATCACATTTATATTATCACTTCCACTCTCAAATATATTCATTTACACAATCATTTTTATTCTCTCCATCTCTCCACAATCACATTCACTCATCACTCCTATTTGTCACGCACACAACATAAGAACCGATTTTATATTTTCTCCTACAAAATACCTTCCTCGTGGATCGATATCTTTATACTATAACTTGACACGGTTGTGCACTTGCAACATTTTGCTACATGTTTATGGCGCATCATCTACTTCAAGTCTCATTGGGTATGATTTCTGGTAATGATCCCTTGATAGCACGGTCATTAGTAAGCACCCTTCGCGGGGTCACCTTCGATTGGTACCGACCCCTCAAGCCAGAGAACATTAACAACTGGGATAACATGAAAAGTCTCTTCCTTAATAACTTCTTCGACGATGACACTAAGATATCAATCAGAACTCTTCTAGACAAGAACCAGAAGAGCGGAGAGTCAGTCAACACCTTCATTAAATGCTTTCAAAGCAAAGTGATGAACTACCGTGATCCAGTCATGGAAGAGTTCATACTACAGACATACCACAATAATCTCTCCCTCAACGTTCTAGAAGCCATGCAGATTATCCCATCAAAGACAAGGAAGGAACTGAAGGTACACGGAGAACAAGTTGAACGCTTTCTCAAAAGAAAGAAAGCTGAGAGAAGTTAACCGACGACACCTACAACTGCTATGAACGTCAATAAAACGTCACAACAGCAATCCCGAAGGCAACAGAGGACTCTCGATCCGAGATCCCAGAAGGAGTATTCTTTTAAAGATGATGAAGTTCCATCCATCTTTAAGTACCTCCTTGCTAACAACAAAACCAAGCTGCCACCTATTGTGAATCAGGAGGAAGCTAGCAAGATTTCGGACCTAAAATACTGTGCATATCACATGAGGGTTTAATATCCCACCAAGAGCTATTTTTCCTTTAAAGACAATATTCAAGTCTTGGTTGACGCATGTGTCATAACGACAAAACAAGCCAAATGAGAACGGTAAAAACTCCAATGAGTATATGAGTATAAACTGCATCTCCTCGAATATTCAATGGATATATAAGATTAAACTAATTTCCAAAGACTCTGATGAGTGTACGAGTATAAACTGCTTCTCAGACTCTAATGAGTACACGAGTATAAACTGCTTCTCCATGTTCCTCCGATGGGTATATAGGGTTAAACTGCTTCCCTTATTTCCAACAACGAGAAGTTCCTGAAGAATACTATATATGGTGTTCTTAAGGATAACCCAACAACATGGCTGAAAATAATACGCTCCTCATTAGACTCAGTTTCGTCAAAAAAATCTAGGGGTCGATACGAACTTTGAGGAGAATACAAAGTTAGGAACCAAGACCTAATTTCATGGTAGCGTTGCCCACTAACGGGATGTTCCTGAAGAATATTATACATGATATTCTTAAGGATAACCCGATATGGGAAGTTCTTAGAGAATATTACACATAGTATTCTTAAAGATAACCCAATACGGGAAGTTGCTGGAGAACACTACACATGGTACTCTTAAGGATAACCAGAGATTAGCTGATTATTCAAGATGAAGATCAATCATCTGAATAATTTATTCTTAATCATGATAAAAAATAATTAAGAACCTCCCACTGTGCCTATTTAATTATTTTCAAGATGATTAAAAAAATATGGTTTGTCTTTGCCCCAAGATAAGACAAAATAAGTTCGTCTTTGCCCCAAGAGAAGACAAAAAGGGTTAGTCTTTCCCCGTGAAAATGACAAGAGTCTACGTATTCAATATCATAGCAGATTGTTATTAATGACATCAAAATCCATGCCTTTTATGCATGTGGGACTTTATCTCGATCCATAATTAGAGATAAGCCTATGCCTAATACGCGTTGTCGAGTGGTACGTTCCTATAAAAATGACAAAGTCTAGGTATTGAGTATCGTAGCACTAAGTCTAACAGAGTTCATTCTTTTAGCATAACTTTACATGTAGAATGGACTTAGACAATCTACATGCTAGCCCGACTCAAACGGTAGTCGATAAAGATACATCAAATCCGTTGATGGCTGAGGGTTTGCTAAAAATATTATAATAAGCAGCTCGAGATAACATATTCGCACTCAACTTTTATGGAGTCTGCGATGGTAGTCAAGGCCTTGGTAACCTCCTTCTCCATAACATTGCTTTAATAGTCACTGACGCACCAGCTTTATCAGTTGGTCTCGTGACTCGAGCACCTAGAATAGCTTCAGAGATAATAGCTGCACCAGTACCAACGGCTGGTCCTACAATCAAATCTCACATAAAGAACTCAACCTGGCGAGCCTCCGATGCATTCTCAGCTTGCTCTTCCCAAGCTCTGATGAGTATATGAGTATAAACTGATTCTTTACGCTCCAACGCCTTAAGAGCTTAAACTGTATAGACTCCAATTAACGTACTAGTATAAACTATGTTCGCACCGTAACACTGGTCAACACGTTAACAATTTCACCAAAATAAAGCTCAGGATAATTTTTAGGCTAAAATTACCCCCAGGAGTTTAATCACAAAACATAACAAATTCCCGAAGAAGATGATCAGTTCAAAGTCGATTCAACGACGCGAGCTAATTCAATTATCGAATACACTAGTTTTAGTTTAAGATTTTGACAACAGTCAGACAATAAACATAACATCGGAAGGATTTTAGACTATTCGACAAAAATACTGAATAGAATGAAAGCTGAAAAGTCAAAGAATTGAAGACTGGACTTATATTATCCAAAGTACTCCAAACTCCTTTATAAAAGAATGAGGTTGAAACACTTTAGATGGGGTATTTGTAGGCGTTAAAAATTATCTATAGGTATCCGAATACAACTTGAGACGAAGAGAAAACGATGAACGTTGATATCCGAGTTAAAGGGGGTTATTCGATGCCAAAGGAAAGCAAAGGAACATGCAAAACAAAGGAATAAAGAAACAACAAAGCGCTCAAATTGACGAAATGGAAAAACGAGACACAATCAGTGTCTCGAACCCGAGACACATAAATGTGTCTCGGGGTTGAGACATGCAAGTGTGTCTCTGTACTGAGACACACAAACCTGTCTCGCACAAGAAAATTTCCTTAAAATGCATTTTTTGATGATTTCTCAGGATTCATGCATTTCACTAGCTTCCTAACTACTTTGGGAGTATCCTTAAACGTGATAAAGTCGTTACTAACTGAAGATACACTCAAATCATGAGATCTTATCCACAAACACGACATTCGATGCCTATAAATACCCCTAGCATCCCTACGTAGGGGGCGGGGGTGAGTAATTTGGAATTTTGGACTTTGAGGCGAAGCGCTGACGGTTTAAGAGCAGAACCCATAAATTTCAGAGGGAGAGAGGTGAGATCTTGGTAAACTTCAACATAAAGAGGAAGCTTTCGAGAGATCTACAGCATTTTCACCCTTTCCTTAGGATAAAACATTATTTTGATCTCGAGAAGAGTATTTATCTCATATCACTGAGATATTTACTTCTGTTCTTATGTATAAAACAAAACAAGAACACCGAGCCTTCTTCACAGTTAATCTAGATCTGTAATTCGATGGTCCACGGGCTAACACGTCCCTGACACAGGTAAAGATCCCACGCAAGTAGCGACCGGTAAACGTTCTTTGTGTGTGTTTCTATGAAGTCCCTATTTATTTTATTTGTGTAGAGAAGTCTTATAAAAAGGCTAACTCTTTTAAATCTGTAAACGATAAACATTGTGAATGGATTCCATGGTAAAAATGATTTCTGACGCAAACATAAGTTTGCTTCAGATCTTTGGGGCATTTTGGGTGGACACCAAGGCTTGATGTTTGTCTCAAGAAATTCTGGCACCCCACAGTGTGCACCATGGTTTATCTCGAGAAGTTTTATAATTGAGACAAGTCAACTACGTGCTTTGGTTTTATTCCAAAAGGATACCAAGATCTTATGAGTTGAAGTCGACTGAGTTGAGGGCGTGCCTTGATTTTATTTTGAAAGGATACAAAGGTCTTATGCAAGGACCGTAAATTTTGATACTAGTTAAAATAATTTTTAGTATTTTAAAATATTTAATTATGATTTTTAAAAGAGTATTTATATTTTTCTCGATTTTCTAGAATTTTCTATGATTTAAAGTCCAAGTTTTATATTTATTTAAATAGTTTTAATATTTATAAATTAATTTAGTACAATGAAAATTTCTAGAAATTATCCGTTGTGTTATGGATGCTATTACATATTATTTTAAATAATACGTTGTATTAATATCGATGTTACGTATTATTTCGTATAAAATGTTGTATTGTTAATTAGGTATTATTTGTATAAATTATTGTATTAATTCTATTGTTAAATATTATCTGTCGTAATAGCATAACTAGTACGTTTTGATTTGTAGATATTTATCCCATAATTATTTGATTTTAAATGTAAGTAAATATATTTTTATTATTAATTATTATTGTTTAATTGTACAATATGTGAATATTTCGACTACTCCGTATCAACTACTGTATTAGCTCAACATGTATGTTTTTATTTGTAGATAATTATTATGTAATTAGTTTAATTTTTAAGTACTCGAAATTATTTATTTTAATTATTTTCGTTTTAAATACCCAACCCAAACCCTAACTAATACATATATATAAAAATCCTTTTTCTTCTTCGTTTTCACTACAGCCGCTACCCCCCTTTCCTATTTCTCTCTCCTCTTCATCCCTCAAAGCAACCCACGCCAGGCGAGCTCCCCTTCGAGCTCACCTCCGACCAAACCCAACACCCCACCGCGCCGTCTGCTCCTCTAGCTCCGACGAGCTCCCCGTCGGCCGCCTCTCCCAGCACCCAACCCCGACGCCCAAGCCCACCGCCGCTCTGCTCGAACCCCACACCAACTGCACCACCAACACCTCCCCCGTGGCCTCTTCCCTCGCCATCCTTCATCCACTCGAACCCTGCAGCCGCCGCCTCTAAGTCGCCTCGACCTCGTCTTCCATCTCGCCCAGACCCACAACGCCCAGATTTCCATCTCCGACGACCCAGATCCGCCCCCGCTGCCCTGGCTGTCCCACCACCGCCGTCGGCCACCTCCACCAGCACTACCCGCCGTCGTCCTCCCCTCACCACAGCCCCCTCTCTGTTCTCCGACGAGGCCTCTAGGTCCGACGAACTCCGCCTCGCCGCCGTCGCGTTCAGACTCCAAACCCCACAACCATGCCGCGAGCTCCTCTACCACCGATGTCGTCGTCCAACTTCCCTGCACCAGATTTGATCCGTGCCGTCAGCGTCAATTCATTCGATGTATCCGAGGCAAGATCCCGTTACTCAGCTTGTCGATCTTTATATTTTCAGATCTATTATGAGTTGTCTGTATAGATTAGTTTATAATATAATTACATGCGTGGATTGTTTGATGAAGAATATTAAAATATATTATAGTAATATAATAAATAGCATTTTCAAAATAATTATAAGGAATTAAAAGAATTTAGTTCGGCAAAAGAATCATTTTTTAGATATTTATAATGATTTAAAGAAATTTATTTTGAAAAAGAAGTTATTTTTAGATTAATTATAATGAGAAAAGAATTTTATTCTGTAAAAATGGATTATTTGAGTGGTTATTATAATAAATGATTCTTAAAAGAATTTATTTTGTGAAAGGATTATTTGAGTTAATATTCATTATTTAAAAAGATTATTGTAGAATAATTATGATGAGAAATAAGTGTTAAGAAATTATTTTGGAAAATGAATTATTTTCTGAATTACATAGTTGTTGTTTATGATCATATTTCACGTTTTGCATTTATTTAATGTATTTGACATGTTTGCTATAGTGCTATGTATTGTCCATCTTGTGATTGAGAACCATTAGCAGTTCATGACTTAGTGGCCTCGTACGTCATGAACAGACTTAGTGACATGTGTGAGTGTGTTGACTGAGTTTAGGTGATGAACCCGTGTTTCAATATGGATTATGTTTGACTTAGAATATACAAGAGAGTTGGGATGGGGAAGTCCATGTTCATGTGGTCGGATAAGACTGTTGATGTATCTTCCAGGCTCGCGCCAGTGAATTCGTGTAGTCACTGGGGTTGGTTTGTTAGGCTAAAGTGAATTCGTGTAGTCACTTTAGTCAGTGAATTTATGTAGTCACCTGAGCTTTGCCTGAGTTCGGACCAGACCGAGATCGGATTGCGTGTAGTCCTCTGACCGATTCGTGTAGCGGTATTGGATGCACGTAGAGGATTTGTGAACAGTCAGTTATCCGGTAATATGAGCGTTGACTCTGTGTGAGATGTGGACCAGTGACCTGTTATAGGATGACTAGTTATATGATCTCGTTTCTTGGATATGTATGACTTGTGAGATGTAGACCGGTTGTATTTCTTTCTATACATAGATCGGGATTAATATTTAATTATCCACAATTTGAGACATATGGTATATACATGAGGGTTTCCTTGTTTGGATTATTTCGCTCGACGTACTACATCTCGAATTGTAGATTTTTAAGTATTAATTTCATCTAGTGTATGACCTTGTGACTTGGATGATTTCTGATTGCTAGCTGCATGATTTTGTTACCCGATTGATTTATGGATTCTTATGATTATCATGTTCTGGTAGTGGATTGCATGTGATTTTGTTGGATTACCAGTTGCACGTTCTTTTTGTCGTTTCGGTTATCATATCGTTTTTCACATTGGATTTCCGTTTGTTCTATTTTCTTCGTGGGGTTGGGTCTTGCCGTGTGCTATGCACTTGACGTACACCTGTTTTCTCTGGTGTACGTCAGACTTAGAGGAGGAACAGGTTCAGCAGGAGTCAGAAGATTGTCAGCAAGAGTGCCTTGTAGACGTAGCAGAAGAAGGAGCCGAAGCCTAGTCTTTTCTTTATTTTTCTGTTGGTCTTAGTTGCTTTTGTAGTTCTTTACATTCCTGCTTGATCGATGTATTTTTGTATCTCTTCAGTATTCATTTGTTCAGTTTTGTAAAAGGGCATGTTGACCCGTATCATTATGTCTGGGATGATATTCATTTGTGATATGATATGTATTCTTTTATTCTGAGTTGTCTATTATATATTCTTGCTGATTGTGATCGGGGACCTGTGACTTCGCATTGTATTTAATTCTAGACGCTTAGCGTATTGGATTGAGAAGAAAAGAAAAGAAAAGAAAAAAATAATAGTGTATATTTCTTCTCAATCTAATACGTCACGGGCTTGTTCACGTTCCGATTCCCCTGGTATTTTGGGAAGCGGGACGTGACATCTTACGAGTTGAAGTCGACCGAGTTGCGGGCATGCCTAGGCTTTATTCAGAAAGAATAATAAGGTCTTACGAGTTGAAGTTGATCGAGTTGAGGGCGTGCCTTGGTTTTATTCTAAAAGGATACGAAGATCTTATGAGTTACAGTCGACCGAGTTGAGAGTGTGCCTTGATTTTATTCCGAAAAGATACTAAGGTCTTATGAGCACTACAAAAGCATAACACAATAAAATATCCAAGACTATTCATTTTGTGCATAAGTCTTACAGTAACTTTCATTGGAAGTATGTTTTGTGGTGCTCTATGTTCCAAGAGTGTTGTAAGATTCTTCCATCAGGACTTCATAGTCGGTAGGTGTTAATGTGCACTTCCTTTATTATCGTGTATTGTCCTTCCCAGTTGGTAGCCAATTTGCTATGTTTAGTGTCTCTATTGAAGATAGCTTTTCAAAGAATGAGATCGCCAATGCTAAATCTTTAAGGTCGAACCTTGCTATTATATTGTCGGGTGATACGTTGCTGATTGACATTACGATCTGAGCACCTCTTCTAGAGCTTCATCTATAAGGTCGAGTCCTACTTGAAGTCCAATAGAGTTGGGTTCTTCCTCGAGACATTATAGTCGAATGGTTGGCATGCTGACCTCTATGAGAATGACTGCTTCAGCTTTATATGTTAGCTTGAATGAGATTTCCCTTGTGGAATTTTATGCTCGTTCTATAAAACCATAAAATCCTGGTAGTTCTTTAACCTAATTTCCGATCACTTTGTCTACCTTCTTCTTTAAAGCCTGGAGTTAACATATATTGGTGGCTTAGGCAAGGCCATTGTACTTGGGATGTGCTACGGAGGCAAATTTAAGTTGAATCTTTCACACCTCACAGAAGTTACAGAAGCCTTTATTGTCAAACTGAGCACCATTGTCTGTGACAAAAGAAGTAGGTACTCTAAATCTGTAGAAAATAGACCTCCATACAAATTTGATGATATTGCTTTTGCCAATCCTGGTCAAAGGTTCAGCCCCTATCCATTTTGTGAAGTAATCTATAACAACAATTAAAAACTTTTGCTGCCTTTATGCCATTGCGAGTGGTTCCAATAAATCCAGTCCCCACAGAGAAAAAGGGATTGAATTGATGAGTGGAGTGAGTTGGTTGCCGAAACATGAGGTATGCTTGAGAAAAAGTGGTAAGACTTGCATCGGGAGACAAATTTCTCGCATTCAGCTATGATAGTAGGCTAATAGTAGCCTTGTCGAATTGCCTTCTCACCTAGGTTTCAGGCTTCTGGGTGGTTCCCACACGTTCCTTCATGAATTTCCATTAGGACATAATTTGCTTCTGCTGGTAGAAGACATCAGAGATAGGGCCCATATTACTTCTAGTATATGAGATCTATAAAGCTGGTTTTTGATCATAATATATATATTTGAGCATTTCTTTGTAGACTCCTCCCTTCGGTATTCTCTGACAAGGTCTCATCTGTTAGATACTAGGTGAACAGATCTATCAAACAGGACTCTGCTGAGACTTGAATTTGCATGATTGAGTTAGCTAGAGCTTCAGTGATGCCAGGATGATTGAGGATGTCCGTATACATAGGCCCCTGATTCTACCCGAGCTGGACGAACCGAGCTTGGATAGAGTGTCCGCCTGAGCGTTGAGTGCTCGAGGAACTTGGGTGATTTTAAACTCTTTGAATTTATGTAAGATCTTTTTAACAACCTTTAAATATTGGATCATTCGAGAGTTTATAGCTTCATAGTTTTCTCTCACTTAGTAGACAACAAGTTGGGAGTCAGCCAAGATATATATAGACTCGGCTCTGATTACTAGGGTGGCTTGAAGTCCATTTAGGAAGGCTTTGTACTCACCCTTGTTATTCAAAGCTGGGAATTTAAAAACAATGGAGTATTCATGTGTGGACCCATCGATGCTAAGTAGAACTACTCCAGCCTCACTGTCTCCTTCTCCAAATAATCCGTCCACCTTCAATAACTACCATAAGGAGAACTCGGGCAAATCATGCTCGGGAGTACTGCTTTCCCAAGAAGGAAGCGTCCTAATTGCCTTGCAAGTTGAAACACCTAGGAGAGGGACATGTATGGGAAGAGACGAGTTGGTGTCCGTTGTGAACATCTATATTAGGAAATCAGCCAAGGCATGAGCTTTTATGGTCATTCATGGCTCAAAATATATATCATATTTGCTGACCTCAACTAACTAGTTGATCATCTTTCCGAAAGTGGTAGGGCTATAGAGTGCTTTCTTTAGAGGTAGGTTTGTTCGCACCACTATAGTATGAGCTTGAAAGTAGGAGTGAAACCTTATAGTCCTAATTATAGGGTGAAGGCGACCTTCTTAATGAGGGTGTAATTGAGTTCAGTCGTCTTCAAAATCCAACTGACATAATATATAGACTTAATTATGTGTATTATCTTCTTCCCAAATTAAAACAAAACTTATTACTTCTTGTAAGATTGCTAAGTAGAGATACAAAGTTTATCCTTCTCTGGGTCAGCTTAACAGAGTTTTGATGCTCAAACATTTTTTAAGGTTAGTGAAAGCATCACTACATTCTGCCATCTAGCCGACATCTTCCTTTAAGTCCTTGCTTCCTCTCAAAGTTTTGAAGAAGGAAGGACTTTTTTCAGCCAACTTCAAAAGGAAGACTAAAGTAGCTATCTTGTCGCTTAGCTTCTGGACATCCTTCAATGTGCGGGGTTCGGACAACTACTCTATGGCAGCTATCTTCTTGGGGTTAATTTCAATGCCCTGTTGGGTGATAAAAAACACAAGAAATTTGTCTGAGTGCACATCGAAGGCGTATTTGGCTAGGTTGAACTTCATGCGAAAGTGTCAAAGGACGGAGAAAGTTTCTTCAAGGTCCGACAGTGAGAGGTTGTTTGCTTTAATTTCACCAGGATGTCATCCACATACGCCTCCACATTGCGGCTGATCTAGGGTTTGAATATTTTCTTTACCAATCTCTATTAAGTGGTCCCTACATTCTTGAGACCGAAGAGCATCATTTTGTAACAATAGGTCCCTTGGTCTGTAATGAAAGAAGTCTTCTCTTCATCATGTTCTGCTATCATGATCTAGTTGTATCCAAAGAAAGCATCCACAAAAGTGAGCAGTATTTTTCTCTGGAGAACTCTGTAATTATCGATGTGATAGCCGTGATCTTTATGATAACGATAATTTACTTGAGGTCTCTAGACTGTGGATCCGATTTCATGTGGGGAGTAGTAGCAGTGCGGTGTCTTTCTCATTGAATTAAGTAAAGAGCATGTGTGGGAGAAGTGTTGAGGAGAGTAAAAGTTGGTTTCTTAACCACCTCTCTTCTCTGATCCTTCTTGTAGGCCTAGGTAGGTCTGGGATCAACTTCGGAGGAATCTTTCTCTGTCTTATTTTCTTGAGAGGATTCTGCATCAGTTGTTTCTCATCAGATCACCTTCTTGTGGGCTCGATTATCTTCGACATCCATGTATGATTGAGCTCCAGCCATCAGCTGGTCAAAGTTGGTCATACAGTCTATGATAAGTGAGTCTGCTAACTTATCATCTTCCAACTCTGTAGAGATCACGGCCATGACGACCATGTTATTGGTGTCTTCAACTTCTAGCTTCTGGCTTGAAATCTCTTGAAGTACTCTCTTAGACTTTCACCTGGTTTCTATTTTATTTGTAGTAGGGCGGAAGAAGGTGCCTTCTGCTTGGTGTCAGCCAAAAAATGGTGTATTGACCTTTAGCTAAGCTGCTCAAAGTTGTGAATAGAATTTTTATCCAAGGAGTTCCACCACTACTTGGCATTTCCCGTTAAGGTGATTGGGAAAGATCTGTAGATGATTGGGTCTCTTACTTGTTGCATGCGCATTAGATCATAGAATTTTTACGCGTGCTCTGCTGGATCTTCTTTGACTTCATATTTTTTAATTTGAGGCTTTTAAAACTTGGTGCATGAAGTGTTCATGATCCAGTCAGAAAATTGAGTATTGCTACCGATGACATCTGCGATGGCGTTGAATATCTAATCGTAACTAGATGCAAAATTAGTGGTCGAGTGCCTAAAGCTGTGTAAGGATGTCTAGCACCGTGTGACATCATTCACATGGTGTGCTCATGGCCGAAACTAGGACTTTCACCAGTTGTCTCCATGAGTTAAGGTGGCTATCGTGGATGAGCAGTGACGCGAATCTGATGGCGAGGTGGATGACTGGTATATCCAGTTCGTTCCTTCTGTGTTTGCTATTTAGATTGTTCTTTAGATAGAGGAGTAGTGACCAATGGAGGAGGTTATGGGGGAGGAATCTGGCTAAGAAGTTTGTTTGTAAAAGAAGCGAATTATAGCTGAGGAGATTGAGAGATTTTTCATATGAATTCTTCTAACTGGGCCTAAGTGACGTAGTCCATATTAGGTATATCTACCGTGGGAGGAAGATGATCGATCTAGATGATCAGTATCAATCATCTTATGTAAAGAAGAAAAAGAGGCCCCACGGTGGGCACCAAATTATTGACGTCAGATATTTAACAATGGACTTTGGTGTGGGTTATGAAGAGTTTAGGGTCCCTCAATCTTTTTTGACGGTTAATTATTGCATAGTGGGTTTGATGCTGCACACATAAAATATGTAAAAGGATCAGAGTCGGGTTCTCCAGGGGTTCATTTGATGGACAAGTCAGTATTGATCTTAAATGGAGGAGAGAAAGTATGATTATTGTATGTTATATTGCTAGAAATTGCGTACCTTCATACAGTAAGAAATGAACCTACTTATAGTAGATCCAGAAGGTTAGTTGTGTAACTTTGGCTGAGCCTAAGAAGTAAGCTTATTTAGCTGATATTTTATAGGTGTCTGATAGTTTGAGTCACTTTTGTGATTAGTGCGACGGTGACAGGTGGTAAGGTGCTGATGAGGTCCAATGTGTCATTAAGACTTTTGGTGAGGGTATAATAATGACTCCGATATACATTTAATGTGATGGTGACTGGCTGTCGCTGATGGGTTTGAAAAAGATCATCTTTTGTCTTGACTTTTTGAGGGCATCGAGAAATAATGCCTTTCGACTTGGTTGATCTAAATGGAGGTGTCTCTTGACTCGATCGACCGAGTGATAACACATTGAGTTTTAGTAGGAGGGCCTAAGTGAGGACGCCCTTTGACTTAGCCCTCTTAGGAAGGTCCGAGTGAAGGCGTTCTTTGACTTGGCCTTCATGATCAATGTAGGTTCAAGTTGGCATACAGTTTATTTGTGACACATGTCATCTCCTGAAATAAGATTAACACTTAGTCATTTCTATGGTACAACAAATAATATATTTAATAATTCTTTTGTTAAATTAAAATAGTAAGTAAACTTTGTAAATAAGTTAATAAATAGAAATTAGAATATAATAAGACAAGCTTGGGGTTGTGTTGTCACACTACAGAAGAAAGTTCGACGACGCCTTCATGCAGGCACTCCAACCGATCTGCTCGCTAGCGATAAAGTAACCCCTGAGAAGTTAGGCCACCCATAGCGCACAAGCGATGGGTTCTCTGTGCTTTAACAAATGCTTCAGATTGCCTAACATATGTGTAAATAAAATCATATAATTTATGATAGAAAGAGGAGATGAAAAACTTTTTTTTTCATTCCTTTTTCTCCATAGATCTTATAACCTCTATACTATCATTTGTTAGATTAGTAGCTTCATTGATAAATAATTTTCTTCTTTTGCAACGATCACTATCTGCCTTGTACTTAACATTGATTTTCTCCATCTGTTGTTTTGTCTCTTCGGCTAAGGCTTCTTTTGAATCAAATTTTTGAATAAATCTTTCACACACAATGTTTACATGACTAACAACATGTGGATCTACAGTTGACTTGAAAAACTCCTCAAAACATGTTGTATGTTGCTTCTCATATTCTAGTGCTCGAAGTATGATCAAAACACGTTGTATATATGATCCTCGGTGTTAAGATGTAAACAATATCTTTTCTCTCAGTTCTGAATACTCTCTCTTTTGTTAATTTTTTTGGCTAAATCAATTAGGCCAGTTAACAATTTGTTTAGGGGGTGTTTGTTTCAAATCCTATAATTTTAGGATATTAATTTCACCATTGGATTTAAAATCCATAGGTGTTTTGTTATGGGTTGGGATTTCTAAAATTTTGTTTGTTCCATTAATATTTTGGGATTTGAAATACATTAATTTATAATATTTTATTTGTTTCAAGCTTAAATTGTATCATTACTAAATGCCAAAGTTTTGTAATATGATGAATATGCTGTCTTGGTGAGGTTACCTCCCACAAAAAAAATAAAATTAGGATTTGTCAAATCCTCTCCAATTGAGAGGTAAATACATCCATTTATGAGATTTGTTAAAATCCTCTCCAATTGAGAGGATTTGGTAAATTCTAAAAATTTGGCACTTTTTGCACTTTTAGGATTCAATATTCTAAAAATTTTCTTAATACAAACACCATATATGCAATCCTAAAATATAAAAAAACTCGCTTTTTGATCCCAAAGCTTGTAATCTATGCCAAATGCTAAAATTTTTGGTGAAACAAACACCCCCTTAATGTTTACAACTTATGTTCCTTTTTTTTATCACTCGTATGAAGCGTATTACTTTTTATCTAATTGTGATTATAAGGGACAAGGAAATGCTGTAAGGAGTGATGATAAATATCTGCTCCTCTTTTTGAATTCATTTTTTTCTTAGAATTACTTTTAAATACTTACTAATATATCACATCATGAGTTTTTTACAATACAACTTTACAAAAATTGTGTCAGGGCCCCAAAAGTTGGAACTTCATATGCTACAGCTCATTCACTCTTTCCCCATGTGGTTCAGCCCCTTAAAATGTGCCATCTTGTGCTACATCCCTTTTAGTAATTATTACATGCCAGCTAAACTAAAATTCCCAAAATGTCATTATCCCCTCTTCTCAATCCCTCAAACCTAGCGCTCTCATATGCTCTCTCTCTCTCTCTCTCTCTCTCTCTCTCTCTCTCTCTCTCTCTCTC
>BQKN01067447.1:60494-91920 GCA_022839385.1 Asparagus kiusianus
TGCCGAGCCATGCTAAGGGACCTATAGGCAATTTTATACGCCTACAGTTATAACCGATGATTTTTTGATCCCATACTGATTTAACCACTGATATAAAATCAGGATGTTTTGTCCACATACTAAAGAACTTGAATGTTCTCTTGCCCTCAAAATTTTCATCGCCAACTATTAGCAAAGTTAGAGAATGATCAGAACATGATGGCATCATAAATTCTACTTGACTGGAAGTGTAGTGTTTAATTCATTTCTCATTTCCCAGTACCCTATCTAGCCTGCACCAAACTCTTGTTTGTACCTCTTGCTTGTTACTCCAAGTGAAATAACACCCCGTAGACTTTATATGCATTAACTGACTTGAATTCATAAAGTACTGAAAGTCCTCAGTATCAATATCTATAACTGGTGCACCTCCAATTTTTTCCTCATTATTAATGATAGCATTGAAGTCCCCTCCTACCAACCAGGGTCCATTTACATTCCTTTTAAATGCCAGAAGTTCTTCCTAGAGCAATTTTCTACCCTCCAAATGATTAAGAGCATAGACAATTGTGATTAGGCATGTCAGTTTACCATCCTTTGATTGCACTGCACAAGTAATATATTATTTTGATGATTTTAAGCACTGAACAGTGAGAATATCATTATCCCATAGTATCCATATTCTCCCATTGTTTGCTTCATGTATATTTGAAATCCACTCCCAAGTTTTTGTAATTTTCTTGGCAGTGGTCTATATTTTTTCCCCAGTGACCTTTGTTTCCAATAAAGCTAAAAATGAATGCTTGTACTCTTGTATAATTTGCTTAACCACCATGTGTTTAGAGAATTTATTAAATCCTCTAATGTTCCAGATGGCCAGGTGCATTATTTAGAGATTTTCCCCTATCAATACTAGAGGGGTGCAATTCAACTACCTGATGATCCAAAATAGAGAAATGTGAAGCTTGAATTGAAGGACCCGTATCATTTGCAATAGGTCTCCTAGCTACGCTGATCCTAGTAGCCTTTGTAAAACTAGAAGTATTAACATTTGGGGGAAACATGAAAGTGCCTGAAAAATTCTTTTGTTTGTGCACACTCTATGCATGTTTACCAGAAACATGCATATTTGATTCAATTACTCCAAAGTTTTGTGCCTTCAGTTCAGATAGCCCAGAACTAACTTCCAATACATTTCCTCCCTTTTGAACATAATTTTAACAATTGGTGCATCCATATTCAATAATCCAGCAGGATCTATAATCTCAACAAGTTCATTTTGTCCAGAATTCTTAGGTTTATCTCTCTTTTCAACAGGTCCTTGCTTACTTACAAGATCTTGTTGCATATTAGCATAACTAACTTGTGCATCTTTCATTGGCTGCTTATTAACTGATACCCATTTCTTTTTAGTAGTTTGCCTCCTACATTTCTTAGTTTCATGCCCTATAATGTTGCACAGAGAGCACCATCTTGGCCTAAGTTCATACATTACTATTTGATTATAACTTCTTCCATCTGGGCCTTGGATAGTTATTTGATCAGGTAAAACCTCTTTTAAAGGAAGTTTGACTTCCAGCAAAACTCTAGCATAATTCAATCGCTCTCTTATGGCTGTAAGTTTATCAGTTGCAGTTGGATAACCAATAAGACTTGTAATTTTACTTAGGCTATTAGAACGTCACAGATTTAACCTCAAATTAGGAAATTGAACCCACATAGGATAGCTATAGTTCTGAATTTTCTCCATGTCCGTGTCAATAGTTCATGGCTTAAGAACCTACGTTCTAAAACCAAAGAACCAGGGACCAGGCTCAAGCACTTCCCTTATTTGTTTCTCAGATTGAAAATCAAATAGAAATACTCCTTGCTTGATTAAGGAGACTTTCGAAATTGAGGTTGCACCCCAAAGTTTGGTAACATAAGATTCCATAGACTTGAATTTAACATTCATTCCAATTACATGGCATATCAAAGCATTTTTCCAGTAAACCTCTCCATCTTTCCACTCCTCCGCAGAGAATGTAAATGTATTAGCTTGGGAAGAACGCACAAATTTTAAAGGCGTTCCATTACCAGATCTCCTATTATCAACAAAGAGACTAGCAAAAGATTTTTTAGGTTATTGCATATTATTTCCCAAATTCATACTATTTCTTTGTGTAGCATTATCTGATTTTTGATTGACGGTTTCTACTGTAGGAGGCTCTAATGGTAGAGTACCAGAATTTGGAATAACAACATTCAAAATATCACGAGATAAAAGATCATCAGATTTGGTCGCATCATCCGTTTTTCCAATAGAATCCAATGGAACAACAACATCATCTAGAATCAATGCAATCGGTGAAACAGAATCAAAATTACTTCTAGGATTAGCTGAGAGATGTTGAATCAAAGAAGAATCAATTGATACATTCTCCAATTCAAGCTCATCAGCCCAGTAAACCCTTGCAGAATTGCCAACTTCATTACCAAAGATCGGGGACTTACTGAGATGGCGCCATTGAACTCCAATCAACTCTGGCGTACCCTGGGAGTGAAAAGGATCCACCAGGAAATCATTAGAGCTAAAAATATCCTTCATCAATTTCTTCTTCTTCTCTCCATTACACCAAGATCTAAATCTTCATCATCTTTAGCAAAATTTACATCAGATTGATCCTCAGAAGATTGTAAACTAGAATTTGAAGCTCTTAATCCTATATTAAAGATTTTTTTTTACTTTTTTCTTCTTTTTTGCCATCTAGATCTTGGCGGGGGCGCACGTTAGCAGGAGAAAAACCGCCCACTAAAATGCACCATTAGACCCGCCCCTTTTTTTACCACAAGTGATCATGAGTTGTTAGACTATTAAATTATAATCCTCTATCCTAACCACAACTGCGAAGTATGGGTGTAATGATTAATGACTTTAACATGGTATCAAAGCACCCAAATTTGAATATTGCTAGCCACGAATTTCTGTGCGGATTTTGAAAAGATTGATACCGCTGTGTGAGTGTAGGTTTCCATCTTTGAAATAACAAAAATTTTGGAGTTTTGATCTAATGATTAGTTGTTTTCTTTGTTCGTCTTCTATTAAAAGAGGATTGCTCAAGACTCCTCGCGAAGTAGAGAACCCTACGAATATGACTGATAAAGTGGAAGAACATGAATACAAGATGTTAAACACTATGACTGATAAACTGGAAGAACATGAATATCAAACTTGACACTATCTTATATATTTCAAATTAGCATGCTAGAACCATCTTCTTCTTTTAATTTTATTCATTTATTTATTTTTTGAGAATCAAGGTTGGGGTCTCATAATGGCAAAGCCACTAAAATTTCATTTCAGCATCCAGTTAATTATTTGAAATACCTTTTAATTATATGCAATCCAACAACTTAAATTTTATGTTGAAATGATTTACTTAGGAGAACAAGCAAAGAGGTGAAAGCTTGATATCCTATGGAGCAAAGTCTTTAGAAGGACTTGTTATAAATTTCTTGTCCACGTCTCATATAAATATTCTCCAAAAAACTCAAGCTTGCCTGTGCGTGAAGAAATACGTATGTATACGTAACGAGAAGGTCAATAGAATAAAGTAAGAAGCTAAGCAACTGAATCCAATCCGGCCGACATATCCGAGTCTCCTCAAAACAAACTTCCCAAAAAAATTGTCCAACCACAAAAAAACACCTCTTTGAGTTCAAAGCATCACTTCTCCCTTTTCTTGAGTCATTCAAAAAAAAAAAAAAAAAGGAATAAAAAGGAGGGGGGGAAAGATGACAGAGGAGTACCAATCAACAACCCAATTGGCCACTTGCACACCCTCCAACGTCATCCTTCTCCTCTCTCTTTCAATGGTCACCCCCACAGTTTGTTACATAGTTTGAAGGGTGTATGTCATCTATCCCAACTATACGAGAACCAATTTCTTTTAAAAATCTTTTTTATTTTTAGACCCGCGTACACTAATTGAAGTTTGTTACGATTGAGTGAGAGAGAATGAATGAGAATTAATTAAAAGAGATCATAGTGCTTTCTTTTTCTCCTTTCCCACGTGCTAAGCAACACCTTAGGGTGGTGTTCTCAAGAGCACGCTTGGCTCGAATCAAGGGAACATTGCCCTCTGCCACACATGCACACCCCCAAATGAGAATGTCTCTCTCTCTCTCTCTCTCAAAAATATCACCAATTTTAACTCATTAGCACTAACATCACCATGCATAGCACTGAGATTTTTAAACACACAAGCATAATCACAAACCCAAGAAAAATTCTTTAACTAATACCGAGAGAACAATTCCTTAATCCTTGTGCATTCAAGCTCTTAATCATAGGTCTCATGATTCCCTCATCCATCAACTTTTTTTCACAAAGCAAAAAAGAAATTAGGGTTTTTTGCATGGGAAACTGAGGACATGACCAACTTTAGATAGATACTCAAAAGTTAAAGCTAATGGTAAAAAGGAGTAATGATACTAGTAAAAAGTCGAACCTTTTACAAATTTTGATATTAAGGTTTTCTTTTTGTTAGGAGAAAAAGCTAATCATGATGATCATCATTATCATTGGATTAGCTAGGGTTTTGGGTATTGCATGGAAAAAGCCTGTACATTAATATTGTTACTAATACCTCCTCCTCCTCCTCCTCTTAGGGTTTCCAAAGCACTGACTTGAGATTTCAAAAACTTGAGATAATTTGCTGCTTCATCAAGCATTGAAGCAGTATCCATCTTGCTTCCACCTGGAACTAACTTCTGCAGAACTCTCAGCCTCTCGCTGATCCTCTCTCTTCGATGCCTCGCAGCCACAGTCTGAGGATCGCTCGATATCTTAACGTTCTTTCTCTTAGGCTTCTCCGTTGCTTCTTCAAGAACGAGGTTCACCGGTCTCATCGCCGCTGCTCTGTATATCATCTCCTTCACCTGAGCTATCGCCTCAGTGTCGGGCTCGTACCCTGACGACTTTGCATTCTCCTGTCTGAAATCAATGTTTGAGATTTTATCCATCGTGTCCTTTTCATTAAGTAATCTCGATCTCTTTGAGCTTGCTGAGTTCTTCTCGAAGAATATCTGAAACGCTCCTTCTCCTGTTGTGGAATGTTGCTGATGGTTTTCAAATTTCCTCTTGCAACTACGCAGATTCTTTGATGATTCTGCAGCTTGGGAGGAGCTTTCAGACTCCGCGGATGACGTCAAATTACCGCTGCTCCCACTGGTGAATATTTGCTCAGGGAAAGGAACAAGTTGATGATTAGATGAAGTGAGGAGAGAATCAAGATCTAGGTGATTGTTGCTCATTGCCATGTCGAAAGCTGGAGCCAGCAATTCGATGTTGATCGAATCGAGTTGTTGCAGTTGATCTAAGCTTGAGTTGAGCAATATTGAATCATTGAGCTCGGCCTTGTTGCTTATAATGCAGTAATCAGCATCGGGTTCGTACTGATTACTATTGTTCCAGATTGTATTATTTGGTGGAACAGTAAGCAGCTCATTATTTCTAAAGATTGATGATGGACTAACAACATCCCATCCCAAATTGTCCATTTCCACCCCTCTTGCCTGCAAAAAATCCAATGTCAGAACTGTTACACAACAGGAAACTAGCTAGCCATTTTCATAATCTTAAGGAAAAAGAAATAATACTACAAAATTTTCAATATTGGTACACACCTCTACTAGGCCTTCGACTATGATGTCTTGCTTGGATATGGAGATAGAGAAAGAAATTTTGGGGTTTTGAATCCAGGGGAGATTGCTGTGGAGAAAGAAAGGCTGGCTTATAAAGAAGCTGGATGCAGAGATGGTCCTCACTTATAGTTGTATACGATTTGTTTATTTAATAAAGAATAATAAAAAGGGGCAGACGAGTTTGGATTTTGAAAAAAAGAAGGTAAGGGCTTTTGAAGGGCATTTTAGAGAGGATTTGCGGAGATGGGGAGCATATGAGGGACTTCTGAAGGGAAGTAATTTGAATATTATTATTATATATATAATAATCTAATAGTATATATTTATAATTAATTAAGTTGAGTTGAAAAGTGGGGAGATGAGGAAATAAAAAAAAGCCTGCAGCTCTTTTGGTTGCTTCTGCTTATTCCATGCGCCCTGCCAACTTTCAGTAGGAGGCTTGCTCTGATGCAGTTGCCGTGGGAATAGAGCGTGAGAATTTGGCTGCCATGCTCTCTCCCTTCTCTTTTGATTAAGAGCAACGAGAAAAAAATTATGCCTCAACCTTAATCTTATTACAAGAGTGTAATCTTAATCATATTTTGAACTGGTATAGGTTGATAATTGATGATAAGCTCTTGACATGACAATATTATCTAAATTTTGTACATTTGCACTGTACCTGATGACCGACAAAGTTTGAGTGTGAACATTCAGAAAATTGGTCAAATAAGTTATGGAGATAAACATGATAAAGCATATACGGGTTCAAGGTACCTATATATTTGGGGGTAATTTGTTTTTCTATAATGTTTGGCTTATAGATGTTTAAGGGAACTTTGTTTCTTTCTAATAAAAGTATATTTGCTGAGCCAAAAAGAACAAAAAAAGAGGAAAAAGAAAAAAGAAAAAAAGAAGTCATAATAGATCGATGAGAGATTTTCACGTTCTTTCTCAATCTAGAAGGATATTTTTAAATAGGAATCTATGTAAATAATCCTTTCATTCATACCCTAATACAAGTAACTAAGGTTTCCCTGATCTATTTCGATTAAAAATTTAGGTTTCAGAATCAAACAAATTGACTGACAAAGACTAACGTTTTTTTAGCTTTTTTTTGTTACTTTTATTAAACTGTATTGTTTTCCAGTTTTCATACAAAGTATGATATACATAAGAAGAGATTCTTTTGTTAAATATTTATATATGTTATTTTCTTTGAGGAACGTACAAAAATGACATAATCAGGTTTGATCTGAAATAAATCTGTGAAATACAATACATGATCCGAAAAATCCAAAAGGTCGAGAAATTACTATGTACTTGCTTCTTGATTGTTTTGACATGTAAGAAACAGAGCTTTTTTAATGGAAAAAATTCCAAGAGATAGAGATAGAGAGAGGGAGAGGGAACAAGCCACAAATAACCCAAACAAGCTATTTGGACTATATAGGCACTGTAACAAAACAATCATGTGGTACCAAAATTGTAAGCATTAACTAAAAATAAATGTGTAGCAAAGCAACAAGAGTCTGTTGGGATAACACATGAGAAATATTATACCCCAACAATCTATCTTATTCCCTAATTAATAATCTTATACTCATATTTAATTTAACAACTTTTTAAGGAATATCTCTGAGAAGACAACTAATAATCTATTATGGGATCAGCCCATTTGCACTAAGGAGGAGTCTCCTGTGATTGGAGTACTTCAAGTACTAATAAACAAATGGGTTTGGAAATTTTTTAAGATTTCTTTGAAAGAGATAGGAACAAGGGATAACAGTGATACAAGTTGTTTTTGTCATTATATAAATTATATATTAATATAGTTTTAAATGCATATGTGTACCCACAACAATATGGTCGTATATATGGATACCTGAGAGCTTCCACATGCATTCAACCATGATATTACAGCTCACTGTAATGGGCTGCCATTGCAACTGCTTGTGTGCTTGCTATTTCAGTCGGTTTTCTTGATCATTAAAGTCTTCATGTTAAACCTTTTATATATATACATACTAATTTCTAGATTCTTTGAACTTATGAGAGCATATACATTAAATTATGGATCCTATCCAGTACCGAGTCAACTCTCTACGATGAGTTCTATTGGTCTTAAATATCCTTTCTATTATTCTCAGAAGGAAAAGTAGACGAAATCGGTTTGTCTATGCGAAAGCGTGTTTTTTCCATTGCTTTTTACCTCCAAAATTTTAGTCATTTTATTCATTGGTAACATTAAAATACAGAAAAAAAAACTGGCGGTCTGTTAGGTGCATTTTAGCGGGCGATTCTTTTCCCGCTATTGTGCACCTCCGCCTGGATCTAGCATGAAGAAGAAGAAGAAGAATGGTAGTAAAGGGATCGTGAGCTCCACATTGAGAGATTCTATATTTGTATATCCTTCCTCCTCTCATGCTCATGTAGCTAGGGGATCTGAGGAAACAGAGGAGATCGAAGAAAGCGAGGAAAGCAATAGAACAGTAGGAGTAAGGAAAGCTTCACCGCGGGAGCTAATGAGAAGTACAAGTCCGATAGGGGCAAGGAAGAAGATTCTCATGGAGGAAATTCTGGCAAGAACAAGTTCTCTCTCAGATCCACTTCAACAGAACGGATCTGATCAATTCCTTGCTCGAAATTTAAGTAAGAGTCCTAACTCAATCTCTTGGGCGGATGATGTGGAAGAAGAGTATGAAACTGAAATTGATGGAACTGGTAATGAGGCTGAAAGTAATATTGAGGTTTTTACACCATTTGTAGCTCAGTCTAACAAGGAGAATATAAATTCTGAGAAGATTAATCTGGAAGATGATAAACCAGATAGAGAGGAGAAGGATTTAGGCAAAAAGAATGATGTACCTGAAGCTAAAAAATCATTTGCTAGCTTATTCTCAGATAACAGAAGGCCTGGGAAAGGATTATCTCTTAATTTTGTCCCACCTTCTCAAACTAATGCTGCTGTTTTCTCTAAAGAGGAATGGAAAGTAGGTGAAGAATTCTGGAAGAATGCCTTGATAGATCATGTTATAGGACTAAATGCTAAATTCAAATCTATGGAAGCTTATATTAACAAAGCTTGGGGGAAGATTTCAATCCCTAAAATCACTTTAATTAAATCAGGTGTGTTCTTGTTTGACTTTCAATCTGAGCAGCAGATGAGAAAAATTTTAGAAACAGGGCCTTGGTTCTTTGGTTCTAGACCATTAGTGCTTAAACCATGGTCAATTGATACTGAAATGGAGAAAATACAAGACTGTTCTTATCCTATGTGGGTGCAATTTCCTAATCTGAGACTCAATTTTTGGAGTGCAATAGGTATCAGTAAAATTTCTAGCCTTATTGGTTGCCCTATAACAACAGATATGCTCACAGCAACAAGGCAAAGGCTAAGCTTTGCAAGGGTTCTTCTTGAGGTAAAGCTGCCCCTAAAGGAACAACTTCCTGATTCTATTGAAATTCAAGGGCCTGATGGTGAAAAATATAATCAGAAAGTTATATATGAATTGAAGCCAAAATGGTGCACTTATTGTAACATGGTTGGGCATGATACTGACTTCTGCAGGAGACAAAAGATGAGGAAAGTATGGGTGCCTGTCAATAGGCAGAAGGAAAAAGAAATGCATAGTGCACAGGCAGCACAAAGTGTACAGGCAGATATGCTCAATATACTGACAGAAAATTCTGAAAAGGGGAGTATATTGAATAATGAAAGATTGGATACTAATAGAGGGGAAGGAAATCTAATTGCAACACCTACACATGAGAATCAGGAGAAATTGGATCCTAATAGCTGTGGAAAAAATAATGCAACTCCTACACAAGATGCTGAAGAAAACATGCACAGATCAAAGGGTATGGGGAGAGCTTTTGATAAAGGCTCACCTGACACACAAGGCATTAGACATGAAAAAACATGCACAGCTGCTGAAGAAAACATGCACAGATCAAAGGGTAAGGGGATAGCTGTTGATAAAGGCTCACCTGACATACAAGGCATAAGACATGAAAAAACTGGATTTGCAAACGTGTACCAAATCACTTCTCCAATTGTGAATGCATCTGGATTCACAAGTGTCAGTAGAGCAAATATTGCAAGGAAAGCAAAAATCAATATCTCTGTGGTTTCAAACCAGAAATCCTAATTCTCTCCATTGGACTCTCAGGTGTATGAATTTGACCCTTGTTATATTGACAGGGGTGGAAATCAATGAAATGCATCTAGCTATATGGAATATTAGAGGGTTTAATAAATCCTCTAAGCACCTGATTGTCAAGCAATTCATATATCAGTACAATTTACCCCTTATAGCTCTTTTAGAAACAAAGCTCTCTGAAGACAAAATGAAGCAGATAGCAAGGAAAATTGCTAAAGACTGGAGTTGGACTTCAAATGTGCAGGAAGCTAGGAATGGCAGGATCTGGATTCTTTGGAATAAAGATATACTAACAATTCAAAAGGTGAAGTCAAGTGATCAGTCTTTAACTTGCTCAGTTCAATTGAACAACGACAAGTTCTCATGTCTAATGTCTGTGATATATGCTTCAAACCAAAAAGAAGTTAGGAAAAATCTATGGCAGGACTTGCTTAGTCTCAAAAATAATGTTGATTGTCCTTGGATTGTTGGTGGTGACTTCAATGCAATTATGAGTGCTGAAGAAAAACTGGGTGGAACATCTACAACTGATGCTGATACAGAAGATCTCCAAAAATTTATATCATCCATTCAATTGCTTCATATCAAATCCATTGGTTGCTTCTATACATGGAACAATACGCAGGATGCTGATACTAGAGTTTGGAGCAGAATAGACAGAATTCTGATTAATGAAAAATGGCTGCATCAATACACATCAAGTCAAGTGGAGTTCTTAACTCCAGTTTGCTCTGATCACTCACCAGCTCTTGTATCTGTTGGTGAAGAAGATTTTCAAGGTAAAAAGCCTTTTAGATTTTATAAAATATGGACAGAACACCTAGAGTTTCTAACAGTTATGAATTCTGTTTGGAGGCAAGAAGTAAAAGGGTATAACATGTACAAGATCTACTCCAAGCTCAAAATGTTGAAACCTGCTCTCAAGGAGTTGAATAAAAACATTTTATGAATATAGGAGAGCAAGTTTTAAGAGCTAAAGAAAAGTTGATTGAAGTCCAAAAGCAGCTGAATTTAGATCTCTTTAATCAGGATCTTATATCTCAAGAAAAGGAATGTATTCAAAAATACAATAGACTGCTTCATTATGAAGAATCATTTCACAGACAAAAAGCCAATGTCAGTTGGGCTGTGCATGGAGATAAGTGTTCACAATATTTTCATTCAGTGATGAAAACCAAAAGACATCAAAATAGAGTGTTAACTCTTTATTCAGAGGATGGAAGAAGGCTTACTGATATGCCAGTTATAGCTGCTGAGCTTGTGGAGTATTATAAGAAAATGCTGGGTAGCAAAGTGAACACAACATTGCCAGATCCTGCAGTTATATCTAATGGTCCTATTCTCACAGATTCCCACAGGATTACTCTAGGATCTCCTATCACTAAAGAAGAGATTAAGCAAGCTGTCTTTACAATTTCTGATGAAAAGGCCCCTAGACCTGATGGCTATAGTGCATCCTTTTTCAAAAGTGCTTGGAGCATCATAGGTGAAGACATGATTAAAGCTGTCCAGGAATTCTTCAGGTCGGGTAAACTTCTTGCCTCTCTCAACACAACAACAATCACACTAGTTCCAAAAGTTCTAAATCCCAGTTCACCTTCTGAGTTTAGACCAATCTCTTGCTGTAATTGTGTCTACAAAGTGATTTCAAAAATAATTACGGCTAGAATCCAGAAAGTTATAGGACATATAATTGATGATGCACAAAGTGCCTTTATCAAGGGAAGGATTGTATTAAACAATATCCTACTTGCACATGAACTTGTCAAGCATTATGGTAGAAAATACATATCCCCAAGAGCTACTCTCAACATAGATTTGAGGAAAGCTTTTGATACAATAAGTTGGAGCTTTATAAGGATCATGCTAACAGGATTGGGGTTTCCTGACAACATGGTTGGATGGATTATGACTTGTGTAACTACTACAAAATTCTCTCTATCTCTCAATGGGTCACTGCATGGATATTTTGAAGGAGCAAGGGGATTGAGACAGGGTGATCCTTTATCACCATACCTGTTTGTTATTGGGATGGAATATCTATCCAGGAGATTGAAGAAGCTCAAAACTGATACTTTATTCAAATATCATCCAAAATGTTCTGGAATGGGAATAGCACATCTGATCTTTGCAGATGATTTATTGCTATTTTGCAAAGCTGATATGAGCTCAATTTATAAATTGCATGACTGCCTTCAAAATTTCAGCAGGGTATCTGGGTTGGAGGCTAATCCAAATAAATGTGCAGTCTACTTGGGTGGAAATGAAGATATTATCAAAGAACAGATATGCTCTCACCTGAATTACTCAGAAGGATCCATGCCAGTCAGATACTTAAGGTTGCCCTTGATTGCTAAAAAGCTCACTCATCTAGACTGCACACCATTGTTAAGCAAAATCTCAGAATAGTTTCAAGGATGGCAGAGCAGAAGGAATCTATCTTATGCTGGAAGAATTCAGCTGATCAAATCTGTCATCATAGGGATACAAAATTACTGGACAAGTAACTTTGTGCTACCCATCAAGGTTTTGTAAAGAATTGATAGACTGTGCTCTGACTTCTTATGGAACTGTAAGGTTCATTTAGTCTCTTGGTATGATATCTGCAAAGATAAGAAAATGGGAGGTCTGGGATTATATACTACAAAGGATTGGAATCATGCAGCTGTAATCAAACTGTTATGGATGATTCACATCAAAAAAGATATATTGTGGATTAAATAGGTGCATGAAAATTACATATACCAAATGGATATATGGCATGTTCAATCAAAAGTGACAGATTCTTAGGTGTGGAGGCAATTGCTCAAAATTAGAGATATGGCTCTCAACAAATTTGGTGATAGAAATAATCTACAAAGAGCTATAGAAAGCTGTCATGTAAATGGAAAATTACAGATATCAGCTATATATAATGCACTGACCACTTCAGCAACTTATGCTACATGGTCGGATACAATTTGGGGAGGCTTGCATTATCCTAAGCACTCAGTTATACTATGGCTAAACACCCTCTCCAAGCTGCTGACGAAGGACAGATTATGCAAGATGGGAATGCTAAATGAAAATCAATGTGTCTTGTGCTCAGCTCAACAAGAAACAAGTAAGCACCTATTTTTTGAATGTTAGTATTCAGCTCACATTTGGAATGAAATGATGGAATGGTTAGACTACTCATGGAGATCATGCAGCTGGGATAGAGTTATGAATTAGTATAGTACAAATCTGAAAGGGAAGGGATCCATGAAGAAGATAAAGAGAATGACATTGTCGGCTACTGTCTATTAGATTTGGAAGGAAAGGAACTTAAGAATCTTTCAACGAAAAATGCATACATCAGTCCAGTTGGTGAGAGAGATAAAGACTTCAATCTTTTCTAAGGTGCTAAATGAAGATATTCCTGAACATATAAAGGATAAAATAGGGAAAATGTAAAAAACAGTCTGTTTCTTCATTTGTTTGATTCTTACCAGAGATGAACTGATAAAGCTTTGATATGTATACACTTTCAAAAATTGGGAGATGAATAAAATTTTAATTCATTGACCAAAAAAAAATTAAAATACAGAGAACATGAGAACCATTATTAAATGCAGATTTTTTTGGTAGTTTCCTTTTTTTCAATTTATAAATGGGAAGTAGTCATGGAAAAAGAAAAAGAAAAGGGGAAGTAGTCATTATCTAGGTCGATTGTTCTGATCGATTACTATCAATAAAAGTGATAGTTCACCTAGACTCTTCCTGAGTGGCTTAGGAAAGGGATGTATTTATTAGGACATAGTTCATAAATAGTTCTTGTTTGAGTAATAATAAACTCTCATTTGATATTAATAATTGTTTGAGATGATATAGTATAGACGGAAATAGGTATAGAAAGAGTACGAAGTGAAAAGACAAGAAAATCAGCATGAAAGCTAGTTTCAGCTTTGGACCCATCGATGGGGTCAAGAATCCAACGATGGAATTGAGGTCATCAATGATGTACATCAATAATTGTAGATTTTCTGAAATACGAATTCAACCCATTGATGATTTGCAAGCACCCATTGATGGTGCTCATGAAACCATCGATGATGTGAAGGCCCATCTATGGTCAAGACAGGTGATTGCAAATTTGTTGATTTAATCACAGCCGTTTGTTGATCTATTTTATCTTCAACTTTAACTATGACTAGAACATCTCTTTCCTAATTAATCAGAGGCTATATAAGATTAAAAAAGATAAATTTGAAGGATATGATTCTAGGGTTCTAAAAGAGTGATTGAAGAGAGAAATTCTAGGGTTAGTTTAAAGAAGATTGAATTGGTGTTTTGAACCCTCAGAGCCTCAACAAACTCTTCCTCATCTTAGTCATTATCTTCGAATCATCTCAGCAAAGAGAGTTGCTCTTGGTTTCATCATCCACACCGTTCTTCATCAAGCTTCAGTTTGATTGATCGAAGGACAGTTTGTTAATCGAAAAGGGCTGTAAAATCTTTCTTATTTTCTGCGCTCAAACTGTGTTTGGTTGACAACATACTTAAGTCGGTGATACTTGAGGGTTGGTACTAAGGCTAGGTGTTACTCGTTGTCAATAGTTCGGTTAGATGACTGGTTTGATGTAGATTTCAGGGTACGGTCTTCATAAACTTACTAATTGGGGTTGTGATTCAGGTGAACTCTTGGCATAATGAGGAAGCTCCTTTGTGAGAAAGAAGAGTGAAAACAAGATTGTTATTTGAACTACTATAAAATCTTGTGTGTCCTTTTTTTATCTTTTATTTTATATATTTCGCTGCTTATTCTGTATTTTTAGTGAAAAATGGTAGCAACCCTATTCAAATCCCCTCTAGACTTGATTTCAGTTCCAACAATATTGAAAAAGAAAAGGAATGTGCTCTTTTATTTCATTTTCATTTCCTTTATTAGCAAGGAACTAAAGCATTTTCTCACTCCGTTGTGATGCAAAGTCAAGGGAAAAGTAAGTAGTTTTCTCTATGAAATGCATACGAAGTGTATTTTGACTTGACATGCATGAATATTGTGAGTACTTATATTTTTTGAATAGTAAGTATGTGTGAAGTGCTCAAATTTTTTATGAAGGTGGTAGTTCACTAGTAGAAAAACTTACTTGAATATAATGGGATGTACGAGTGGGCTCCTATCAGAACTCCTCGCTTTAGATTTCTAACTCTGCTCCTGGCTATTTTGTCTCATGCATGTGTTAGTCTCTTATAACTATGTAACTATCAAATATCCACTATCCACTCTACAAAGCATCAACCTTACGTGGCTTTGATATATGCAGCACATCGACAGAAATATTAATGCAGATTTTCTGCTTGACAAAAGTACAAACAGACATTTTAAAGAAGCAAATATTTCAGAATTTCCAATTTCAAGACTAGCACACAATCAGTTTACGTGGTGATTTGAGAGAGAATAATTTACAGCCACTCACGTCGTACGCATGATTCCTTTGGTCCAAGACATTATCATAGCCATTTAATCCTCAAAACGTTTGCATTTTCTGAATCTATTTTTGTCGCAGCGCAGAAGTGATAAACTCGAAATCCATCAAGGACGTTCTCTGAATTCACAAATGACAATCTTCGAATCTGTGAATGATGTGGGACCTACCCACGTGAAGCAACCCACGTGCAGCGCAGGGGTCTTTTCTAAGTTGACGAAGTCGGGCATGAGGCCCAGCTTCGTTTGTTTTTTTCAGCCTGGAATCTTGTGCATATAAATACCCAGTACTTTGTTCTAGGGTTGGTGTGCGAAGGAGGGTTTGTGCAGTCGGCTGTTTTTTTTTTGGCAGTGTGCAAGCGAGCAGAAAAAAATCGGTTGTGCTCTCTTTTGGTGGCGTAAGAGCAGAAGGGAAAACCGAAGGTGTTTTTCGGCTGAAAAAGAGAAAAAATCGCAGCGGCTTTTGTTAGGGTTTTGAGCATCCATTTGTGGAGATATTTGTGAGTGATTTGAGAGTTTGTGTGAGGATTTAATTTGTGTGATTGTAAATCCTATTTGTATTCTCTCTCTAATAGTAGATCTCCCCCTCCTTGCCCCGTGGACGTAGATAATTTACTGAACCACAAAAAATAGTGTGTCTCGCTTTTGTGATTTGTAATAGCTTATTTAGGTTCTCTCGACAAGTTAGTCCTAGAACTGATGAGAGAAAGAGCTGATATCCTACTTTGTTGAGATATTTTACTTTTGGTTCTTGTTTCTTTGGTGAAACGAGAATTTTTATTACGACCTAACTCTCTTGTTGTGCTGCCGAAGTGCTGCCGAAATTTCCGCTGCGCACAACAAGTAGTATCAAAGCCCAGATTTCAGATCTAGGGTTTTGGAATTAGGTGAAGGAAGATTCTTGTGTGAAGCTTGATTCTTGGAGTTCTAGGCTTCGGTGAAGATAGCATTAGGAGTTATCCTTAGAGCTTTCGCTTTCCTTGTGTGGATATGAGATCTATTTAGAATCTGATCTAGGGTTCAGTTGGATAATTCTTAATTTCTATCAAAGTTTGATTCTTTCTCTATAACTTGGAGTTAGTTTGTAATGGGAGAAGAAGGTGAAAGCAGTAAGTCGATGGCGAGTACAATTCAAGTTAGTTTTCAGAATACCAAAATTAGTGTAATGAAGTATGACAGTAAAATCAACTTTGGTTTGTGGATGAGCGATGTACATGATACGCTCAATGCTCAGAATTTGGAAGAGACCATCATGATCCATTAGAGACCGCCAAAATATGAAGAGGCGATATGGGAAAAGATGAATAGGAACGTTTATGGGGGTGATCAGATCCTGTTTGGAACAAGAGCTGAAGTATGATGTGATTGGGGTGACGTCTGTAATGAAGATATGGAAAATTCTCAACAATAAGTACCTTAAGAAGAGTGTTGAGAACCGGTTGCACTTGTTGCATAGGTTATTCAGATTTCAGATGTCCAGAGGCACCTCACTAGCGGCTCATGTGAACAACTATACTAAGTTGTTGTCAGACTTGGGGAATATTGATGAGAAGATATCGGATGAGTACAAGGCTATTATCTTATTGGGATCCTTACTGGATGAGGAGTATGACATATTTGTGCTCACTTTTGAACGGGAGATCTTCTATCAGCTATAGTGAAGTTACTAATACATTGACGAATTATGATTTGAGGAGGAAGGACAAGGAAACTTCTCATGCTCGTACTTCAGGCGAGTCATTGTCGACGAGAGGTAGAAACCCATATCTGAAAGATGGTAATAGAGAAAGGTCAAAGTCAAGAGGTCATCACCAACTAGAAAAGAACCAATGTGCATTCTGCAAAGAGCAGAGACATTGGAAAAGAGATTGTCCAAAGATCAAAGAGAAGAAGAATAGCAAGAAAAATGGCCCGAAGGTCAATGGGGTGAATGTTGCAAAAGGCGATGAATCTGATGATTCGAGCTTTTCTCTACTGATTACTTCGAAGGTGAACGACTTGGATACATCAGATTAGATGCTTGATTTCGGTGCTTGTAGGCGTATAAAATTGCCTATAGGTCCCTTATCACAGCTCGACGATGCCGATTCAACAAACGGACCATCAGGCGACATATCCGAACAAAGCTGTTAGCCCACAAACGCCGAAGCCAAACGATACGCGACAAAGCGAACTAATGAGGCTACGAAGCTAACGAACCGCACGTGAACAACGGAATGCATCCATTCGCATGCGGAATCAAGTCAACGGTTCGGGGAGTCAACGAGTCGTCCAACCAAGAACGGACTCGAACGAATCGCGATCGAATCAAGATCAGTTTTGGACTCAAACTCAGAAGTGGAATTACTGCCAAATCAGGAATCAAGTCAACAAATCGATTCCAGACCAAGTCAACCACAAACCGAATCAAGTCCGAACAACAGAGAACCAGAAACAACGGGAAACAACCGAACGACGGAGAACACCCGGGGGGACTCGGCCGAAACCGAGCCACCCTAAGGTGGCTGGTTTCCCCCCCTCTCCCCTTGTGTGTTGTGTACACGTGCATACGAGCACAATGAGAGGCTATAAATAGAGGGGCTTGTGTTCATTTTCAGAGGTTGGAAAAAGAGGAGTCGAAGCTCTGCCGGATTCAGATCTAAGAACTTAGAAAAGATTGGAGATTTGGAACTTCAAGGGCTTGTCCATCCAGATCCGGTGCTCGGCGAACGTCAACACCAAATAAGGCAAGTGTTCGAGAGGAATCGGATCCCGGATCTCAGATCTACATCGTTATACTCCGGATCTAAGCTTGGTTCTTAGATCCCGAGATTCGAGCGGTCGTTTCCTTGGTGAAACGATCCCTCCCGGCTATTATCTCCTTGGTAGGATAATACCCGTAATACGTCGTAGATCTGCTTGGATCCAGATCATGCGGTGGTCCACGGCAAACAACCCCGGCGCAGGCAAACAACCCACGCAAGCGAGTGACCGCAAAACAGGAGCTCGCGATTTGTTCGACAAACAAGGAAACAAAGTTGTAATCTTTCTTTTCTTTTATTTTGATTTTCATTGTAACCGGATCTTATAAAAAGACCGGATCTTTGTAACCGATAAACAATTATTGAGATGGCAATGATATCAATGAAGAAAGCAACAAATTTTCCCGCGAACAGTGCTACCTATCATGTGACCCCTAGGCGAGATTGGTTTTGCATCTTTTAAGAAACTCGATGGGGGAGTTGTAGTCATGGGAAATGATCAATCATGTGGCATTTGTAGGATAGGTACTGTGAGGATTCGGATGCATGATAGAGTAGTCCGTGAATTGAAAGAGGTGAGATTTGTTCCTCAGCTGAAGAAGAATCTTATTTCTGTTGGAGCTTTGGAGGCAAAAGGATTCAATGTGACCTTTGAAGACGCTGTAGCAAATGTTACTAAGGGATCTTTAGTGGTGATGAAGGGAGTCCGCAGACAAAATTTATACTATCTGAAGGGGATCACCGAGATTGGCCAGGTTGCTTCGGCTATTTCAAAGGCAGACATGAACAGACTTTGGCATTATAGGTTGGGGCACATAAAAGAGAAGTCACTACAGGCTTTGTGCAAGCAGAGGCTATTGAAGGAAGCCAAGAATGGTAAAGTAGAATTCTGTGAACACTGTGTTCTTGGCAAGAAGACGAAGGTGAAGTTCGGGACGGCCATTCATAGGACAAAGGGCATCCTAGAGTACGTGTACACAGACGTTTGGGGTTCCATCAAAACTGCATCACTTTGTGGTCAACATTGGTTCGTCATGTTCGTTGATGACTATTCTAGGCGATGTTAGGTGTACACCATGGCAAAGAAGAGTGAAGTCCTAGATATATTCGTGGAGTGAAAGAAAAGATTAGAACTACAGACTGGGAGAAAGATCAAGATGTTACAATCCGATAATGATGACGAGTACACATCAGACTCCTTTCTGCAGCTATGTCGAGACGAGGGCATAGAGAGACACTTCATGGTTAGTCATACACCGCAGCAGAATGAGATGGCAGAGAGGTTGAATCGGTCTTTACTAGAGAAGGTCCGATTCTTATTGTCGCAAAGTGGTTTGAAGAAGATCTTTTTGGCTGAGGCACTTACATATGCGAGCCATCTCATTAATAGGCTATCTTCATCTGCAATTGAGGGGAAGACCCCTATGAAAATATGGTCAGGAGAGCCTGTTGGCCCTATAGTTTTGATGATGATTTGTCAAACAATTTATCGCTAATATATTCTCTAGTTTTATTTTTATGTTTTCTTTACAGGTATTTCAATACACGACAATCAAGCGTTAAAGATTCAAGTTCATATGTGTGGAGCTACCTAGGCATAAGTTTAGTTTACTTACATATATTGTATGTTTATATTTAAGCTTAATATATGTACACTTAACACGATTTTTGACGTTTTCTATCATATAAATGATTTTTCATCAAACGTTATTACAATATCTTTTATCTCATGTTTACAGCTCATTCATGCTTTATTATATACACATAATATATGCATGAGATATATCTACGTGTTTATGAGTTATATCAAAATTTTCATATTCGTAAAATACAGGTTTTACGAACACTTTTCAAAAACAGTGTATTTTTTCAAACAAAAATTATTTTTCTAAAAATTCCTTTTCTAACATGTTCATTTTATCATTTAGAAACTTTCCTCAAAGTTTTATTATTTTTGGAATTGATTTGCTATTTTTAAAGTATTTTCAAATTTGGTCAAAAACAGGTTTTTCAGACTGTGTCAGTTTGCGGTCGACACCACGGTCGACCGTCATGTTCAAACTTTCTAAGTCTGGATTTTATATGCCCGCGGTCGACCGTGACGGTCGACCGTGAACCATCCAGAGAGTTCCGCCAGCCTTAAAACCCTATACTCAGGATTTTTGTGCCTCGCGGTCGATCGTGAGATTTCCACGGTCGGCCGCCGATTTAATCATTAGTTTTTAACGGCTATTTTCACAATGGTTCTCTGGGGGCTTTTTAGTCTTTTCAAGTTGGTTTTTGGCTGATATTTGAGAGGGTATAAATACCTCATTCCTGCTCTCTTTTATACATCCAAGTTTTGTGTTTTAACCAAAATCTTAAGTGTGTTTAAAAGAGCTGTTTAAGCTGATTTCATCAGTCTGTTTCAAAAGAAGTTTTCCTACAATAAGAAGTAGCTTTCAAATCCTATTGGGATTATCATCTACTGTTCTTCTTGTTTGAGAAGTTTTCTAAACTCTTATATAGCTTACTATTCCATTTTCATTTCATTAGCAATATTTATTAAGTTGTATTATTTTTATTCACTGTTATCACACACACATATTGAGCTTAATATCTTCATACTATATTGTATGGATTGTGGGGTGTGATTTAGTGAGTGTTGAGCTTCATTGTGTTCTCACTTGTTATTTGAGAACAAACCATTGTATTTAAATCTTTATTTGTGAGTATCACTTGTAATACACTTGCACACCGAGAGAAGTGTGAGGCAAGAGACGGGGTCAAATCCAATAGGAGTGGCGTCGGTTGACGAACCTAGGAGAGGTTGCATACGAGTACTTGAGGAGGAGGACTCGGGCTAGGTTCCTACACTTAGTGTGTAAAGTGTGATTGCATAGTGTTTGTAGTGTGTGAGTTTTCGGTGATCTTGTAAACCGAGTGTGTAGAAGTTCCGGCTTCCAAACCGGATTGTGATAGTGGATATCTCCTCGAGGTGAGGAGCGGGGACGTAGGTCATGGGGACCGAACCACGTAAACATATCTTGTGTTTGTGTTTGCTTAGCGTATTTTTCTTTTGTGCTTATACTTATCGTTCTTATTCATATCTATTTCCTGCAAGAACAAATTGATCAATATAATTTTAATTAGAATTTAATTGGGATTAGATTAGCATAAGACCCTAATCACCCCCCCTCTAGGGTCTAAAAAATGGTATCAGAGCTTGGTGCTTTTTGATTTAAGGTCTAATCGTCTTGAGTTAAAGATCCAAGTTATCGTATTTGTGCTAATCTAATTTTGATTACATTTTGCTTCTTGCATATTATCTTTATGGATATGTATGAGTCATCTAGTTTAGGATATGCTATTAATATTGCTCATCGTTTGGATATTTTTTCCTATGCTCAATGACGTGTTAGATTCAAACTTTTTGTTCAATCTAAACAATTCGATTTATGGGAAATTATTAAAGACGTTTATGTTATTCCCATTTCGAAAAAATCCAAATGGTGTGAGAATGATAAAAGATTGTTTAATATGAACAAGTTTTTGTTAGAATATTTGATTAATGCTTTTCACTCCTCTTTTTCTAACAAATTTTCTAATTTTGATAGTGCTTACGCATTATGGGAATTTATTAAAGCACATGACGGAGACTTGGAGGCTATTCAACAAGCGTTGGAAAATCCCGCTTTGAGCTCTAAAGAAACCTCATCTCCATATACAATACCACTAGGTGATAACCCTAGTGAGGTATGCGAACTTGATAACGATGATATCATTACTTTTGATGAACTTGCTCTTGAGTTTGAAAAATTACACAATTGCTATATTGATGTAAAGAGTAAGTATGTTAATTTGAAATCCACTCATGAAACACTATCCACTAAGTTTAACTTCATTGCAAATGAAAATATAATTCTTAAAGAGTGCAATAAAAATTTGAGATTAGAAAATGATATGTTGCTTAACGAAAAATGTAATGCCATGTTGGAAGTAGATAAATTAAAATATAAGATAAATAATCTTGTTTCTTCTACTTCTAGTAGCAATGCTTGTACACATAATGTTGAGTTGAATCAAATGAGAAAACGTATATCTACCTTAGATTCAACACTAAACACTTGTATTGCCAATAATAAAAAGCTTATGGACTTATGTGCAAAGTTCATATTAATTCTTCTAAGAAACCTATTCACTATGCACATATGTATGACAAAATTCACAAATATTCTATTTACAGTCTTAAAGGCTATTTATCTCAATTTTGTCATAATACACCAAAAATTGACAAGTCTATTCATGATTGTGCATCCTATCAAGCTTCTTCATCACATACACATGTACACACACATAGTGTAAATCATAAACATGCTCATGTGTATAATTGTGATTATTATGATCGTTTTGATCATTTGGCCATGTTTTGTTTCGATTTGAAAAGAAATTCTCGTTTGCAAAATAATTACAAAGGAAAATCTATTTTTGCAAATGAACCACATGCATCTTATTTCGGTCAACGCAAACCATTTAAACCTCTACATTACACAAATTGAAATCGTATGGGTCATGTTTATGATTTTTGCTTTGATCGTATCGGTGCACAAAATACGCCAAAGCAGGTTCATAACCCTAGGGCCTTGGATTTAAATGATAGGGGTCATATCCTAAATTTTAGTGGTACCAAAATGATTTGGGTACCAAAATGATTTTTATATCATTTTTTGTTTTTGTTTGCTTTTTGTTCATTTTGTTTTTGAATAAATTGGTTTTGAGTTTAAATGATAAATTCTATCTTTCATTAAGTTAAAATATAATATTTTTTTGTTTAATAACATAAAAACTTTATATGTATTCATACATCTTACAAAACCATTTTATTAAGGATCAAATTAAATTTTCCTCAAATTTCAGATTTTAAAAACTGCCTATGCATTTACCCTTCTCGCGGTCGACCGCAAGAGAGTTTTTCGGTTTTCTGCTTTTTTTGTTATCGGGTTTCGGTTTATTTGGTTAAAGTTTCTGAACCCGACTTATTCACCACCGTTGATCTCATCCTTGGGCCGATCCGCACTGTTCATTGCTCTCCTTTTGATCCGACCCCCTTCACCTTCTTCTCATTCAACAATTTTTCCCAGTTCCTCTCTCGGTCGCCGCAAAGAATTCCTCGGTCGACCGCAGCTGCTCTCCACCTCTCTTGGGTAATCTCTCACCTTTCAATTTTTCTTGCTCTAGAGTTTCAACATTTCTATTCTAGGGTTTTGGTTTAGGGTTTGCTTATTTGTACTTATTGTGCTCTATTTTTTCTTTTTAGGGTTTTAATTTTCTGTCAAATCTCACATCTTTAAAATCCTAATCGATTATGCCTCCTAAGAAAAGATCTAAACCTGAATCCAGTTCCTCATCTATTACTACCTCTCACTATGAGGATTATTGTTTGGTGGAAAATTGCAGTAAAAGAAATGAAAGAAAAATTAATTCTGTATTCTCTCACAATCGATTACAATTTGGATTCCGATTACAAAAGAGAGGAGAACGAATTTGATTCTCCCCTTTGTTTAAAACTGGGTTCTTCTCGGTAGCGATGGAGTGTCTCCTTCGAATGCTTGCGTCGAATTTGCTCTCCGTTGACGATCTGATTGTCTTTTATCTCGTGGGAGTGATGAACTTCTGTCGAAAATTTGATGAATAACTCTTAACGAGTTTAAGAACTCAGAACGAGTTTGAACTCTGTGGATAGAGTTGTAAGAACCGAAGATTCGGTTAATGACTCCGTAAATTTTTTGTTGTTTAAGAATCCCCCCAGATTTGATTTTCTGGATCTGATTTCTATCTCCAAAGAATTCGCCTCTATCGCCTCTCTGCCTCTGATCCTCCGTTCCCAAAAAGGCCCGCCTTTAACTCAGTTGAGTTTGTTGAGATTTTATAGGTGGATAAGAGGTTGTAACTGCCCTCTAAATCCGCTCCTAAGTGGGCGTGATTTCTTCAGATCGTGGGAAAAACGGTTCTGAAACCGTTCGACTCATATTTGAATGAGTCAAACGCCCAATTTGACATTCAGAACCCTAACCTCGCGTCTTGGAATTGAGACGCGAGGTTGGGTGTTGACTGAACATCAAAAACACGAGGGCCGCTCATGTTCTGCTTGTTGTAGCTTGGAAACGCGGGGGTCACCTACATCTCCAGAATTATAACGCGGGGATGAATTCCGCATTTCAAAAGGGTTAATTAGTTGATTTGTAACCTCTCCTACAGAGCGTTGCAAGGATCGTTGTTCAGTAGTCCTAGATTTAGCTGTTGTGGGGTGTGAAAGTCGTCAGGTTGTAACTTTCACTGTAGGTTTTGAAGACTGCTGAATAGAGTTTTCATCAGTTGTTGGAAGTATCATTGATTTGTAACTCTTCTCGCTCTATGTGAAAAGTCGTCCATTTGCAGCTTTCGTTTGTTGACATGAAAACTATCTAACCGTAGCTTTTTATTGTTGGAGCTTGATGGGGATCAGCTATCCATTGTGAGTTTTAGACAGCTTATACGAATATTTACCCACAGCTCTCTATCAAGCAACCCACCAACTAAGTCCAACCTTTTATTTCTGAAATCATTACACTACTCATCAGCACCTCTAATAGTTGCTAATATAATATTAGTCATGTTGTTGTCACAGCCATCAAGATCAATCATCTCAAATATGAGGCTGTGTTTGCAGCGATTGTAGAGTTGCAAATGCGGTGATTTGGAAATTGCTTGTATTTCGATTGTAAGGACGAATTCTTCTTCTTGATTTGATTTGAATCATTGCCTTGTAATCTCTTCGTGGTCCATAGGGACACCCCTTGAAAGTCGTCTGATTGTAACTTTTATTGTTAGAACTTGATGGGGATCAGCTATCCATTGTGATTTTTAGACAGCCTACAGAACCCCCTCCAAAGTTTTCAAAAGTTCACGGTTGATTGGGACGAATTTTCAAAATACTTTGGATTCCAAAATTTAGTGGATTGATTGTTCACTCTGTCTGATTTGAAGACGTTGCGAGCCTGGTTGTCGTAATGTTGAAATTGTGTTTTCCCAAACCAGACAACGTAACTTTTGAGTGTTCCATGACTGTGAGCTTGGTCAAACAAACTAAATCCCAAGTCATCGTCAGACTCATCGACAGGATCGTCCTTCTTCTCTACTCCTTTAGAGGCCGGAGCAGCGGCATTCTTAACAGATGCAACAGGAACAACAACAACAGCAAGGACGTTCTTGTAGGTATTGACGAACATGTGATGCGCAGCTGTGAGAATTGGGTAAGAGAGAGTCAAGGACAGCGAAGCAACCATAAAAATACCAGCTGCAAACTTGTCAACGAGGCCATCCTTCGTGAGGTTGAGCACCTCCGGGCTTAAAATAGATCCATTGTCATAGACAGAGAGAATCGTAAACCCATATGAGAATGGCTTCATCCTAAGTTTAGTTAGAAGGGTAGCCTCAGAGGAACCCATTTTATCTCCTTTCTTGATCAGCTCAATCGGGGTAATGAGTTGTGCGCCGCTTCTGACTTCATTGATCTTTGTTGGGATGTTAAGCCACTTAGAAGAATGAGTTGTGCGTCAGATCGTGTCTTCATTAATCTTGATGGGTATGTTAAGCCACTTAGAAAAATGAGTTGCGCGTCGGATCGAGCCAGGCGATTTTAATGTTGTTGATTGCAATCTAGCTGTACTCATCCTATAGACTCCCCAGCAGAGTCGCCAATTTCTTCTCAGCTTTGGTCACCTTGATGGTCATTGTTAGCTCTTCTTTTATTTATCTAAGGCTGTGTCGTAGCATTAGTAGTCAAGAAGCTGCTAACGTAGCGGTCCAAATGCATAGACGAATTCCGCATGATTGGGGCGCATGGATGAAGTATGCGCTTGAGAATTTGAACGCGAGGGTGAGTCTCGCATTTGGAATTTCAACTAACTCGAACGCTAGAATCGAGTTTGGGCGGGATTCTGGCCTAGATTCCCGTCCGTTTCGATTTGACAGCTCACAGCTGTCTATAAATAGACCGCTGGAGGTCAAATCAAGAGTCATCTTGAAACTTTAACGAAAATTTTTGTTCCTAATCTCCGGCGAGAACTGTTCATCTTCCCCTTCGACTGAGATCCATGGCACCCAAGAAGAAGACGGTCTCTCCTCCTTCCAAGTCCGGCGTCATCACGGCTCAGAGGTTGGCGCCATCTGCGTCGGCCGGTGGCGCTACGGCTCAGGCAGGCATGCCGCCCCAACTCCCTTTGATCGGCGGTGAGTACGACCTCCGTGGTCATTAAACTTGCTGTGACAAGTTTTGATCTTTGGATCAACGAGGAAACTCGTTTTAATAACGCGGGGCTGGACTCCGTCGTTTAGTATTTTCGACGAGGGGTTCGACCTACGCGTCTAAATTTTTTTTTGACGCGAGATTCGACCTACGCGTCTTAGATTTTTGACGCAAGGTTCGACCTATGCGTCTAAAATTTTCCAACGCGAGGCTCGAACTCTGCGTCTGAAATTTTTGATGCGAGGTTCGACCTACGCATCTGGGATTTCCAACGCGAGGTTTGACCTCCGCGTTTAAGATTTGCCTTTGCGTTGTCTAATTTTTTTTCTTTGTTTTGTAGTGCGTCATACTAGCGAGCCTCTCCCTTTTCGCCATCATTTTGGGCACGCAGGTGGTGTGGATCTGAATATGACATTCAACCTGTGCCAAGAACTCCTAGTTTTTCGAATTATGGAGAAGAGCCGTGTGGAACTAATCACCCAGGCTTCTCCTGAAACTCTTAGGATACTAGTTACGGATGCTCGATTTGAGAACCTGAGCCGTAAACCGATAGTCAAACCTGGATTCCTCTTTAGGGATTTTGTTGACTTCGAGGCAGGTGTTGCTTATGATGGGGACTACAAGTGGCTGCGAAAAGTTAGAGATCGTAACCTTTTCTTGCCTAATATGGAGATGATGTTCCCCATATCGTACTTCCAGTGCGCTTCCATCCCCAGGCGCATGGATTGGAACCTTGTTAAGAATCAGGATGGAGTTGTTCTCGGAGCCCTGACTTTTCAAGGGGTCCGCACAGTTGGTTACAACAGACAGGTGACGGCCTTATGGCCAGGCCTGTTCGCTAAGGAGTACCCTATCGGCGAAGTGGCCAGTCCGGCGAATACCTTTGTCAAGAAGTTTATGGCAAAGAAAGGAGAATTTCCCACGCAAAGATTTAGAACTCTTGGCTGGGTTCATTCTCCGGTGACAGGGTGGTGGACCCGGATGACCAAGTTTGTTTTGGAGGAATTGGAAGTACCTCTTACCTGAATTGGCTTGAAGATTCCGGTACGGGCTACTAAGTTCGGGATCGTCCAAAGCCATTTTCACTTCTTTTCTATATTAGAGAGATACAATCCCGAGACTTATACTTTCTTCACTCCGGTGGGGGAGTTAGGCTTCGCTCTTCATGAGATGCACGAAGTCTCAGGTCTTCTTCTTGGGGATTTACCATATGAAGAATTCGTTTCGGGATCAGCGGAACTTAAAATTTTAAAGAAGACCAGCCCTGAAATTTATTCCACCCTCTGGGAAGTCATGTGTCACTTCCATATTTGCATGCAGCAGACAGGGGCTCGAGGAAGCGGCATCAAACAGGTGTCTTGGGCGGAGTATTTATTTTAGAACTTGACCAATAAAGGAGCTTCGGTGACTAGATTGTCTGCAAGCACTCTGGAGGAGGTCCAATCCCGAATTGATGATGCTACCTCCCATTACACTAATGAGGCTAAAGAAGATGTTTTCCCGGCTTATACAGAGTTTGAAAGCTTCCACTATCAAGCTCTGATTCTAATTTCTGACACGGCGCTGTTGGCCGGATTCTTGATGATGTGGCTCAAGCGTTGCGTCGTTCCTACCAGGCCAATTGATGCTCTTGCTGTTGAGATGATCTACCCAGCTGTTCTTTTGGCGCATGGGAGACTTGTAAGCCTCCTTACTGCTATGGTGGGTTGCTTACAGAATGGGTTGCGTGAGTTGGCTTTGGATTTCACTGGTGTTACAGAGGTTGAATCTAGGGGTAACAAGGTTTTCAAAACTCCCAATCCCAAGGTGCCATTGCCCTATACATATCTGATGGCTTGGTATTTGCTTCACTGCCCTCCCGTAATGAGTGCAGCCTCTCCCCCAAGAGACTCATTTACCCCGTTTGTGCAGCGACTACAATCTGCAAAATAGGAGGGAGGTTATATGGTTAGGATTTGCCAAATCTTGTCGTGAGACACCCACTATCATATCTTCCGTTGTTTCCCTGATTTTGAAAGCGGCGTCTATGGAGCGAAGTATCAGGACGTAGCAGGTCCTAACGGATTCACCAAGCTGAGCGGGGGTGTTTTCCATTGGCTTCTCTCTATCAGGCCAGGCTACCTGATCTTCAGGCAAGGTGATAAGTGTTTCCTCGAACCCTATCAACCCTATAGGTTTGCCCGCCAGTTTGGGTATGATCAGTTGTACGTTGGGAACGCTCGACCTCAACTCTCAGTTGTGAGCAACTTATATGGAGGGGCCAGGGCATGGTACTATTCTGTGGCAGGTTGTACCAGAGCAATCTTCAGGCTTCCCCACAAAACACCCAACTCCTACACTTCCATGAGCTTCTGCAACTGGTATTTTGCCGCTTCCCAGACTCCTAATTACAACTTGAATACGTCTTGCCTGAAAGACATCAGGCATATGTATGCTTCGAGGAGGGGGTCAAAGACATCCCGCTTGAGAGGAATTGACGAGTTTCTATCTGTTGAGAATCAGCCTGCTGGGCAGGAAGAGGAACAAGGAGTTGAGCATGTTCCCGGGGAAGAACAATGAGTTATTGATTCCCCCACAACAAGAGCAGCAGGGAAGAGAAAACTCTCAGCGGATGAAGTTGGCCAATACGTTAAGCAGACCCGTCAAAAGCTGATGGTTGGGTCTCCTCCTCCTAAAGGTCAGCAGAAAGCAAAGTTGATGGCTGATGCTATCAGAGCTGCTGAAGATGAAGAACAACATGAATCTTCCGTTGTAGGCCTACCACATAGATCTGGACTCCGTTCTCATGGCCCAGCTCTATCGAGCGAAGATTCTTCTTACCATCCCTTCGAGGACGAAGAGGGTGAATTAATGGCTACAGATGCAGAATCTGCTTCGGCGATGGATCTTCCTAAGTCTCCTGCATCAGAATCAGGGGGTCTCGAAGAGAATCCATCCCCTCCTCCCTCAGCATTAATGCCACAGGCTGGTGGTTTAAGTCCTAGCCTAACGACAGGACTTATGATTAAATCGGCTGCTGGCGCAAGTCTTCCTGAGTCTTCAACTACACGTGAAGGTGAAGAGGAGGTGGATTATGGAGACTCTTTGACTGGCGAGGCAGTTGACGAAGAGAGAGGGACTGAGGATGCTGAAGTTGGCAACTTGTCAGGTGGCGGTGAGGATGATGAAGGACATGATTCTATGGATGACATCACTACTTTTGATGATGCTCCGAAGGTCCCATCTGATAAAACATCAGGTTACACTCCTTTTTACCCCACCGGTAAGCTTGGTTTGTTTCGAATTCTTCCACATACTTTTTTCGCGTTCCGACCATTTTTCCGTGTAGGTTCACCTCCTCCCGGGACTACTACTGCTGCGCCTTCTTCAGAACAAGAACTTGCACCGGCGTCAACTCCTCTACCAGAGCAGCATTTACCTGGCTCACCTACGGTAACTGCTTCACCTGCAGCATTGCCTGAGACTACTGTTGAGACTCCTCCTCCGGAACAGCAGCTCGTGCCGGTGTCAGCTCCTTTGCAGGAGCAAATTTTGCGTGACTCCTCTGCGGTGGATACTTCACCGGAAGCATTAATGAAGATCTCATTCACCTTAACAAAGGTTGGGCCAAGCTCATCTCAGGCGAAGGCATTGATGGCTTTGACCTCAAGTCCTTCACAACTAAATATTTCAATTGCTTCTGCAGCTTCGGCACCTGGATCGCCTGCTAGTCATCATCTTGACGCACCAATCTCAGTGGCTAGAGGGGTGTCTCCAGCTGCGGTTTCCAGTCTCGTTGATGCACCTGAATTCCTTCAAATCTCTCTAGTATATCTAAACAGCCTTGCGAAGATGGTAGTTGAGTACATGGTGAATGGTCGGGGAACTTTGAACTCCTTCCGACCTCTTCTGGAGGCAGGCTTAAATAGAGTCAGGAGCATGGACAACACTCAGTGGTTCGAGCACTGTTCAGAGGTTATTCTCCATTTGGAAGAGCAACTACAACGCTTCGAGGCATTGGGCCGTAAAGAACTTCCACCGCAAATTATGTCAACTCTGGCTAGCCTTCAGGTCGCAGAAGTGGCTCGCCGAGAAGCAATAGAGCTGGACTTAGCTAAAAGAGAGCGTCAGATCACGGAGCTTCGCGAGCGTAATATTTGAAAGCGAGAGGAGTTAGAACGCTCAACTGCTTCTATGAATTCGCTTCGCGACAGACTTGTTGAAGCTGAGGCTGAAGTTCTGCGATTAAAGGCTGAACTTTCTCGTGAAGAAAACATTGTCAATATCCTTAGCACCCAGAATGCAAATGATACTTTGGAGTATCATACACAGGCCCAAGCCCTGGAACATGTCAGGAAGGAAGTGGCAACCATCGTCATACCAAGTGAGGATGAACTCAGCGCAAAAGCTGAAACTATGGTGCGAGCTAAACACGAGGAGGAATTAGCTGAAGTCAAGACTCAACTCATCTCTTTTGATTTGATGCGTGAGTGAATTTTGTCTTTGTAATGTTCTTTTGACAAGGACAAGTTTGTTTTGTATCACTTTCTTTTAGCTCTTGAATAAAAAAGTGATATTGGTCCCTCATTGTTTCTTGCATTTGTCATGTTTTGATTTTAAGTAACAAATCACGAGAAACGCCCGAGGTGTATTCATGAATTAGCATAGATTTCCACGATAGCCCTGATTTAGAAAATTCTCTATCGTTTAAGATAACTCTAGAAAATTTCAAACTGCTGGGGATAAATATTTGATTATTCTCCCCCGAATAGAGCTAAAGCGTAGAATTCTTCCTGTGTTATTTTGGTTTTAAACACTGAAAGAAGTCTATAAGCACCAGAGGTGTAATTTTAACTTGGCGTAAGAGAGATTGTGATCGAGGCAATTTTGAGGACTTATCGCTCTATTAGGGAGAATCGATAAGTTGGTTTTCGTCAGAGGTGTAATTTTAACGTGACAGGAGAGAGATCGCGATCGAGGTAATTTTGAGGATTTATCGCTCTATTAGGGAGAGTCGATAAGTTGGTTTTTTGTCAGATGTGTAATTTTAACGTGACAGGAGAGAGATAGCGATCGGGGAAATTTTGAGGACTTATCACTCTATTGGGGAGAGTCGATAAGTTGGTTTTTGTCAGAGGTATAATTTTAACGTGACAGGAGAGAGATTGCGATCGGGGTAATTTTG
>BQKN01067447.1:101440-142063 GCA_022839385.1 Asparagus kiusianus
ATCCATCCATCCTCCAACAACGTTGTTTGTCTACAAAACATAGGAATACACAAACACTAGACAAACAACATTAGTAATAAATTGTTTGTTAAACATCATCAAAATAAGAAGGCCAACAAGTTGTTCGGGTTTAACTTTACCGAAGTAGATCGGCCTCTGCCCTTTCCTTTTGGATGGGACTTTGAAGAAAGCCTTCTGTACATATTCTACTTCTTCATCTGAAGTGAAGGAGGATTTAATTGGCAATGTGAGGGATGCCTCTGCACACAATGTGCGCCACGGGTTGGTACCTGTATTATGATCATTCTCTATTTGTTTATTTTTAGAGGACACGTCAGACAAGTACACTAAAATAAAATCTTCATTAATGCACTATTCACCCTCGCTCGGTACATTATTATTACTCTCATTCTGACCCATTACATCTAGATTCAATTCCCATGGACAATCTTCTTCAGGATCTGGTTTAATGTCAGCTTCGTTGCCACTGTTCACATCTTCTTTCTCTTCGGATTCCAGATAGAAGACGGAATCGGTGTAAAAATTTTCCACTCCTCTGAAGGGATACTTCTCCGCAATTAGGGTTTGAACTTCTCCTTCATCATTAGCATATTTCATAACCTGATGTAGAGTAGATGGGACAGTGCGGTTTGCATGTATCCATGGTCGTCCTAGCAAAAGATTGTAGGACGTGTCCGCATCTATGATGTAACAAGTCACTTCGGACTTAAGGTCTCCAATTTGACACCTGAGTTTAATCTTCCCCAGGGGCCGAGTGCTGGTTGCACTGAACCCAAAGATAGTAGTTTGAGTAGTGTTCAGTCGATGCATGGGAATCCCTAAGACCTGCATGACCCTATAGGGCATAATGCTGAGTGCGGAACCCGGGTCAACTTGGACGCGACTGATTTCGAAAGATCCGATATATCCTGTGTAGTACAGTGGTCTGTCATGCTTGTGCTTGACCTGCATATCTTCCTGAGTAAAGGATATGCAGGGTAGACTTCTTGCTACTTGCAGACATTGCAGGCAAGGTTGGTCTTCAGAAGCTTCAGGAATTGGAGCGACTTGTGTAATAAAGCTCTCTGTATTCTTTAATGCTTCAATTAGAGCTTCCTTAGTTGTTTTGAACAACCTTAGGAGCTCATATAGAGTAATCCTGGCTGGTATGTTGGCTAGTTGTGCCATGACATTGAATTGGAAAGGAGCGCTCGACTCCCCAAGTTCCTTGTTGAACCGGAGCTCCTTTTATTTTCCTTTATCGACCGGCTTCTTTGGTACAGAACCCCCAGCGTCTTGGGGCCGTTCTTCAGCTTCTTGAGAAATCTGGTTGTAGTCTCTCAAGTAAGCCTTTCATGACCGCGTGCCCGGGTTGTCTCCTGGGTATGCTACCAGGGCAATCCATTCTTCCTCTGAATCAGTAAGAGGTTTGAGGAAGTCGTCGTTCTCAGTAACGGAAGGGCTAATCATGTTAGAAGACTTAGCATTTCTTCCTTTCTTCTTGGACAAGGTGTTCGTCCACTGTTGGTCTCCCATAAGGTCAGGATGGACCCACATGATCTCTCCCTTTAGGGTAGTGAGGGGTATCAACCCCTTGTCTTTCTAACTGTGCAAGTCAGTGTTTTTCATATGCATCTCTCCCTTATGGACGGGAATGATGCCATTTGCAGTTGCTACCGGTGGGAAGTCACCAAATTAGACCACTATTAAGTTAGTAGACACGGTCTTCTGTTCGGGCTTCAGGGTGAGCACGTTTGCATTTACCAGATTTTGTAAAATATCTTTGAAAACATAACATTTTCTAGTGGGGTGGCCCAAGAACCTATGATAACAGCAATAGTTGGGATCATCGACCTTTCCTACCTCATCCGGTTTCCTGACTTTGGAAAACTACAACTTGTTGTTCTTCCGAAGTAATTGGAATAAGGTGTCCACATGCTCTTCCTTGAACGAATACTGTTTGGGCGCTCTTTGATGATTTGGTGTCTTGCCTTGCTTAGCGGGAGGTGGTGCTCGCGTGTTAGCGTCAGCCACCAAAGTCTCCTTTCCTTTAGACCACTGGGTATTGTGCTGGTTGCGTTGCTGCTGCGGTTTGGGTTGTGCGACTTCTTTAGCCTTAACGCGAGCAACTATTTCTTCAGCTTGTTCACCCTGCAAAACCAGCTGTCTCCAGGAGCGACATTCTGCCACCCCTATCTGAGCAAGGACTTGGGTCTGCAAATTGTGCCTGCACGTTTCAACCAAAGTTGATTGGGTCATACCTGACGGGCATCGCAGCGCCATGCTACGAAATCTCTCAACATATGCCTCGATGGACTCTCCTTTCCTTTGTTTAGTGGCTAGAAGAGTCGGGACTGAGACCTCTGTATCGTCCTCAAAGAACCTGGCTAAGAATAGCCTTTTAAAATCTACCCATTTCTAAATAGATCCAGCAGGCAGTTTCATAAACCACTCAAAGGCGACACCTTTGAGGGTACCGATGAATAGCCGGGTCAGAATGGCGTCGTTCGCTACCACATCTCCAGTCTGTGACTTGAAGTAGTAGATGTGCTGATTCGGTGATCCGGTACCATCAAACAGTTGGGTAGGTGCCTTAAACTTCGGTGGGTAAGGGGTTGTGTCCTACTCAGCGGGATAAGGCCGCACGACCCTTTCTTCGCGGAGCTCGCTTCTGTTGGCGATTGCATTAAGGCGAGCCTCCAGTTCATCCACTTTAGCAGACTGAGGATGCAGTTCCTTTTCTGTCTCCTTCTCGTTTTCCGAAGAGGATTCTAAGTTGTGAGTTTCCCGATCCGAATGTTCAGTCGCTTTTTGCTTTCCCTTTGACGTAGTCCTTCGGGAAGACTCAGGTCTTTGGCCTTTTTTAGCAAGGAGCTGGGCCAACATATCCTTCATTTGGAGAAGGGTCTCTTGCTGTGCCTGGAGCATGATGTGATGTTCGTCCACTCTTTTGGCTAGGTCTTCTGGATTCCCAGTCATATAAACGGAAGTCCTTCGTACCCCAACGGATCTTGAAGACTGAGATTCAGCAATTACCAAATGTTCCTCATCAGAAATAATCCCCTTGGCCAACTTTTGGTAGTCAACCGAGCGGATAGCTCCTGTTCGAGTCCGAGTATATCGGTATACTCCTTCGAACTCGTCACAAATTTCCCTGACAGTCGGGGAATGACTTCTTTGTGATTCCTCAGAACTGGGATTTGAAGCCTTTCCTCTACCTATCACATTTATAGTGACTTCGGGGTATTCAGTCTCGGTTGTCTTCTTTTTGTATCGACGTCATAGTTTAGTAGGTCTAACGACGTTTGTCAACCTATCGAATACAGACTGTCGAGGTACGGATGCGTAACAATGGCATTCTGAAAGAACTACAGAGATAAGCCTCTCACATTGGCATGAGTGAGCTGCTTGCTGCGCTGGTTTTCCTCTTGACAATAATTCACGCAAATCAGGAACTTGGGAGGAAGCTTTCTCTGGGCATGGAGGCGGAGATGGAGCCCCCTGCCCTTGGGTGGGTAAATTTGGTTCTCATCGAACGTGGATTTTAAACCCATATGGACTATTTTGAACTTGACGGACCTCTTGAGGATCGCGTTCTTGAAGAACAACGCTAGGGTCGTGTTCTTGAAGAATAACGCGAGGGTCGCGTTTAAATTTGTAAACACTAGGTCGAGGCCTACGTTTAAATGATGAAACAGACCCCTGAGGGTCATGTTTTGATTGAACGCGCCCCTGAGGGTTGCGTTTGGTTGGTGAAGCAGACTCTTGAGAGTCATGTTTTGTTTGAACGCACCCATGAGGTGTGCGTTTGTTTTCGGCGGTGCCTTTCTGAGGGCTACATTTTAGAGGAACAACGTGCCATTGAGGGTCGTGTTTTAGCTGTATCAGCCGAGGCTTATAATTGGGCTCATTACCACGAAGTACGCATTCTGGAGTGGAAACGCTGCACTCGGGCAGAGCCTCAAGAACGCGATCTTCGCGTTGGGCCATTGTTCGGCTTTCTCGTAGGTGTGCTCGACGTATGGATCTTCTCCGTCTTCGAGCGACGTTCTTTTTTACTTGTTTCAACGCCTTAGCAGCGGCGTCGTTGGTGTTTATGGAGCTCGTCTCCTCTATAGGTCGTTTATGGCCTGAAACACGTCGTGTTAACGCGGACGTGGGATATTCAACTCGCTGGGCGAGTTTGGCAGAAGCTAAGCCCGCTCCTGAAGTGGAAGGGTTGTTCAACGCATTTTGGCCAAAGGAGAGGACTTTCTTTAGCATTTCAGCAAGAGATTTGATCTCCTTGGAGATCTTGCGGACATCGCGCTTAGCCTTGGGGCTAAGCGATCCATAGGATAATGCTTCATCGTATTTTGCTTGATCAAACTCCACAATAAGAGTTTCAACAGTCGTTCCCATAAGGTAGACGTCAGATTACGCCACCACTTCCTCATCAGAAAAGCTAGTCTCCAGCGGAGTTACCATCTTTTGTTTGGTGGAAAATTGCAGTAAAAGAAATGAAAGAAAAATTAATTCTGTATTCTCTCACAATCGATTACAATTTGGATTCCGATTACAAAAGAGAGGAGAACGAATTTGATTCTCCCCTTTGTTTAAAACTGGGTTCTTCTCGGTAGCGATGGAGTGCCTCCTTCGAATGCTTGCGTCGAATTTGCTCTCCGTTGACGATCTGACCGTCTTTTATCTCATGGGAACGATGAACTTCTGTCGAAAGTTTGATGAATAACTCTTAACAAGTTTATGAACTCAGAATGAGTTTGAACTCTGTGGATAGAGTTGTTAGAACCGAAGATTCGGTTAATGACTCTGCAAATTTTCTGTTGTTGAAGAATCCCCCCAGATTTTATTTTCTGAATCTGATTCAAATCTTCTATCTCCAAAGAATTCGCCTCTATCGCCTCTCTGCCTCTGATCCTCTGTTCCTAAAAAGGCCATCCTTTAACTTAGTTGAGTTTGTTGAGATTTTATAGGTGGATAAGAGGTTGTAACTGCCCTCTAAATTCGCTCCTAAGTGGGCGTGATTTCCTCAGATCGTGGGGAAAACGGTTCTGAAACCGTTTGACTCATATTTGAATGAGTCAAACGCCCAATTTGGTGTTCAGAACCCTAACCTCACGTCTTGGAATTGAGACGCGATGTTAGGTGTTGACTGAACATCAAAAACGCGAGGGCCGCTCGCGTTCTGCTTGTTGTAGCTTGGAAACGTGGGGGTCGCCTGCATCTCCAGAATTGTAACGCGGGGATGAATTCCGCGTTTCAAAAGGGGTTAATTAGTTGATTTGTAACCTCTCCTACAGAGCGTTGCAAGGACCGTTGTTCAGTAATCCTAGCTTTAGCTGTTGTGGGGTGTGAAAGTCGTCAGGTTGTAATTTTCACTGTAGGTTGTGAAGACTGCTGAATAGATTTTTCATCAGTTGTCGGAAGTGTTGTTGATTTGTAACTCTTCTCGCTCTATGTGAAAAGTCCTCCATTTGCAGCTTTCGTTTGTTGACATGAAAACTATCTTATCGTAGCTTTTCATTGTTAGAGCTTGATGGGGATCAGCTATCCATTGTGATTTTTAGATAGCTTATACGAATATTTGCCCACAGCTCTCTACCAAGCAACCCACCAACTAAGTCTAACCTTTTATTTCTGAAATCATTACACTGCTCATCAGTACCTCTAATAGTTGCTAATATAATATTAGTCATGTTGTTGTCATAGCCATCAAGATCAATCATCTCAAATATGAGGCTGTGTTTGCAGCGATTGTAGAGTTGCAGATGCGGTGATTTGGAAATTGCTTGTATTTCGATTGTAAGGACGAATTATTCTTCTTGATTTGAATGAATCATTGCCTTGTAATCTCTTCTTGGTCCATAGGGACACCCCTTGAAAGTCGTCTGATTATAACTTTCATTGTTGGAACTTGATGAGGATCAGTTATCCATTGTGATTTTTAGACAGCCTACAATTATCTTTTGTTTAAGCCTCTTGTTAAGAAATATAGGGAGTTGTGCAAACTAAAAATTCTACCCACCAGATATATCAAATTCAAACAACTAGCCATGTATGACATTCACACAATTCTTCATAATGTTGTTTTGGCTAGACTGTTAGATGTGCAACATAAAGTTCCTTATTATCCATTTCTGGTATATCTGTTTTATGCTAATTTATTTGTCACTTCCACTGCTAATGGTGTCCAAACCATCTCCACGTCTGTCAAGAATATCCAGATTTCTTTTGATGCCGATGAGCTTACGGGTATCCTTAAGATCCCGTCAAGTGACGTCGAACTTATGTCTGTCGAGTACTCTGATCAAGATGTGAATGATATCCTGTTTAAACCCGGTTGCACTTATCCTATGAACAACAAATCACTCAATCCCACCGCTAAAGTCATAGCTCGTATTGTTGCTCATAATCTCATTCCCAAAACCGGTAGCTTTGATCATTTTGCCCCTGATAAGATAAATGCTGTTTATGCCATCTTTGCCAAAATAAAAGTCAATTGGGCAAATGTTTTTCTTAAGAATATGGCATGCAAGCATCACAAATTCTTTCCCTTTGGCAGTTTCATCACCCTCATTCTTCAACACTTTGGTGTTTCTCTCACTAATGAACCCAAAGTTGATCCGGGTAAGGAGTACTTTGATAAAGTCTCTCTCTCCCGTATGCAACTTTCTGCCTCCTTATCTGATCCCGCTATGCTATCATCCTCTCGTTCTAGAGCTTCCACCCCCTCAACTTCTAATATCTGTACCCGTTTAGATCGTCTCGAGACTAAGGTCTCAACCATTCAGAGGGATGTTAGGACTCTTATATCTTATCAACATCAGTCTCTTGGGATTCTGTATCCCTCTTCCAGTTCTGAGTCTGGTTCTGAGGAGGGCCCTGCTGATGGCTCTGATTCTGGATCTGATGATGGAGCTGCATCTAGCTCTGGCCCTGCTTCTGATGGTGATGGTGATGATGATGGTGATGGTGATGATTGATCTTACTGCTTATTGGGGTTTTATTGGATTTCGTGCTTATGGTGATGTTTATGTCTTGGTGAAACAATACTTGACACTTATGCTTTTATTTTATTTCGAGTTGTAATAACTCTATGTTTGTGTGGAAAACTATGTGTCTTTGCGAAACTTTTGTGTATGGTTTGTAGTATTGTGGAACAAACTATGTTTGTGGAAAACTATGTAGTTTCTCTTTTCTGTTAGTTTATCTTTTCTATGAATTATGTTTGGTGAAAACAATATTCATGCTTTGTTTTGTGAAAATATGTTGCTAATGATGCGTTCTTTGGATTCTAAATGTTTATGGTTGTGTATGAATGATTATTATTTTAGCTCCTATATATGCTCTTTATATGTCATTAATGCAAATTGACAGGGGGAGATTTTTGGCCATATACATGGCTTTTATCTGTGCTTATATGCAGGGGGAGCGTTGCTCCTATTTATATTTTTTTTCCCTTTTTGATGATGTCAAAGGGGGAGAAAATCTACATATGGTTTGTATGTGCTTTAATATTCATATTGTATACATGGTTTGTTTGTATGTGCTTTATCAGTATATATTTTATATCAATAAATAAATTGTTTGCCATCATCAAAAGGGGGAGATTGTTGGCCCTATATTTTTGATGATGATTTGTCAAACAATTTATCACTAATATATTCTCTAGTTTTGTTTTTATGTTTCTCTTTACATGTATTTCAACACACGACAATCAAGCATTAAAGATTCAAGTTCATATGTGTGGAGTTACCTAGGTATAAGTTTAGTTTACTTACATATATTAATTGTATGTTTATATTTAAGCTCAATATATGTACACTTAACACGATTTTTGACGTTTTCTATCATATAAATAATTTTTCATCAAACGTCGTTACAATATCTTTTATCTCATGTTTACAGCTCATTCATACTTTATTATATACACATAATATATGCATGAGATATATTTACGTGTTTATGAGTTATATCAAAATTTTCATATTCGTAAAATACAGGTTTTACAAACACTTTACAAAAACAGTGTGTTTTTACAAACGAAAATTATTTTTTGAAAAATTCCTTTTCTAACATGTTCATTTTATCATTTAGAAACTTTTGGAATTGATTTGCTATTTTTAAAGTATTTTTAAAATTGGCCAAAAATAGGTTTTTCATACTATGTCAGTTTGCGGTCGACCGTCACGGTCGACCGCCATATTCAAACTTTCTAAGTCTGGATTTTATATGCTCGTGGTCGATCGTGAACCATCCAGAGAGTTTCGCGGTCGACCGCTACGATCGACCGCCAGCCTTAAAACCCTATACTCAGGATTTTTGTGCCTCGCGGTCGACCGCTAGATTTCCACAGTCGACCGCCGATTTAATCATTAGTTTTTAACGGCTATTTTCACAACGGTTCTCTGGGGGTTTTTAGTCTTTTTAAGTTGGTTTTTGACTGATATTTGAGAGGGTATAAATACCCCATTGCTGCTCTCTTTTATACATCCAAGTTTTGTGTTTTAACCAAAATCTTAAGTGTGTTTAAAAGAGCTGTTTAAGATGATTTCATCAGTCTGTTTCAAAAGAAGTTTTCCTACAACAAGAAGTGGCTTTCAAATCCTATTGGGATTATCATCTACTGTTCTTCTTGTTTGAGAAGTTTTCTAAACTCTTATATAGCTTACTATTCTATTTTTATTTCATTAGCTATATTTATTGAGTTGTATTATTTTCATTCACTTTATCACACACACATATTGAGCTTAATATCTTCATACTATATTGTATAGGTTGTGGGGTGTGATTTAGTGAGTGTTGAGCTTCATTGTGTTCTCACTTGTTATTTAAGAACAAATCATTGTATTTAAATCTTTATTTGTGAGTATCACTTGTAATACACTTGTACACCGAGAGAAGTATGAGGCGAGAGACGGGGTCAAATCCAATAGGAGTGGCGTCGGTTGACGAACCTAGGAGAGGTTGCATCCAAGCACTTGAGGAGGAGGACACGGACTAGATTCCTACACTTAGTGTGTAAAGTGTGATTGCATAGTGTTTGTAGTGTGTGAGTTTTCGGTGATCTTATAAACCGAGTGTGTAGAAGTTCCGGCTTTCAAACCGGATTGTGATAGTGGATATCTCCTTGAGGTGAGGAGCAGGGACGTAGGTCATGGGGACCGAACCTCATAAACATATCTTGTGTTTGTGTTTGCTTAGCGTATTTTTCTTTTTTGCTTATTCTTATCGTTCTTATTCATATCTATCTCCTCCAAGAACAAATTGATCAATATAATTTTAATTGGAATTTACTTAGGATTAGATTAGTATAAGATCCTAATCACCCCCCTCTAGGGTCTAACAGAGCCAGCACATGACTATGACCAGCTCAAGGTATTTGGGTGCCTTGCATTTTATCATGTGAGAACAGATAAATTAGAACCTCAAGCTAGGAAGGTCATATTTGTAGGATTCAAGCGTGGTGTCAAGGGATACAAGCTATGAGATCCAGTTGATAAGAAGATTGTGCTGAGTAGGGACGTCACATTCGATGAAGTTTCTATCTTGAAGCTTCCCAGCTCTCATCAGGTGGAGAGCGACCCGACGGAGGAGATATCGCAGGTGGTAGAGATCGATACAGCTTCATATTGTCCAGATAGTACAATATCCATTAGAGTACCAACTGAGGTGACGCCAGGTGAGCACGACGACGATGAGGAGGATACGAGTACAGTTATGTAGGATCATGGACCGACGGTTCAGATTTAGGATTCAATTACGGTTCGGAGGCAGAGGAGAGACATACGGATGCCAACACGGTATGACGACATAATTGCGTATGCATTCCAGTGGAGAGTATTAATGAGATGGTGCCTACTATATTCAGAGAGGCCGAGCAGAGTTTGAAGGCTGATTCGTGATAGGTAGCTATGCAGGAGGAGATGGATTCCTTCATAAGAATGATATGTGGGAGCTTGTTGAGCTTCCAAAGGGGCGGAAGATAATTGGTTGTAAGTGGGTATACACGAAGAAGGAGGGCATTGAGGGCACTCCATTGAGTTCAACACTAGGTTGGTTGAGAAGGGCTATGCACAGGAGGAAGGTATTGACTATAATGAGGTTTTTTCTCCGGTGGTGAAATACTCTTTGATTCGGATTTTGCTAGCTTTGGTTGCACAGCATGATTTAGAGTTAGAACAGTTAGAAGTGAAGATGATATTTCTTCATGGTTATCTTGATGAAGAAATATATATAACTCAGTCATTGGGATTCCGAGCTGCAGGGAAAAAAATTGGTTTGCAGATTGTAAAAATCGCTATACGGTTTGAAGCAGTCTCCTCGATAATGGTATAGACGATTCAATGGTTTTATGATTGGTCATTCGTACACTCGGAGCTAGTTTGATCCTTACGTATATTTTCGCAAGTTAAAAGAAGGTGCGTACATCTATTTATTAATTTATGTCGATGACATATTGGTTACCTCTATTTCTAGATATGCTATAGATGAGTTAAAGGTACATTTTTCAAAGGAGTTCGAGATGAATGATTTGGGTGAGGCGAAGCATATTTTAGGAATGGAGATCGGCAGAGATAAGAAGGGAAGAATTTGTTTGACATGGGTAGCTTATTTGAAGAAGGTTCTACAGCGATTTCATGTTAGCATGGATACGAAGCCAGTTAGTGTACCATTGGGAGCCCATTTGAAGCTTTCAGCTGATCTTTCACTGAAGACGGTTGAAGATCGAGAGTTGACATGGAAGACTCCATATGTGACTGTGGTTGGGAGCTTGATGTATGCGATCGTATGTACGAGACCAGATTTGTCACAGGCGGTGAGCATGGTATCGAGATACATGTACGATCCAGGAGTGAGTCATTAGGACGCCGTGAGATGGATTTTGAGGTACATTCGAGGTACGCTTAATATTGGGTTAGTTTATGAGTGGGACATCACAGGTGGGTAGTTATGCATTGGCTATGTTGATTCGGATTATATCGGGGATTTAGATAAGTGTCGGTCTACTACGGGGTATGTGTTTACTTAGACCCGTACGCCGGTGTGTTGAAGATGCACCTTACAGTCTACTGTGGCTTTGTGTATGATGGAGTCAGAGTATATGACGATTACAGAGGCTGTGAAAGAGGCTATTTGGATTTGAGGACTTCTGAAGAAACTTGGTATATCGCAATAATCCATCATCATTCATTGTGGTAGCATGAGTGCTATCTATTTGGTGAAGAATCAGGTTTTTCATGCGAGGACAAAGCACATTGAAGATGGCGATGTGGAGATCGTAAAAGTCCACACAAAGGATAATCCGGCGGATATGCTCACTAAGGTGGTTCCGAGCAACAAGTTTGATCATTCTCAAAGTTTGTTGCATATTCATGATTGTTAAGGTCGTTGGTGGCCATTTGGGTGAACTACGTGAGGCTTGATTCCTTAGACAAGAGGATACGTAGGTAGTCTTTACGATGCAGACGAGTTTTAGATTAGTTGTTTTTTGATGGGGATGAGATTGTTTAGACTCTCGTTCGGGTTTTTCGACTTGTTGTGGATTGAGTCCGTTGTCGTGAATTGTTTCACGGCATACTAGACATAACAAGTGGGATATTTGGTTGTTTTGGTGTCGGCTCAGTTTTGTAAAAACTTCACCGAGGTGGAGAATTATGAATGATATGGGACCTACCCACGTGAAGCAACCCACGTGAAGCAACCCACATGCAACGCAGTGGTCTTTTATAAGTTGACAAAGTCGGGCATGAGGCCCAGCTTCGTTTCTTTTTTTTCAGCCTGGAATCTTGTGCATATAAATACCCAGTAGATTGTTCTAGGGTTGGTGTGCGAAGGAGGGTTTGTGCAGTTGACTGTTTTTTTCTTTTTTTTACAGCGTGCAAGCGAGCAGAAAAAAATCAGTTGTGTTCTCTTTTGACGGCATAAGAGCAGAGGGGAAAATCGAAGGTGTTTTTTGGCTGAAGAAGAGAAAAAACCACAGCAGCTTTTGTTAGGGTTTTGAGCATCCATTGGTGGAGATATTTGTGAGAGATTTGAGAGTTTATGTGAGGATTTAATTTGTGTGATTGTAAATCCTATTTGTATTCTCTCTCTCTAATAGTAGATCTCCCCCTCCTTGCCCCGTGGACGTAGGCAATTTGCCGAACCACGTAAAATTAGTTTGTCTCGCTTTTGTGATTTGTAATAGCTTATTTAGGTTCCCTCGGCAAGTTAGTCCTAGAACTGATGAGATGAAGAGCTGATATCCCACTTTGTTGAGATATTTTGCTTTTGGTTCTTGTTTTCTTGGTAAAATGGGAATTTCTATTATGATCTTACTATCTTGTTGCACCGAGGTGCTGCCGAAATTTCCGCTGCGCACAACAGAATCTGTTAGACCCTAGAGAGGGGCTGATTAGGGTCTTATGCTAATCTAATCTGATTTTATGCCAATTAAAACTAATTCAAATATTATTCTTATAAGATAGATATATAATATGATATGAGCAAAAATATGCAATATGAACAAAGAGAAATATCCTAGCAATGAGATATACTATGAGATATATGCGAGGATATACAACTTAACACAAGGGTGAAATAAACATAAACAAAACAAGAGTGATAGTGTGCAAATACACAATATGATCACAGAGTTCGGACCTTCCGTCCTACGTCTCCGCTTCCCACTCCCGGGGAGAAATTCACTATCACAATCAGGTTTTCTACGCTTACCCGAATAACGTTTACACCTCACAATGTCGGTTTTTAACGCTCATCGATCAACGTCCACACCTCACACTCGGTTTTCTAGTTCACCGAAAACTTCATAATTCACACTCTCATAATGTCGGTTTTCAACGCTCACCGATCAACGTCTACACCTCACAGTCGGTTTTCTAGCTCACCAAAAATTTTACAATCTCATAATATAACAAATGATTGTTCTCAAATATGGATGAGAACGCAATGAAGCTCATTCTCAATTGTTACAACTCCCCACAATCTAATTATACAATGTATGCAAATACAATAAGCTCAATGGTTGTGTGTGTAAGAAAAGAGATTAAACAAATCTAAACTCAATATAAAACTAGCTTTAATAAAATGATAATCAAACAAATAGATATAAAGCTAGAAAAGGAGTTTAGAAAACTTCTCAATAGATCAAGAGATCGAGGGAGAGTAGTTGGATACTCAAACACCAATAGACGATCTCCTCAAGCTCTTGTGAAATTGATTTCACAAACTCAAACTCTTAAGTGCTTAAAAGCTTCTTAAACAACACTTAAACCCTTGTTAAAACTTTGTTAAAATATTTCTTGGATGGTATAAGTGTTGAGGGATGATGGGTATTTATATGAACTCAAGACAACAACCCAAAGCTAAAGAAAAGCCAAAAAAACGAGGCAAATCTTTAAAAAATTGGAACCAAGGAAAATAGAGCCGTTATGCTACAGTAACTTTCACGGCCGACCGTGGGTATTGTAGCAGTTTGGTAGATCTGATATTTCCACATCTCTAGCTTTGTAAAATCAATAAAAAATAGTAAATTAATTCTAAAAATCATGAAATTTTGAGGAAATGTTCTAAACATGAAGATAAACATGTTAGAGAAAGAATTTCTAAAATATCACTTACCAGTTGAGAGAAATAAATGTTTGGACACAGATATACAGTTTCTGATAAAACTCAAAAAAATACGGTTTTGTAAATTCAATTGAAAATAACAAAATAACTCCAAAAATAGTAAAATTTGGCGAAATGTTTTTATATATGATGATAAACATGTAAACAAATAAATTTTCAAATTGTATTTCCCAATTGTGAAAACATATCAGTTTTGCAAAAACATGCACGAACATGTGCACGCACATGAGCTAATTAAAAACTTGATTTTGTAAATTCAAATAAACATAGAAAATTAATTCTAAAATTAATAAAATTTTAGAAAAAATTTATAAACATGAAATTGAACATGTTAGAAAAAGAATTTCTCAAATTGAGTTTCCCATTTGTGAAAACTCATGTATTTTGCAAGTGTGTCCAAAACATAAAAATGTGATATACATAAAATTTGATGTTTTGACATAAACAATGTTTTGAAACCCTATGAAATGATTTTATAGACTTAATGAAATATGTATACAATAATTGTTAAGTCCATAAACCAAAACTTTTGTATATATATAACTATATATATAAAAACCAAATGTGTGTGTGTATATATAATTGAGCTTAAAATACTAACACACATAATATAAAACCTAAACTAAATATACCAAGCTTGATTGATCTTCTATGTAGCTCAACTTGGTACACTTACGGATGAAGCTAGAACTTGGATCTTCAATTTGAATTGCATAGGCTTCACTCCACAATTCCGCCAACCTCCACTGGATATGATCGTGAATGCGTAATTCCATACATCCTCTAACTTGTTGTTTGTTTACAATAAATAAGAAAACACAAATACTAGACAAATAATATTAGTGGTAAATTATTTGTTAAACATCATCAAAACAAAGATGCCAACAATCTCCCCTTTTTTGATGATGACAAACAATTTACAAAAAAGATATATGCATGAAGAAAAATGAATATATAATATTATAATTATCATGCATAACAATGAAATAATATACTCATAATATTTCTTCCCCTTTGACAATATCAAATAGGGGAAAACCATATAGATGAAAGAGAGCGAAAGCTCCCCCTATCAATATGCATGAGTGGGTATAAAAATATAGGGATTGCTCCATCTATTAAAATGATATATGGAGTGAATGCAATAAAGATCATGTCAAGACATGTGAGCAAGCAAAAATTTGCTAAACAACTCACATGCAAAAGAACAATAAGAACACATGTGTATATATAACATCATGAAGGGTGTTACAAAGATTTCAAGATGTAGATATACAAACCAAACATTTATCATACTTGCCCCAAAGAGATGAAATGAGGATCCAAAAAGACATCATTAAAAAAATTGTTTATGAAGGAGGATCCATGAAGGAAAATAATTTGCTTATATGTAGGAGGAAAAGGAAACAAAATCAAGAATGGATATTTTCAAAATAAATCATAACAATGTATGGATTTATGAAATCAAAAGAAGAAGAACATGAGAATCATGCAAAAAGTTTTCAAATGAAAACAAATCAATCAAAAGAAATCATAAATTAAAGTTTATATCCAAAAACGATGCTTGATCAATAAAGAAAATTTTCTTTGTAGGACTTGATCAAACCACTCATAGAATACATTATAAAGCATACTTAAAATTTGAATCATCTATTTGTGCTATATAATGAATTCAAACGAACAAATCAAAATAAAATTTTCATAGTTCAAAAATAAGATTACAAAACATACAAGAATCATGAACTATACGCAATCATCTTTAAAAGTATAAAACCAATTCATCATAGATTTTCACAAAACAAGAGAGACAACTATATCTAGCTCTTGAGCTAGTATCAACCCATATAATCATTTTATCACCCGGTAAACAAGATTTGAGAATAAACACCTAATAAACCCGGGGGGTTATATAAATACAACCTCTCATCAAAATCAAAATTAATAATCATAAAAACAAAAGAATTTGACCAATAAAAAGAATTGTTTTCATGTACAAAATTTTCAAAGCATATTTTTCAAAACCAAGAAAAAGAACAATAAAAACATTAAAATTCTTGGTTTGAAAATCAAATTTGTTTTGGTACCCAAGTATTCTTGGTACCAAAAGGTTTAGGGACATGACCCCTATCATTAAACTCAAAACCCTAGGGTTATGAACCCTCTTGGGCGCATGTAGTGCACTAACACGGTCAAAGCAATAATCACTCAAATGACCCTTCCGATTGCAATTTGTGCAATGAAAGAGATCCATTTGTTTTTGTGGACCATTAGCTCATGCACGAGTAACATTTGCGAACATAGATGGTCTTTTAAGATTATTTTGCAAATGTGAAATATTTGAAAAAATGTTGGTCTACTTGAAATATTTTACGATTTAGAAACTTTTCGCTAATCAAAACAAATTTAGCTAAGTGACCAATTCTACCACAAAAATCACAATGATACACATTAGCATGCTTATGATGAACAATGGTTACATGTGTGTGTACATGTGATGAAGAAGAAGCCTTATGAGATGCACATAGAGTATTAGCAATCTTAGATTTGTGTGCATCATAACAAAATTTAGCAAGGTGGTATTTATGACCGCAAATAGAGCATTTGTAAACTTTGCTATATAAGTGTGCATAGTGTGTATTTGATTTAGAAGTGTCAACACGGGACTTTGCACACAAGTCCATAAGTTTCTTATGGTTAATAATGCATGAATTAAGAGTTGAATCTAAAGAGGTAATACGATTTTTAACATCATTCAACTCATCATTATGCACATATGCATTAACATTAGAAGTGGAACATAAATAGTTATTTATAAAAGAAGCAGTATCATTTTTTATGTTCTCTACTTCTAATATGACATTATCTTTTTCATGAGATAAGCTAGAAATGGATGAGGTCAATTTTTTATTTTCTAAATTTAACAAGTCATTGTTTTCTTTAAGCATAGTATTTTTTTTTTTTTGCAATGACATCAAATTTAGACACTAGCTTCTCATGATCGGATTCTAAATTAACATGCTTGTTTTGTAAATCAATTAAATCTTTATGCAATTTGTTGTAGGCATGCAATAATTTTTTACTAGCACAAGCAAGTTCATCACTAGATAAATTATTAATCGATTCGAACTCGCAAACCTTACTAGGGCTATCGCCTAGTGGTCGTGTGCATGATGCTCCATATGAACTTGAAGCTGGATCCGCCAAAACTTGTTGGATCGCCTCCAAGTCCCCTTGATGTGCTTCAATAAATTTTCATAAGGTATAAGCACTATCAAAATGAACAAACTTATTAGACATAGATGAATTAAAAGCATATAGCAAATATTCTAACAAAATATTATTTATTGTAAACATTCGATGATCATTTTTATTCCACTTGGATTTCTCCGAAGTGAGCATAATGTAAGCATCATCTATAATTTTCCATAAATCAAAGTGTTTAGATTGAACAAAAAGTTTAAATCTAACACACCATTGGGCATAGGGAAAACTATCTAATCTAGGAGCAATATAAATGGTATAACCTAAACCATGCATATCCATAAGTAAAAAAGCAAGCAAGATATAAAAATCAAAAATTGGATTAGCACAACAAGATAACTTGGATCTTTAACTCAAGGCGATTAGACCTTAAATCAAAGAGCACCAAGCTCTGATACCAATTGTTAGACCCTAGAGCGGGGTGATTAGGGTCTTATGCTAATCTAATCTGATTTTATGCCAATTAAAACTAATTCAAATATTATTCTTACAAGATAGATATACAATATGCTATGAGCAAAAATATGCAATATGAACAAAAGAAAATATCCTAGCAATGAGATATACTATGAGATATATGCGAGGATATACAACTTAACACAAGGGTGAAATAAACATAAATAAAACAAGAGTGATAGTGTGCAAATAAATAATGCAAACACACAATATGATCACGGAGTTCGGATCTTCCGTCCTACGTCTCCGCTCCTCACTCCCAGGGAGAAATTCACTATCATAATCGGGTTTTCTACGCTTACCCGAATAACGTTTACACCTCACAATGTCGGTTTTCAACGCTCACTGATCAACGTCCACACCTCACACTCGGTTTTCTAGTTTACCGAAAACTTCATAATTCACACTCTTACAATGTCGGTTTTCAACGCCCACCGATCAACGTCTACACCTCAAAGTCGGTTTTCTAGCTCACCGAAAACTTTACAATCTCATAATATAACAAATGATTGTTCTCAAATATGGATGAGAACACAATGAAGCTCATTCTCAATTGTTACAACTTCCCACAACCTAATTATACAATGTATGCAAATACAGTAAGCTCAATGGTTGTGTGTGTAAGCAAAGAGATTAAACAAATCTAAATTCAAAACTAGCTTTAATAAAATGATAATCAAACAAATAGATATAAAGCTAGAAAATGAGTTTACAAAACTTCTTAATAGATCAAGAGATCGAGGGAGAGTAGTTGGATGCTCAAACACCAATAGACGATCTCCTCAAGCTCTTGTGAAATTGATTTCACAAACTCAAACTCTTAAGTGCTTAAGAGCTTCTTAAACAAACTAAAACAACACTTAAACCCTTGTTAAAACTTTGTTAAAACATTTCTTGAATGGTTATAAGTGTTGAGAGATGATGGGTATTTATAAGAACTCAAGACAACAACCCAAAGCCAAAGAAAAGCCTAAAAACGAGGTAAATCCCCAAAAAATCGGAACCAGGGAAAATAGAGTCGTTATGCTACAGTAACTTTCGCGGTCGACCGTGGGTACTGTAGCAGTATGGCAGATCTGATTTTTCTGCGTCTCTGGCTTTGTAAAATCAATAAAAAAAAGTAAATTAATTCCAAAAATCATGAAATTTTGAGGAAAGGTTCTAGACATAAAGTTAAACATGTTAGGGAAAGAATTTCTAAAATATCACTTATCAGTTGAGATAAATAAATGTTTGAACACAGATATACAGTTTCTGATAAAACTACAGAAAATACAATTTTGTAAATTCAATTGAAAATAACAAAGCAACTCCAAAAATAGTAAAACTTGGGGAAATGTTTTTATATATGATGATAAACATGTAAACAAAGAAATTTTTTAAATCGCATTTCCTAATTATGAAAACACATCAGTTTTGCAAAAACATGCACGAACATGTGCACGCACATGAGCTAATTAAAAACTTGATTTTGTAAATTCAAATAAACATAACAAATTAATTCTAAAATTGATAAAACTTTAGGAAACATTTATAAACATGAAATTGAACATGTTAGAAAAAGAATTTCTTAAATTGAGTTTCCTATTTGTGAAAACTCATGTATTTTGCAAGTGTGTTCAAAACATGAAAATGTGATATACATAAAATTTAATGTTTTGACATAAACAATGTTTTGAAACCCTATGAAATGATTTTATAGACTTAATAAAATATGTATACAATAATTGTTAAGTCCATAAATCAAAACTTGTGTTTATATATAACTATATATATAAAACCAAATGTGTGTGTATATATGATTGAGCTTAAAGTACTAACACACATAATATAAAACCTAAACAAACTATACCCAAGCTTGATTGATCTTCGATGCATGCTCAACTTGGTACACTTGTGGATGAAGCTAGAACTTGGATCTTCAATTTGAATTGCATAGGCTTCACTCCACAATTCCGCCAACCTTCATTGGATATGATCGTGAATGCTTAATTCTATCTATCCTCCAACTTGTTATTTGTCTATAATAAATAAGAAAACATAAATACTAGACAAACAACATTAGTGGTAAATTATTTGTTAAACATCATCAAAACAAAGAGGCCAACAGAATCCATGAAGAACTTTGAATCCACAAAAAAAATATCAAAAATAGAAATTTTATTGATAAAAAGTTATTCTTCTAGGGCTTACAAGACTCTGCTTAAATAGAAAAGAAACAAGACTTCTACTATGACTCAAGTTTTACCAAAAATAGATATAACAAAATTCTTCCTAAAAATACTCCTTAAGATTAAGGAAGTCAATTGGTCAAATCTGAGATTAAACCAGATTTGTTTCCTAATCAAAACAGACTTCTAAAACATTACTAAAAATAGTAAAAAACTGACAAAAACACTGATATCTCTCAAACCGGAGGGAATTTAGCAAAACGGACAGCGTTTGGGCTTGCGACTGTCCTGTTTCAATATAAACATGTCAGTCGTGTGTTCTACATCAATTTTCGGATAATCCCCAACTCCTAGCGTTATGGTAAAAATTTTAAGGTTGAAGATGACATTTCTAAATTTTATGGGGGTTATCTCAAAATGTACCAAACATTTCTAAATTTTATGGGGGTTATCTCAAAATGTGCCAAATTCTTTTGGGGTTTTGTGAAATTTGCTCTAATTATTTTGGAGCGTAAAATTGCAATATTAACGCACAATATGATGTTGGTTTTTCACCGTAGATTCCAATGGAACACTGTAATTAAGGTAAGCTGTTAAAATAATTGCGCATCAAAAAGGATTGCATCTTCAAATGCAAGCAACCTAATCTAAATAATGAAAATTACAGAAAGTCATACCTCACCCTAAAATGTACCTGAAGAGCAATGGATTGGGGACAAGAAACATCATCCTTTTGCAAATACATTCTGTCTGCTGTGTTTCCTTCATGCAGCTGAAAGCTCGGTCGTAACTTCTCACCACCACTCCTTTTCTAACCAAAATACGAAAAATTATTTTTTTTCCAGTTCTAGAACACTATACCAATTGGGTAATTACAGAACAAGCCCCTACCTTCGTAAAGCCTGAAAGCAAAAGGAAAGACTAGGGGTCACATCTGGGTCGAGGCTGGGCCTGCCAAACCCTAACGAAAGCGCAGGGGACCGCTGAAGCCCGTGCATCTGATGGGTTCCACGTCACAATCATTGGCAGCTGCCTCACTACCGCGAGTATACTTTGTAAGTTTCAAGATTTTTATGTTTATTCCTAAAAATATAAGGTTCTTATTTTTTTTTCTAAAATTATAAGTTTTCAAAAAGAATTTATTTGCAAAAAAAATAAAACACAAAGCATCTTGGTCTATCCCAAACTAATTTGTTTGTTAACAGAAGAGAGGGGTCTCCCAAACCCCTTTGCTATTAGAAAAGTAGTGAATAACTATTTGTTTTATCATAATCATTGATTATCTAGCAAACGATTATGATTTTATTTGTTAGTGAAAATTGAAAATAAGTGCAATTCAGAAAAGCATGATGAGCGTTAGATTTAGAGTGATTTATTATTACTCACTAAACAAACAACGGTTTTGAGATAATAATATTCTCACTATTACTTTTTGATAGCGATGAAGATACAAATTCCATTTTTAAATGAAATATAGAGATAGAAAGAGAATTAAATACATTGCCGCTTCTCTTATGTGGCCTGTTGATGTACTAGTGATCACACATTTAATATGTATCCGTGTTTGGATGAGTCTGTTGGGGATTGATGAGGGGCCTCTTTCTTCCCCAACTTTATGTCTGGTTCTTGAGTTGGGAATCTGAAAAATCTGCACAAATAGAGGCTCATAAGAGGATGGTGTTTGGTTCCCATGTTGTACTTCTAACGATCAAGTTAGATGATGGACTTGAGTGGGGTAAAATAAGAATTGTGTGCATTCTTGTGTATGCAGTATGTCTGCTTAGGGATCAGATTTGTAAAATGTCCACTGTAAAGGCAGAATAGTATATGTATCTATACCTAGCGTATAATGGTAGATCGATCACTTTGGCTGAGTACTGAGAGGCAGTGAAGAAGTATGGGTTGGCGGCTACGTCAACACCTGCTTTACATGTGTCGACTGGCTAGTGGGGGATAAATCACTTTGATATTAAACGAGAAGTGATGTGCAGCATAGCAGTGCCCACGTGATCCGATGAGTCATGAAGGCTATCAGGGCTAGAGGCATGATGCGCCTGACAGGGATTAAATGCGATGTTGACACGTTGTCAGTGAGGATAGGCTCGAGGCAGAATTTGTCCTTTAGCTTCACTGAGAAGTAACGTCTTTCGAGTCGACTTCGCAAGGCATCTGGTTAGTGGTCGAGTGGACTAATGGTGAGTCATCTTTGACAAAGGGGCGACAAGTACCGCCTTTCAAGTCGACATGAAGGAGTGTCGACTCAACAAGTCGGCTGAGTTGTCATCCGTACTAGTCTCTGGCCGCCAAGTTGATTGGGGTATAGCATGCAGAAGTACACTTATCCGTTGCTCGGTACTGAGTTGCACTCGGGTGAATGGGAACACCATAACATGTGGCCCCTTTCGCTTGGAGTTGGCTTTAGTCGAATCCGAGTGAAATACAATAAAAAATTACTTTGGACGGATGCAGATGCTTTGAATGAGAACTGAAAAGTCACTTCAGAAGTGACATGGCTGACGTCATCATACGTCCTCTTTACTGCACAGCTCCGCTTTCTTAGTAGATTGAGAGCTAGTCGAGGTGAGTGGGCTGCGCTTCGATCTTAGAGAGGATGTTTCGGCTTCTGAGAATTAATCCTAACAGTTGGACAAAGCTGAATCCAACGTTTTGAATTCTGATAGTTGAAAATTTAGCTGTCTATATATAGAAATAGGGCCATAAGAGTGACGATTGCTAGCTTTTCAAATTCTCTCAAGAACTCAAAAAGTCTTCTCCGATCATCTTTTCTTGTGATTACCTCTACAATCACCAATGGCATTTGATCCTGTTAATCGTAGAGCTCTTTTTGTGGGGATTCACTCCAAGGTGACTCTGGTCCAGAAGAGGACAATCAACAAGAAGTTTGATGTCCCTGAGGAGTATGGGTTGCTGGCTCCGAGGAGGTCGGAGCCTATATTTAACCATGGGCGGGAGAGGGATCCACTCTACTTGAGGCATCTAGAATTTGGTCTCCAGTTGCCTCTACATCCCTTCCTCAAGTAAATATTCATTGAGATGGGGGTAGCGCCAATGCTAATGAAGCCAAACACCATCGCAATTCTGGTGGGGTTCATCGTAATCTGCCACTGACTAGGGATAAGGCCATCCATGCGGGTCTTGGGCCGGTTGGTAGTGGTGAAGGTGAATCAAAATGAGCCCCACTTCCACTTTCAGATGGTGGGGAAGTTCAGGCTTATCACCGGCCTTCCAGACTCACATAAGGACTGAAAGTAGAAGTTTGTCTTGGTTGTGGGGGACGACCTGGAGTTAGACTACTTCGACTGGCCCGAGATAAGAAGGGATGTACTAGCAAGAGGCAAGTTGTCTGCATATGAGAGGGTGGCGTTTGACTTGATCAAGTCGTATGCTAGCTCTCATCGAGTCGACCATCTTCTCTACAGGTTGGTCTTGCGAGTTGCCGGCGTGTCAGTTGTGCCTGCTACCACCTAGGACCATGATAGGGCTTCAACCCTCATTGTAGGGGGGTCGAAAGCGGAGCCGATACCCATTGTTTCTTTGGTTGTTCCTCAGGAGAAGTCTCCTACCAGGCATGTGAAGCATCTTCGTTAAAACATTCCTCCAATGGAGGCTGAGGCGGCTAAGGAGGAGGAAGCCCCTACCCTCATCCATAGGCGAAGGAGGTGGCCGAGAAGGGAAGATGAGGAATAGGAAATACAAGTGGTGGCGGAGAGGATGAAGACAAAGGTCATCCATCTAGATGAGTCTTCTTCGAGCGAACCTGTCGGGGCTCCTCAAGGAAAGGGAGCCGAGACTAGAGCTAGTGCTCACGAAGAGGAGTCATCAGCTTATCATGACAAGTCATCCCGTCACGGAAAGGAGCTGGTTGAGGAGGAGACGGAGCCTCCCACAGGGCTATAATATCCCTTCTTCCATCATGGTGATGAGATTGAAGAAGAGGAATGGAAGAATATGTACGAGTACCTCATTGGGACTTCTGGGGGTGGCCGACGATATGTGTAGGAACCTGACCTCGAGCACCGCTTTGAGGCTACTCACCATCTCCACACCAGGGGGATAGTTCTCGACTCTCGTGTGGCTCAGTCGAAGGCCGTTGAGCAATTCTATCTTCCTCGGGATGACGAGTACTTGAGGGGGGTCCCCAATGCCGGTATCCATCTAAGCCTCCGGAGCTATCTAGTTCGGGGCACTCTAGTGGAACAGGAGATGTTTGGACAGATAAAGCACATCCGGACATCCTATCTCAAGCTCTTGGGGGAGGTTGAGTCCCTAAGGGCTAGCAGAGGGGTCGACTCGAGGCGGGCTGCTGAGGCGCGGACTCCAGAAGCCGCCGAGGTTGAGAATCTCACGCAAGAGCTAGAGAAGAGCCAAAGGAAGGCCGAGAGACTCGGTGAGGTTCTCTAGGAGAGGGACTGTACGAAGGCACAGATCGAGATGGAGAAGCTGGTGGCAATGCATGCACAACACTAATTGACCGAGAAGCAGGCAGAGCTCACCAAGCTTCAAGGGGAAGTCGCCCACCTCAAGTCTGAGGCTTACCGCCAGGAGTTCGTTAGGGAGTATTGCCAAAGCTTAATCGGAAAGACCGAAGTGGCGATAGCTAGCAAGGACGGGTACAACTATCTTTTGGTGCAACTCCCAGGAGAGATGAGGAACCCACCTAATCAATTCCATCATCCTCCCATCGTGGCCAATTGTCTAGACGAGTTGGTTGAGGTGGAAGAACTTGGGAGAGGACTTAATCTGGGCGAGGATGAGGACGACTCGGGCAAAGGGGGAGACTGCTCGACTCCTCCGTTGACTGCGTCCAGAGGATCCCCGCATGCAAAAGTACACTTGTCTGTTGCTCGGCATTGAGTTGCACTCGAGCGAATGGGAACACCATAACATGACCCATTAATTTTTTTCCAAACCATAAGGTTATTATGTTAGGAATATAACTAAATCAGAAATAGATTAAATAAGTGATTTATTGTATTCTTATCTGGAACCCTTTAATTAGTTTCTAGACGAATAGGAACAATTTTAGAAAGAAAGTCCAACATAATTAAAATAGATTTCAATAAAAATTGTTCATAGATATTGTTATAGCATGAAAATTACTAAGTCTAAAAGAGTAGTCACGTGACAAGAAGTTGGATGACTCCAAAAACATCCACGACCCAAGTGCTCAGATAGCCGACTTATCTCGAGAACCAAATCCAAGACGAAACGAGCTCTTGACTCGAATCTCACTGGATGACCAGCTCCGAGATGAAAGGCGTTCCCTACTTGGACCAGACACTATACAGTGGCCTAACAAACGACAACAAAAGGCGAACGACTTTCAATGAATGTACAGCTAGCATCCGTACTTTGCCACCTAGTCACCATCAGGCGATTAATGTGGCCTTAGTCATTTATGACTATTCGAGCCACAGCCTTCAAAGCTCCTCGAACAAGCAATTACTCCGAAAATCCCATCATTGTGCAAAAGATGATTCAGCCAACCAACTATCGGCACGTACAAAGCATGTCTGAGCCAGCACTGCACACACTAGGTAAAAATTACCAACGTGCCCCTATAAATGCTCTATAAATAATGGTGATCTCCACCAAACCAAGTTAACGCACTTTTATGCATAAAAGTCAATAAGATGATACTATGTTTTTCTCTTTAGAGTAGCTAGAAAAGATCTCTGACTTGAGCGTCGGAGGGCACACCAGAAGAAACAACCTCAGGTACCTCTAACCTCTATTATATATGTAAAAAAGTATAGGTTACAATCCACAATGGGAAGATTAACCATCAAGGATGATCAAGAGACCTAAAATTGAGTTCAACAATCTCAAATTATACATTAATTTTTAACGTAAACAATTTGGCACCTACCGTGGAGTCTTCTTCATCTCCTTTTGAAGAAATGATTGATCTCAGGCTTTTGGATCTCGGAACCAGAAGCTGCCACCACCGCTCCAATGCTATGGCAACCGAGGAGTTCCGCTAAAGAACAAATGGAGAACAATGTTAAGAAAATAACAGGGTTGTTCTAAAATATAAAGCATTTTGAAGGATGCCTCCACAAAATGTAATTAGACTATAAGAACCCTTCCGTAAATAAAAATCTTTTGGTTTGTGTACTAATCTTTATGCAAACCTTGCTGCTCAATCTTCATCGACTTGATAATAAAGACTAAATGTCCTTCTTGTCTTTTTAGAGTAAAACAAAGGTTTTGTTACGATCTTCATTGACTCGACAATGAACACCAAAAGCCTCGGTGTCTTTTTAGAGTCAAACTAGGGCATGTATCAAGCCTTTGGTATCGTTTTCACAAGTAAAACCAAAGAACAAAGACTTTGTCGCTCGATCTTCATCAACTTGCCAATGAAGACCAAAAGTCCTTAGTTTCAATTTTCAAGAGTAAACCCAAGGCACGATGGGGAGCCCTATGACTCGATCCTCACCACCTCGTTCAGCGCTTCGAAAGACCTTGTTTTGGTTTTCAAGAGTAAATCTAAGGCACAGCGGGAGGCACTCATGATTTAGTCCTCGCCGACTCATTGAGCGCTCTAAAAATCCTTAGTTTTAGTTTCAAGAGTAGACCCAAGGCAGGACGGAGAGCCATCATGACTCGATCCTCACCGACTTGTTGAGCGCTTTCAAAGTCCTTGCTTTTAATTTTCAAGAGTAAACTCAAGGCACGATAGGGAGCCCATATGCACTGACTCATTGAGCACTCCGAAAGTCCTTGGTTTCGGTTTTCAAGAGTAAACCCAAAGCATGGTAGGAAGCCCTCACGATTTAGTTGTAGGATCTGATCTAATACTAAGATGCCCCTGGTTTCACACAAAGCTGTAGTCCAAGGTGAACCCAGAGATATCAAACCTGTCATGTACCCACACTTGTGCATAAATACGTTTCACCAATCACAACAGTATTCTCTAGTGGAATCAAAGAAAAGTGCAGGTACAAAGCAGGCAAAATAAAGAGCTGAATACGATGGACATGATAAAGAAGGAGATATATCATAAATAAAAATCATGCCTCAATAGAAATACATCTACTGTCTGAGATAAATAAATGTCTCATCATGAATGAAATAAATATCATACTAAGACACATTGCCTTTACAATATGGAGATAAAATACTAATGTCTGAATAAAAATATAAAATCTAGTATGGAGCCTCTACTAATACTCATGTGACGGCGACTATACAAGAACTTCATCATCCTACGGCTCTCCGTACCCCTGTACCGCCTGAAAGAAAAGAAGAACAATAAAAAGAACCAAATAAAGAGCGTCAGAGCGCTACAGCAAGATCATCTCCATCCGCCCCCAGGGGAAGGGCTACTAGATGGAGGGGAGGCTCTATCTATAAGCATAGTTTACTTAGATCATTTTTCCCGTATCTAAGTGGAATTAACATTTAAAAACCTATAACATGAGACGTAGTACATCGAGCGAAATAATCCAAATAAGGAAACTCTCATGTATATACCATTGTCTCAAATTGTAAATAACTAAATATTAATACCGAACTAAGAATAGATAATCTAATAAAATCAACAATTAGAAATCCACAACACGAGACTGGTACGTCGAGCGAAATAATCCAAACAAGGAAACCCTTATGTATATACCATATGTCTCAAATTATGAATCACTAATCATTGATCCCAACTAACAAGTAAAGAAATATAAAGACATCATTACATTGTATTATAATATCTTCCATAATCACTAGGGAGACAAAATAAATACCAACATATAATCCCGTATACTTTCAAGAGCAAAGTATCTCTGTCATATATCTCAAAGATGAGTTGAATTCACCACTAACATCCACCTAAAATTTAGGCTATAAATCAACAATCTCAATATCACGGACTACTCTATATGTATCCTGAACTGTGTACATGGCTCATTAGTCTCACCGCGATCTTAGTACATAGCCTGAGTGCAGGACATCCTACCATATAGGTATCCAAATAGATGGCTCACAATCACTATAAATAGACGGCTTACCAGCCTCATTGCGTACTCGTGCGGACGAACTACTGTACAAAGCATCCAAACCCAACTCAATGGTCTGTACATATGGAATATCGACGCACTACCTCATGTAGTACTAAACTGGGCTCATCAACGATATCCATCTTATGCATAAACTGTGTATAACTGGTATATCGATGCACTATCCCATATAGTACTGAGTTGTGCACATTAACGATATCCAACGAGTGTATGAACAATCACTACTCTATTATAAACAACCCAACTCTTATCAAAATCCCCTTTGGGTTACTCATGTGTATGCAATGACACTATACTTGTGTATTCGTGAATTTACATGTATAGAAGTGCAGCTCGAACCTCATAAACACATTTCAAATAAAAACAAAACAAAACTCAGGAAATTAGCCTTAGTAGTCGACTACTCTGAGTTTATCCCGAACCAGGAAAATTTGACTAAGTGTGAGTAGTCGACTACTATGAACATTAGTCAACTACTCTGCTATGAAACAGATTAGTCGACTACACACATGATTAGTCGACTACTCTACTAAGGAAACATTTATGTATACTGAATTTTAAGACAGAGTAGCCGACTACTCATCTTAGTAGTCGGCTACTATGCATGCAACTGAAATACAGACATGCACAAACAGGACTTTAACAAATAAAAAATGTACTTATGCAATGTTAAACCAGATTTAAACAATTTATAACATTAAACAAAGAATAACTTGATCATAAACATGGACTTAACTTGGTTCAATTTAAAGTTAACACCTTTATTAATTAATCTCTTCAATTAACTACATATAGGCAACATGATGATTAAAAGCATGAAAAAATCTACACATAAAGAGAGAATAATTCGTTTTAAACTTAATTACAGAACCTAGATTCCACAAACCTAGGTTTTTACATGATTAGATTACAAGAAAACTCAATTAATTAAATAAACTAGGGTTTTCACATAGGTAAATCTCAATTAACAAATTAAAAAAGAAATTATTATTAATCCTAATGATCATGATCATATTTCTAACATAAACATCAAGGAAAAACATCTGATCTAACAAGAATTATAGATCTATTATCGAAATTTAACTTTTATCTCATGAAAATAAGAAAATAAGCATGTGAACATTGATTTAATCACTTTAAATCATCTAATAATTAAGGGTGTAGAGAGGATGAAGATGATCTTGTCTTTGGGTGCTGGTGGACTCCTCAACCACATGTATGCAAGATCCTATTTAGTCACGATCACACTTTTCAGCTTTCTCCTCGACAAATACCTCAAAACTCTCCCACAACTCACAAAATAGGGTTTAGTGTTTGAGGAGGGAGACGGCTGCTAAACTCACGAATTTTTATCTCTAAAATTAGGGTATTAATGAATATTTATAGATATATAACAACCTGGGTTCGAATATAAACCAAAACCAACCCGAAACCTAAAATAAATTTGGAAACAACCCCGTTAGTCGACTACTCTGAGTAGTAGTCGCCTACCTACATCACAAAAATAGGCTGTGCATGTTTTGGCTATAACTTTCACATCCGACCTCAGAATAAGGTGATTTAAGATGCATTGGAAATCTGTTGAAGAGTCCTACAACTTTTGTCTTTTGGGTTTTTCCATATTCAAACTGTATCTGTGTGTAAAATATAAATACTCTTAACTGGTCATTTTTCCAGATTCAGGGTCAGCTCCTTGATCGCGAAGGAGTTCAGATCTGCAGATCTGGTCTCATCGAATGTCGGCGGATCGTTGCAAGGTGCAACTGTAGCATCGACTACGGGGAGATCGACTTCTCGGGTCTTCAGATCTGGAGACCGGTGGATCTTTTGGGAGGAGGAGATCTTCCTGTGCTTATGAGAAGGGGCAGATCTGGAGGAGGAGGAGGAGACGTACTCTTCAAATTTCTGCTGGTCGAATTCGTACTCGACCTCTTTAGCCACGGGGATCTTGATCGTTGGCTGCGGCACGACAGCTTCGGTAGCAAAGCTGTTGGCTCCCACTGTGATCACCAGCTTGTTTACGGTGAAAATTGTTTGATTCATTGCGGGATTCATTACAAACTTCAGATGTTTACAACGAATACAAAAATCAGTCTTTTTATAAGACTTTTACACAATGAAAACAAAAAAAATTTATAATTCTCTTCAAACAAACGCAACGAGTGTTTATCGTCCGCTGCTTGCGTGGGATCTTGGCCTGTGATGGGGACGTGTTAGTCCGTGGACCACCGAACGATCAATATTTGGACAGAATTTTGTCTATCCGCGAAGGGATCGAGAAACCGTAGCTCTTATCTCGACGAAGCGAGATAATCACTCTTCTTAAGATTACCGTAATGGGATAATCCTAAGGAATGAACCGGGCTGCAGATCTAACTCCTCCTCCTCTCTGAAATCTTTGCACTTTAAGTCTTCAGTTCAGCAGGGCTTCGCCGAGGCACGAGAATTCCAGATCTCAATGTGGTCGCCAGTTTGTTTGCGGTGAAAGTTGATTTCTTCATTACTGAATCTATTACACGTTTATCGATTACAGGTTCAAAGTAAAATTAGTCTTTTTATAAGACTTTCTTACACAATGAAAAAAATAAAAAAATACAACTCTCTTCAAACAAACGCAAGGGTGTTTATCGCCCGCTGCTTGCGTGGGATCTTGGCCTGTGACGGGGATGTTGATATTCGTGGACCATCGCCGATCAAATCCGATTATTAAAAAATCGGGCAAAGCTTTGTCGATTCGCGAAGGAATCAAGAAACCGTAGTGCTTATCTCGGTAACGACGAGATAATTGCTCTTTTTAAGATTATCGCAACGGGATAATCTTAAGGAACGGATCCGGGGAACTGCAGATCTGACGAGCTCCTCTTCTTTATACCGATGAACTCGATCTGATCTCTCCTCCTCGAGAAACCGAAGCGCTTATCTCGGCAACAGCGAGATAATTGTTCTTCTTAAGATCACCGCAACGGGGTAATCTTAAGGGACGAACCGGGCTGTAGATCTAACGAACTCCTCTTCTTTATGACGAAGAATCCGCTGAAGTCTCCTCCTCCTCTCTGAAATTCATGGCTCTTCAGTCCTCAATCCGGCAGGGCTTCGCCAACACTCGAGAATTCCCGATCTCAAAAAATGAGGCTCTGAGGCTTGTATTTATAGGCACGAGGGGGGGAATTCGGGCTGGAGACACCCTTGGGTGTCTCAACTTGGGCTGAGACACCCTTGGGTGTCTCGGCCTGGGCCGAGACACCCTTGGGTGTCTCGGCCTTGGCCGAGACACCTTGGGGTGTCTCAGTTGGGCCGAGACACCTCGGGGTGTCTCAACTCATGCTGAGACGCTTTGTTATGTGTACTTGTTCGTTTCCATCGTAACTTCTTCGTCTGAACTCGGATTTGAGTGATTCAAAGTGCGTTGGAAATCCGGCGAGGAGATCTACAAGCTCCGATGATTGGATCATTATGGAGTCAACTGGGACACGAGGGGCATTGCGCCTTTTGTAAGCGACGCTGGGCTCCCGATCAATTCGTATCCTCGTTATTCTGAAACTCCGTTGCTTCACATAGTTCGCTAATTCACTTCAAGCGTTCGTCGACGTCAATCAAGCTTCTGTGATTTGGATAGTGACGTTCATCGTCTTCTCTTAGCTTTGAGCTGTTCGTGGAGATCTATAGGTAATTTTCGATGCCTACACACATCTCGTACTATTAATCTTCAGATATAAAACATAGCAATATCTACACTTAGCCATCTAGAATGCAAATACTCTCACTTAACTCCTAACTAGGCAGAACTAGTACGTCGGGAGAAAAATACAAACAAGGAACCCTACATATATACCATGTATTCTGAATGATTAGGAGTTAAGTGTTAATACCCTCGTTCTAGCGTTAAATATAAATATGACCATATAGATAATTATGAATACCAATCAAAATCAATCAATTTACCTGCTCAAACAGGTACGGGTAGTCGCAACGTATAACATCTTCGTGTTCCCTTAGAATCCTCCTCGATACCTATACCTAATAGTCTAGAATGCAAATACTCTCACTTAACCCCTAACTAAACAGAACTAGTACGTCGGGCAAAAAATCCAAACAAGGAACCCCCCATTTATATACCATATGTTCCGAATAATTAGGAGCTAAGTGTTAATACCATCATTCTTGCGTTAAGTATAGATATGAGCATATAGATTATCATAGACACAGGTAGACCATAGTCAAACAATTTACTTGCTCAAATAGATGTGGGTCATCGTGATGCATATTCTCCTCGCAACCCCAAGAAACCTTCTCAGCTCCTTTCCAGTTCTATTGAACTTTGACTAAGGGTATCATTTTATTTCTAAGCTTCTTTCCCTCCTTAACAAAAATACATCTAAGAATCTCAATCGTAGCCAAATCATCATGAAGCTTAATCTCTGGTGCATCCAACACTCGCTGCTGCACCTTATCATGTAGATATTTCTTAAGCATCAAAACATCGAAGACATCGTGCATACGCGATATCGATGTTAGAAGATCTAGCCGATATGAAAAGGATCCAATGCACTCCACTATCCTAAACGGACCAATATACCTCGGGATAAGCTCTCTCCGTCTACCAAATCGCCAACTCTCTTCATTGGTGATACTTTCAATAATACATAGTTCCCAACCTGGAACTCTAATGGTCGTCGTCTATAATCTGCATAACTCTTCTGATTACTTTACACTGTAAGAATGCACTCATGAATGACTGCTACCTTCTCCGTAGTCTATCTCACTAGCTCCGGCTAAAGGAGTAGTAGGTTGTCCTCTGACTCTACCTAAGAAATAGGCGACCTATAAGGCCTCCCATATAACATCTCATATGGTGACATGCCATTAGTTACTTGATAATTATTGTTATAAGCGAATTCGATTAACACATGCCTGTGAAATATCCTCTAACACTTGGTTGACTCTCTCTGTTTGTCCATCTGTTTGCGGATGAAAAATACTAGAATACAACAACTAGCTACCGAAAGAATTCTGGGAGCTTTTCCAAAATTGTAAAGTGAAAACCGATCCTCGGTCAGATATAATCATCTCTGGAACTCCATGCAATCTCACAATCTCCTGAATGAATATCCTTGAATAAGTCTCTGCCGTGTAAGTCGTCTTCTCTTGAATTGTGCCGACTTTGTCAACCGATTAACTATTACCCAAACGGAATCATTCCCCTTTTTTTTATCTCGACAATCCCACAATGAAGTCCATAGAAATATCTGCCCACTTCTTCTCATAATGGGTAAAGGCTGTAGGGTTCCTCAACGTACTCTGAGTTTATCTCGAACTTGGAAAATTTGACTAAGTGTGAGTAGTCGACTACTCTGCTATGAAGCAGATTCTATGAGTTGCATCAGGAAGGGAGTAGTCGACTACACACATGATTAGTTGACTACTATGCTAAGGAAATATTTCTGTATACTAAATTTTGAGACAGAGTTGCCGACTACTCATCTTAGTAGTCGACTACTCTGCATGCAGCTGAAATATAGACATGCACAAACAGGACTTTAACAAATAAAACATGTACTTATGCAATGTTAAACTAGATTTAAACAATTTATAACATTAAATAGAGATTAACTTGATCATAAATATGGACTTAACTTGGTTCAATTTAAAGTTAACACCTTTATTAATTAATCTCTTCAATTAACTACATATAGGCAACACAATGATTAAAAGCATGAAAAAATCTACACATAAAGAGAGAATAATTCATTTTAAACTTAATTACAGAACCTAGATACCACAAACCTAGGTTTTTACATGATTAGATTACAAGAAAACTCAATTAATTAAATAAACTAGAGTTTGCACATAGGTAAATCTCAATTAACAAATTAAAAATGAAATTAATATTAATCCTAATAATCATGATCATATTTGTAACATAAACATCAAGGAAAAACATTGGATCTAACAAGAATTACAAATCTATTATCGAAATTTAACTTTTATCTCATGAAAATAAGAAAATAAGCATGTGAACATTGATTTAATCACTTTAAATCATCTAATAATTAAGGATGCAGGAGAGGATGAAGATGATCTTGCCTTAGGGTGCTGGTGGACTCCTTAACCACGTGTATGCAAAATCCTCTTCAGTCACGATCACACATTTCAGATTTCTCCTCGACAAACACCTCAAAACTCTCCCACAACTTACAAAATAGGGTTTAGGGTTTGAGGAGGGAGATGACTGCTAAACTCACGAATTTTTACCTCTAAAATTAGGGTTTTAATGAATATTTATAGATATATAACAACTTGGGTTCGGATATATACCAAAACCAACCCAAAACCTGAAATAAATCTGGAAACAGCCCCGTTTATCAACTACTCTGAGTAGTAGTTGACTACTCACATCACAGAAATAGGTTGTACATGTTTTGACTATAACTTTCACATACGCCCTTGGAATGAGGTGATTTAAGATGAGTTGGAAAGTTGTTGAAGAGACCTACAACTTTTGTTTTTTGGATTTTTCCAGATTCGAACTGTACCTATGTGTAAAATATAAATACTCTTAACTAGTCATTTTTCCAGATTCAGGCTCGTGCTTGATTTTACTCCTATATTCACATATATATATTGGATTGATCTCAAATCAATCACTAGCATACTAAAGCATCAAAATATGTTATTTATCACTATATAATATATTTATTATTATTTATTACAATATGTTTAAGTTTACGGGGTTTTACAAATACACACTAAAATACTAGAGGGGGGTGAATAGTATTCTTATAAAAAATTTTACAAAGTAGATTATAAATTGCAATAAAGGTAGCAATAATCATAGAAATTTTTAATCACAAACACGAGCTTTTATACTGGTTCTACCTCCCCTGTGTACATTCAGTCCCTAAGCAAATCCTGCTTGAGAGTTCCACTATAATTTTAAAAACTATTACAAAATTAAAAAGTAAACCTAACCAATTTACAAGACCATGCAAATTACACACAATCTCTTCTCCAATAGCTCACAACTCTCACACCTGAGAGAACTTTTCTTGAATCAACAACACAATTACTATAAGCCTTCACTACTAGAAAATGGATTATTGCCTACGGATATTTAGCGACGGAATTTTCCATCGCTATAACAGAACTTATAGCGACGGAACTTCCGTCGCTATTTATCCGTAGGCAAACAACTTTATAGCGACGGAAAATTATTTTTTAGCGACGAAAAATTTCCGTCGCTAAATTATTAGCGACAATATTAAATTCCGTCGCTAAATCCACTATAGCGATGGAATTTCCGTCGCCGAAACATTTTTTAGCGACGGAATTATCCGTCGCTAAAACGTTTCGGTGGGAAAAAAATTTTGGGCGTGGGCGCCCAAAATTTTGGGCACCCGCGCCCGTTTTTACCGAAACCAACCCCCCTTCTCTCAGAACCCGAGAACCCCCCCCCCTCCTCTCTTTCCCCCTCTCTCTCTCCCAGCTCTCGACCCCCCAAACCTCCCCTCCTTCGCCGCCGCCTTCGCCGCCGCCTTCGCCGCACATCAGACCCGCCACCCCCCTCTCTTTCTCCCTCTCTCTCGATCTCCCAGACCCGCGCCCCCCCCCTCTCTATCCGCCGCCGTCGGGTGGAGCCGCCGCCGCCGCCGCCGTCGATCTCTCTCCCCCTCTCTCTCTCAAGGTACCCCCTTCTCATCCCCCCTCAATCTTATTTATAATTTAATTTTTGCAAAACCCAATAATTATGAAAAAATCAAAACCCTAATAAAATTAAAACCCTAATAATAAATTAAGATTATAGTTATATAGTTTAATTTTTGCAATATCCAAAAATTATGGAAAAATCAAACCCTAATAAAAAATATTCATATTGTTAAAATTATAATATAAAAAAAATTAGGGTTAGGGTTAGAGTTAGGGTTAGGGTTAGGGTTAGGGTTAGGGGTTAGTGGTTAGGGTTAGGGTTAGGGTTAGGGGAGGGTTAGGGTTAGGGTTAGGGTTAGGGTTAGGTTTAGGGTTAGGGTTAGGGGAGGGTGAAGGTGAGGGTGAGGGTTATGGTTAGGTGAGGGTGAGCGTAGGGGTCATATTGTTAAAATTATAATATAAAAAAATTAGGGTTAGGGTTACGGTTGGGGGTTAGTGGTTAGGGTTAGGGTTAGGGGAGGGTGAGGGTGAGGGTTAGGGTTAGGGGTTAGGGTTAGGGTTAGGGTTAGGGGAGGGTTAGGGTTAGGGTTAGGGGAGGGTGAAGTTAAGGGTGAGGGTTATGGTTAGGTGAGGGTGAGCGTAGGGGTGAGGGTTAGGGTTAGATGAGGGTTAGGGTTATGTGAGGGTGAGTGTGGGGGTGATGGTGAGGTTGAGGGTTAGGGTTAGGGTTGGTGTAGGGGTGAGGGTGGGGGTGATGCTGAGGGTTAGGGTTAGGGTTAGGGTTAGGGTGGGGGTGGGGGTGGGGGTGAGGTTGAGGTTGAGGTTGAGGTTGAGGTTGAGGTTGAGGTTGAGGGTTAGGTTTAGGTTTAGGGTTAGGGGATGGTGAATGTGAGGTTTAGGGTTAGGGTTAGGGTTAGGGTGATGGTTACAATGAGGGTGAGGTGATTGTGTGGGGTTATCGTAACTATTATATCGCTAATTACATAGAAATTGCACACACTGTACACTCATATTTTCGAGCCGTAGAATACCCCGTCCAATAAATACTATATATAATCTCTTTATTTACTTGTCACATACGCATACAGGATTGTTGGCGGCGCTTACTCGTTCTCCGTGTACTATAGTGTACTCCGAGAACGAATTGGGATCCTCTCCTAATGAATCCTCTTCTAATACCTACTAATAAGAAGATCTTGGCCGATCTTATCCGTATCTCCCGCCTATTTTTGTGCATGAGGAGATCTTGGCCTTTGATTGATAAATCAAAGGCCAAGATCTCATTAGGAGATAATAGGAACCCTCTCATTAGTAGAGGATCCGGACCCGATTAAGTACAGCGGGTAGGTGCTGCCGAAATTTTGACGAAATAAAAGTACACTTGAACACACGTAAATACATATACACGCTACGTTTACATACCTAATGGGATAGAAGCCTTCCTCTGACAGCCGATCACACACACTTGTCCTATAACTTAAAATGATATATGTAGGGATATGCTCACTTCCATTAATTTTTAAATTCTAGATGCGGACAATTCCTGACAAATCGTTCATGGGCATACCACGTGATCGAAGGCATCTAGACACTCTATACAAGGATGGGATAGAAGCTTTCTTAGCCTACTCTGACACCAACCCTCTACGATCACTCAGCGGGTTGATTTTTTGTCCTTGTAAGAATTGTAGGAATGATAAAATGCTCACTAGGAGTGACGTAAGTTTCCATCTGTCAATCAATGGATTTGATAGCTCTTATGTATTTTGGAGTCATCACGGTGAAGGCGTCCCGGTGATGCAATTAGAGGAAGAGTTTACTGATGTCGACAATCCGATAATTGACACAACTGATATGTTGGAATATATTCTTACCGTGCCGTCTTCGAGTGATGTTAACACTACTGATATGTTTCAAGATGTAGCCCGATTGATGAGACTTGTTGAAGAAAATGAGTCACCATTATACGAGGGTTGCACCGAGTTCACAAGGCTTTCTTTTATGCTGAGGCTTCTTCATATCCAAACACTCAGTGGGATGGCTGTTACACATTTCGATATGTTATTAGACTTGCTCAGGAAAGTCATTCCAGGCGGAGAGAAGAGCATCCCCACAACTTATTATGAAGCTCACAAGATTGTTGATACCCTGGGTCTTGATTATAAAAAGATAGACGCCTGTCCTAATGACTGCATCTTGTACAATAAGGATAATGAAGGTCTAGAGGAATGTCCGACGTGTCATGTATCACGCTGGAAAAAACATACGGGCACATCTGAAGGCATATCATCCAATAAACAGAGCAGAATCCCTGTGAAGGTTCTCTGATATTTTCCAATTATTCCTAGGCTGCAGAGGTTTTATATGTCTGCCGAGCTGGCTGAGAATATGCGATGGCATTCGACCGATCGTAAAGAGGATGAGAAATTGAGACATCCTGCTGATGGTGAGGCATGGAAGCACATCGATCGTATATACCCTGACTTTGGTAAGGAGTCTCGGAATATTAGGCTGGGGCTTGCTAGCGACGGATTTAATCCGTTTGGAGTAATGATCTCTGCTTGGTCTACCTGGCCAGTGTTGCTGACACCGTACAACCTGCCGCCGTCGATGTGCATGAAGCAGCCATACATGATACTGTCACTCTTGATCCCTGGAAGATATTCTCCTGGAAATGACATTGATGTTTTCCTCCAACCATTAATTGACGACTTGAAGCTTCTCTGGGATGAAGGCGTCAGCACTTACGATGCTTATGGTAAGGAGGCTTTCCGTATGCGTGCAATGGTCATGTGGACAATTAATGACTTTCCAGCATATGCTAACTTGTCTGGATAGTCGACGAAGGGTCAGATTGCTTGTCCGGTTTGCATGTCAGATTATGATGGAAAGTTCCTGAAATACAGCCGCAAGTTCTGTTATTGGCAACACAAAAGATGGTTACCTACAGGGCACAAGTTCAGAAAGTTAGTAGGAAAGTTCGACGGCAATCCAGAAAACAGACCGGCACCACCAAGGCTGACCGGGGAAGAAATATTTGAGCTTCTACATCCTCTACCTAAAAAAATATTTGGAAAGAAAAGATTCAACAAAGAAAATCCATTTGGGGTTAGGAGAAAAATATTGAAGCAAAATTGGAAGGGAAGGGGAAAGGGTAAGCAAACAAGGATGGGAAATAAACCTCGCACTGTCCAATCGCATGTGCGTGTCTCTAAGGGTACTGAACTTCCACATGGATGATCAAAATTCAGCATATTTTATCAATTGCCATATTGGAGAAGTTTAAAAATACGTCACAACTTGGATGTCATGCACATCGAGAAGAACATATGCGAGAATCTCTTGAACACTTTGTTGCAGGATGGGAAAAAATCAAAAGATGACTTAAGGGCACGTCGAGACCTAGCAGAATTGAACATCCGTCCCGAACTGCAAGCTATAGATAAGGGTGACGGAAAGTTTGTACTCCCAGCCTCCCGTGTCACACTGTCGAAGGATGAGATCCATAATATGTGTTTATTTCTAAAGTCCGTGAAGACACCGGATGGTTATGCTTCAAACATTTCAGTAAATGTGCATATTGAGGACAGGAAAATTTTGGGATTCAAGACACATGACCATCATATTCTATTGCATCAACTTCTCCCGGTTGCGTTGCGACATGCTGAGAAGGAACTCGCGATGGTGGTAATAGAATATTGCGGTTTCTTCAAGCAGTTGTGCTCCAAGGTGATTGATGTCAGGGAGTTTGAAGAATTAGAGGGACGTGTAGCCAATACACCGTGTAAAATGGAAATTCTATTTCCACCCTCGTTCTTTACGGTCATGGTGCATCTCACAATACATTTAGCATATGAAGCCCGCATCGCAAGACCAGTTCAATATCGATGGATGTACCCTGTAGAGAGGTATTTATTATTATAATGCTCAATTAATATTTGTTAAATTACGTATATCAGTTTTATTTTGTCACAAATCATGAAACTATATATGCTTGTAGGTATTTGGGTTTCATGAAACATTTGATGCATAATCGTGCACGTCCTGAAGGATCGATAGCAGAGAACTATATAAGTAATGAGAGTTTGAATTTCATCTCTCGTTACTTGCAGGGTGTGGAGACAAGGCTCAACCATCCCCAACGAATAATTGACGGAACATTCTATAATGATCGTGGGGAGGACACTAGATTCCCCAGAATGGAGCTAGATCAAGCCCACACATATATCTTGAGTAATGATACTACATTTAACATATACGCGGCGTAAGTATTTAACTGTTTGAATCAGATCATATCACATCATAATAACTATCTCTATTTAACTGTTGTAAATGATTTTATTCTAGGCTTCACATCCGATACGTCCAGACTATTCTTAAATGCAGAACAAAAAACAAAAGAGTTATGGACACACACTCTAGACAATTCCCTGCATGGCTGAAGGGTGAAGTAAGATTTATTTACATTTCTGATTCGTATATCAAATATGTGCCTGCCAACAGATATTTAAACTATTTGTTTCTTTTCTTAAAGGTTGACCGACGTATTACGAATGGGGTTAACCTGCCTGAAAAAATATGTTTATATGCCAGAGGTCCTTCTAACGTGGTAAAGCGTTATGGAGGCTACTGTATCAACGGCTTTAGGTTTAACACCATCGGTTTCGAAGAGAGACGACAAACGCAAAATAGCGGTGTGTTCTGCTCCTTCTCGCAACTGTCATACGCTAGTTCAAAAGATCTAAATCCGATACAAGGTGAAATCTATTGCTACGGTCAGGTAGAAGACATTGTGGAGATTTTCTATGGGATTAATAATGAAGTCAGACATGTGATGTTTAAGGTTCGTTGGAGTGAGCTGAAAAAGGCGAAGGATGACTACGGTTACACACTCGTTAATCTTAACAAGGAAATATATCAGACTGAAAAGTACATGTTAGCTGCTCACGCAAAACAGTGCTTTTATGTCAAAGATATAATGAAAAATGACGAATGGGTTGTCCTTAAGAATCAGCCTAGATCCTACATTCATGAAGCCGTGTCTGATGAAGATCATGAAGATGTTATCTTGGCCGACGAAACAGTTGCTGAGTTTTCCTTGACACAAAATAATCTGGTGGATGAAATTGCACTGGCACGCCCTGATGTACCTGCGGTTATATGTGAGCCAAGGCGTAAAATCAAAAAACGAGTCCACGGTAGAGTCGATAAAACTATAAGGACAGTCCTTTTGTCGGCCCGCACACGATCGCAGGCTAACCGCACACGGTCGCAGAGTAGAGCCTCAACATCATCATAATAATATAATGCTTGGTTATGATTTAAAAAGAACAGTCATGTATCTGTTTGACTGGTTAACATGTATCAGTTTGTGTTATGTATTATAGTATTGCCTTTATATTATCTGTTTGACTGGTTATCAT
>BQKN01067447.1:163407-180902 GCA_022839385.1 Asparagus kiusianus
ATATATATATATCACACACGCACACATGCAAATAATAGTATTGTAGAACAAAATTTTCAACTAATTCATGCATCGATCCATGTCATTTCTTATCATGGACAAATACCTTGCATGAGATCCAAATTCGTAAGATTTTTCTGCAATCAAGAACGTAAAAAAGTCCAAGCCGTGTACTGAGGGGTGCTATTGGGGGTCCCAACCCTTTTTTTCTACCCTGCGTAAGTTGTTTCCGTTTTTGGTTGGGAGACTTCAGTGATGAGGGATGACCTGTCGCGCTCTCCCCACCGAACGGGCCTCCTCCTCTAGGTGGTCCCGGCCCTCCGGCCGAGGAGAGAAGAGATACCCGAGTGGGCCCTGCCGGTTTTTCCCCTCTCTCTCTCTCTATCTATCTTCTACATCTATTATTTGCAAACCGGCACGTGAACGGCTTGTGGGCTTGACGTCGATGGGGGATGAGGTGGCGACATCCCATCGGCTGACCAGAGGACGGATCATCGGGCGGCACATGGGAAATCAGGGACGGTGGGGGCTGTCCCTGCGACCGGGGACCATATTAATACGTGTCAAACATTTTGATAAATCTCTCCTCCCTTTTCCTAGAAATTAAGTAATAAGATCCTTGGGCGAGCCCACGCATAAAAAGTCTCACCGCTTCGTTATACCACGTTTTGAGTTTTAAGCTTATTAAACTAAGCAACTTAATTTGCTTTATATCCATTAATATGTGACATAGGTCAGCTAACGGAAGTTCCACGTTACTGTTGTAATCTTTAATATCTCCTTCGGACAGATTAATGTTCTCTTATTTGAATAAGATAAAATATAGAAAACTCAACATTCCACTGCTAAGCCCATCTACTTTATTTGTTCAAATAAAATCTGACCAGTATGTCACATGGTAAAAAAACGTGCCGTTTCGTTGTGGACGGTCTGAATTCGATTCTCATATGAGCCATTAAAAAAAATCAGGCTCCAACTAATTTATAGTTGTTCAAATAACTAAACGAGTGAAGAATATCCGTTCGATTCTAAGTTACCAGCTCAATTGATGAATTATTTAAGGTGAACAATAATCCTCGTATTACACAAGGCATGTAGGAGAGATCAAACTTTGTTAAACTACATTATATACACATATTATGCCTTACATGAGGAATATATGAAGAATGCCGATAAATAAAGGGGGGAAAAGACTAAAAAGAAAAAGAAACAAAGCTAAACGTCCTCCACTTACAAATTGCCCTTTATTCTCCCGGGCCATACTTCGATCCCGAAGTCTTTTGAGGTTCAAATTAGCATATTCATCATTCTGTGTTTTAACAAACTGTTACCAATCAATCTCCACTCATTTTCCCATGAAAGCTTCAATATTCCCATAAAAAAACAAGCGACACTTGTCAACCATCCACATCGCACGAAAGAAATCACCTTAACTCCCAACATCACCTTAACTCCCAACATCTAGGGAGCACCTCACTCTTCCTGTCAGAACCAAAAATAGTAGTAAGCTGTGGCTCCTACTAAATTACAACATCCCCCCTCTCTCATATCACCTATACTAGGTTGCATTCACTGTACTTCTTCACACAACCGTAAACCACCCCTTTGTCTCTCAATCCCTCTCTCCTTCACAGAAGCTTCATAAGCGGCGGTAATGTCCTCATCTTACGCTCCGTCGCTTTCCTAATCAATCCCAATTTGATCAGGTCAAAAGCATACGCCTCCACTCCTCTTTTGTGCTTACCCTTTCATAAGAAACCCGTCGCATTCATTGCCAAAGCTCCCCTCTTTGCTCTCTCTCTCTCTCTCTCTCATTCACATCTCAATCCGATATTATTCACCATCCTCCAACAGACACTGGAAAATCTTGCATCGATCTACAAACCCCTGAAACGTTACAAACTAAATTATGAGCCTGGTCCCTACCATAACTGTCCTTTATACTGCAACAATGGGCTGAATAGCTTATGTTTCAAGTTTAACCTTTTGCGGTCCCCCATTATGTGCATTTCGTGTACAGTGTATCCAGAGCAACTGTTAGAGATGGACACGAAAACTGTAGTAGCTTCATACGCGTGCAATAATGGATTAAAATTGATCTGCTCATAAATATTCAGGTATGGTTATATACATCATGGACCGTGACCTGGAAACAATCATTGAACAAGTCCAATATTGTTATTGAAGTGTAGAAGAGGACTCTAGTTACTGGTAAGATCTAAACAAAATACTGCAGACTTAAATTAAACCAGAGTAATGGACCAATCTCAAGAAAGATGAGAATGGTCCACAGAGAAGAGGGTAGAGATAGATACCTCACATGCTGGGGCCAACCTTTGGCACAGGGCTCTGGGTATAAGCTTGATTTGTTGGTCCTACTCCTACAATGACCTGCAAATGAAGATTTGGGGCCCCCCCCCCCCCCCCAACAGATCGCTGGCATCCGAATGGTCCTAGCAAGAAGGGAAATAGATGCTTTTCTTATTAAGAAATAGATGCTTTTCTTATTAAGAATATTATCACAAACAAGCTCTGATGCCACTTTCTTCGCTGAGCGGCCATTACTGAGCCAGGGTACTTTCTCATCGAAGCAAACTTACCTCATCACCGTGTTAATTGTGCCTCAACTGATTGTTCAGTCCGTATATGCTCTGTACATCCGATACATGTACTACTTATATTCTCCATCCATTTGGGTTGCTCCATGACAGTTTAATCTCCCTGCACAATTTTCCAGGAAAGTTCATCAATAGCAGACGTATTGGAAATTATGATTGCTTTCTGCAAGTCATCTGACGGTACTACCACAACAACAGAACATCTTGCAGTGGTTTAATACAGGTGTGTCAGGAAACCAAGCAATTTCACATGTTCTACTTGTTTGAGGAGGGAAACCAGGCAAAGCCCCTATAGCAGGACCAAGCATTTTTATAATCAGTTCCCCTTTTTTCCTTTCACCAGAATCAAATTCCATGATGAGAACCTAGGGGATGGGGGAAAAAACCAAGTTACAAGAAGGTTAACCTTTTACACGACTATATGAGACCAGATTTACAGCTCACAGATCCATATTTTTGCACGAGATAACCTAAGTTATTGAATTACGCCAAGAATTCAGATGGCAAGAAATTGTTATTATGTGTTGACTGATATAAGAGATGAAAACGAACATATCCTTGACACAGATCTAGTTCTTTCCTATGTGTGTCCGGTAGATGATTATTCCCAAGATGTAGCTTTTAATAACCACCATGAACATGGATAACATGAGATTTCCCAAGATGTAGGTTTTAAGAACCACCATGAGCATGGATAACATGAGATATTAGATGCACCATATGAAGTAAAGATTGGAAACAAATAGAAAATGGAAGTGAATAATGTATTTTTTGGCACTTCTGCAGTGGTGTACTCTTTGCAACATGCTGAGTTTTTCATTAACATGAAAATAAAGGCACCTTATAAACTAAATTTGAGTATTTTCCCAATAATAAATCTTATGAGCTACCATCACATTCTTTCCTGAGTGTGAAACTGATAAGCAGAAAAGTTTTCGTTAGGATAACATTGTGTTTTCCTTGTTTTCATGGTGTTTTTGCCAAAAATAAAACACAATGTATTTGGAAACCATGGTGTTTTTTGAGCTAAATCATCCTCAAACCAAAAACACAATACTTATTTTAAAACATCTTTTAGGTGTTTTTTGGTGTTTTGGTTTTGAGTTTGAGAAGATGTTAATATAATAACATAATATAGTAAATATAATTAAAAATTAATGGATATCCTATGTCAATGAGGGGATACCCTCCTTGACAATAATGTGACACAATCCCTACCATGTGAATAAAGTAGGAGAGAGAATTTCACATGGTGGGGATTGTGCCACATCATTGTCAATGAGGGATTTCTCTACTTGACAATGATACCATTAATCTCATATAATTAATATATAGTTACTATCGACACATTTATTATGTTATATTGTACTATATTATAGTTAATCTAATATATTAGCAATATTTATTAAATAATATAAAATATATTAATAATTAAAATATCATTAATAATTAAAATATGTTACATAATAATATAATAATATATTAAATACTAATATTTAATATGCTAATAATGAATTATATAATAATATAGTTAGTGTAATATAATAATAAATAATAAAATATAAATAAATTAATAAATAATAATAATAATAGTTATTGATAATAAATAAAGATATAATAATATACTATACAATATTATAATCACTATAATATCATTAATTATTTAACAAATAATATATAACAAAGTAATAGTTATAAAATGTTATAATATTAATATATTTAATAATAAAACAATAATATAATAATAATATAATAGTATATTATATTATTATATGTAATATAATATAATTATAATATATAAAATATTAATACATTATTTAATAAATAATATAATATTTATAAAGTAAAATAATTTATTAACACTAAAGTAATCTATTGCCAATAAATGTCAATTAATATTAATATATTCATAATATAACAACAGTTATTTATATCATAAATTATTAAAATATTATTAACGTATTATTAATAAACTCTAACATATAAGAAACTATAATATATTATATAATGTTAAAATATTTATAATATATTAATTTATTATTAATATACTAGTAATAACAATAGTAATATTATCAATAATATTATATATATATTAATAATAGTATAATATTATACTACTAATAAAATAATATTATTTTAAAAATATTATCTAATATATATAACAATAGCAAATTGATATACCAAAATAATTAAATATATTATTATATAATTTATTAAATTACAATATAATATTAAAATACATTATAAAATATTGTATTGTATTATATTTAATATTAATAATATTATAATAAATATATAATAACTATTATAACATTTTATTTATAATATATTTTATTATAATTAATATATAATATATTAATAATATGTTTAATATTATTGTTATAATGGGTCAAACTAGTGTCAACCAAAGATTCAACATGGTGTTTTGAAAACACTTTAGGGAGAAAACATAACACTATGATGTTTTTTTACAAAAACACAACAAAGAAAACACCATGGTGTCCAAACGAAACCTTATCTTTTGTTCACATTATTTAAAATTTTTATACGGAGAAATTTGATACACTCAATGACCTTTTAACAGAGATTTCTTGGAAACATCAGTGCAACAACCTCCCAAACTGGTAATGACGACGCCTCTAATCAAACTTTCGCGATAACGAAAATATCCAAATCAGCAGCATATTGAAGTTGGGAAATGGAAAATAAATTACACATCTTTTAAGTTGGAATTCACAAATTATTTTAAAAAATTCTGAATACATTGTGAATGAGGGTCTCCAGGATTTCTTTATTTTCCTTCAAGAATTTGAGTATCGTGGTATAAGATCGCAATAAGATTCAAATTGACTTTTGTATAATATCGTGTCTCAAAGGGTACGCAATATCCATTTAGAATCATTAACATCCATAGGCCAAGCAAAAGACTTAGAATTTGAAAGACAAAAGGGGCAAGGAGGAATGGTGCCATATAGCATACAACTTTTTTAACACTACAAAGAGAGGTGTTACTAATACAAGGTTTAAGCTTCCAACAATTAGCAAAATTAGCATAAGAAGCTTAGCATGTGCAAACTGTATAAGAGCAATGGTTTCTTTCAGGCAATTTTATGTGACCATTGGCTAGTTAGGCATGCATGCTTATTTCCAAAATTAGCATATAAACATTAAGAGAAGTAATCTTGACTGTTTGAGGGGAAAATCACATGCATTATTTAATACACTGGAACCTATGTACCCTCCAAGGCTTCAAAAAATCGGAAACTTTTCAATGTAAGGCATTTAATATTGGTATCTCCAAGTGCATCGATTAGAATTTCGTTTTATGAGCCTAACAGTTAGATAATATCCCGCCTACTGTTTGATGGTAAACCTTCAAAGAGATCCATATGAAGGAAAACTCCTATGACAATGATGATATTTTGGATAATCCTTCAACTGGGACTTCTCAAATCTATCCATTTTCTCTTACAACAAAATTCAATAAAATCCTCAAAGGTTCTTGGCATCTTAAAATTACAGGATTACAAAGACAGTCTAAACCAGACATGTAAGAGACATGTTTAAGGAAAGTGGGGATCATGGATTTGGAAATCTCTACTTGATGTAGGGGGCGTGTTTAAAGAAGCTTTTATTGAAGAGAATGAAGTAATCAAATGTAAAAATGTTCAATATGGACACTTTTCCATCAAGAGTGCTAATAAGTTTATCACTGAGCATAATGATGAGGTGATGTGGTATAAAAATATTTGGGGTAGAAGAGGCATGTCTAAACATTCTTTTATAGCATGGCTTGTTGCTTTGGATAAGGTTGGTTTGCAACTTGATAGTAGATCTGTTTTCTGTTCCGTCGGTGAGGAGACTAGATATCATTTGTTTTTTCAATATCCTTATTCTCAAGAGGTGATTCTAGCTTTGTTGCAAAAAATGGGTTTGAGAACTCCTATTAGAGAGTGGCCACTGCTCATTAATGGTTTCAGAAGATGGTTAGGAGAAAAAAAACCAATTAGTTGCTTCAGAAGAGGATTGTTTTTAGCTGCTGTGAACAGATAAATGGCAAGAAAGGAACTCTACGGGTGTGAAGCTCAGCCTCCTCAGGTTGTTGTCAAGAGGTTTATTGATGATGTCAAGCTCAAAATGGGAATGTAGAGCTATATTCTTTTCTATACATGTCAAGTTCAAAATGGGAATGTAGAGCTATATTCTTTTCTTGTATAGATCTGTTTCTTTTTAATTTTTTTAATGTTTTTCGTGTCAGTTTTGGTTTACAGGATACTCTGAGGTTAGGCATATTAAGTGAGTGATTATGGTTGGTTGGAAGTTGTTTTTCAGGTCGTTTTGTTTTGTACCTGAGAATGCCAGGTTATGTTTGTATGTTTTGATTAAACAATAAAGTTTCTCACCTTATTCCCACAATAAAAATAAAAATAAAAACACAGAGATGATATGATCCCCTTTGGTGATAACTGCACTACCAGATAATTTATTAAGTTATTAGTGGTTAATAATGAGAAAGAGTATGGTCAGTAGTTTCCACAACAATTAGCAAAGGTCATGCATGAATTTGACATTATTCTAGCTGACAATTGGCAGGCAGCAACACCATTGATTTCTACAGAATAGACAGAAAGCTAGCAGAAAAGATATACTATATCAACACAAAATAAAGCTCAATGCATGCACACATTTTCCAAACTATGGCCTGTTGACCATGTAAGAGTCCTAAATACATGAAATCTGACACCCCGTAGTTCAGATAGGAGTGAGTTTGTGACTTCTTGAATCATGGTATATACCTGATGTCCACATTTTGATAATTTCCTACAATTTAGCTCAAGTCCAAGTTGGTTACGTAGTTGCATTATTATTCCTACGTAAGTTACTTTGTTCTGTTTTGATTAGAAAAGCTTAGTACATGTATGCTTGATTATCTGTTGCTGTGTCCATGTAAACTTATTAGTTCTCCTTGAGAGATAATTTCAGTATGCACTTGCTTCTTTTGTTTCTTAATAACATAAATGTCAAAAAATGGTATTATTTCTTTCCCTGACCTGAATGAGGAATGGATCTACAATCTGCATTAAACGAGACCCATTTACTTAGTAGCTGGATAGAAAAATCTGAATTTTGATGGTCAAATTTGACACAATGGAATGTCCATATAGGACAGCAAAATCAATGCCAGTGTTTCTATGATATGTTTCCATTATCAAACAGGGTTCAATCGCAAATGTCAATTCAGGAGAAGTTAAACTCACCAAAATCCGATTACTATTTGATACTTGTGGAGCAATGACTCAACCGGAAGTGACTATGCTCTCTAGTTACAATTCAGTTTATCTCAACAACAATTTGCTTGTGCCCCAAAAAAAAAAAATTTGCAGGCTTTGATAAAATATCAACAGGGAACACTGCATTGAAAATGGGACTGGTCAGATGACTGGCCCAATGGTAAAACATATTGACCATCTCATGTTTAATGGCAAGCAAATACAGAACAATTTTTTTTCCTTTTTGACAATAATCACAGAATCAGGACTAAAGGATAATCCTTCAATACAAGTCGATGCATTATTGAATAGAGTTTGATATCATTTTGTCTCACAAAGCATAAAAAGAAGGGAATACAAAAGTGAATGCATATGACTATCCTTTATCTCAGCAAACATGCATAACAACACAGGCGGAAAAAGCCAGACTTCACCATCTCACTTGCAATAATGAATACCTTTTGTGATATTACTAGACTACAGTATAACTTCACAGTCATGAACAGGTGTTTTACTTGTGAACAGCATCAGGTGCATGTATATTGGAATGCAAGCACTCAGAATCAGGCAGAATTGTTAATCAGGAAAGAGCCATTTACAACCATTCACACAGATATATGTGGCAAACTCTCCGTGTTGCAAGCTGCAACTATGATGTTGACTCAAATACTTTTAGTGAATAATAATATCCAATGTTCTTTCAAGGAAATTAATCTACTTATACTGCAAGCAATAAAAAAGTTAGTGAGCCACAACTTTGAGAAAAGAATATAACAAATTCAGGAACTAGTTCTCTATGATTTGGATGAAATCCTGACATACATATGGACCTTGATGAGAAACATGCATAATCAGTATCCAGAGAGGAATTTATCAAAATTTAGTTATGGAGGGACAAAATAGATGTAATGGCCATATGTAAGAATGCTAGTGCTAATGGTGTTAGACTACAGAATTATAACCATCAACCCTCACTACAACTTCAGAGTTTTGATGTAGTGGTAGGCAATGTTGAAAATAGCGATAACGCATAGCGTAACGCTTACCTCCGGTTAGGTTACAATAGCGATAACGCATAATGTAACGTAGGTTAAATATTTTATTATTATTTAAATAATTTCAGAAGTTGAATGGCGGGAGAGGACGACGATGTCGAAAGGGGCGGCGGGAGACGACGATGACAGCAAGAGTTAGGGTTTTGTTAGAATTTAATAACTTATGAGAAGTGGGAGAGTCAATCACAGCCGTTGAATTATTTTAAAAGCAATCCAAGCTATTAAACAAAATAACCTACGTTACAAAACGCCACGACGCTACGTTACGTAGCTTACGCTATGGCTAAAATAGCGCACGTTATTTTGTCCGTGCGCTATTTGAAAACGCTACGTAGCGTTAGGTTAACGCTACGTTACGTTAAGCGCTATTTTGCGCTACGAAACGTGCTATTTTCTACACTAGTGGTAGGGTCTTTAAGATGGTATCAGAGCAGCCCAGATTCAAATCTTGCTTGCACAAATTTCTAAGTGGATTAAAAAAAAGATTGATACTACTATGTGAGTCCAAATTTCTGCCCTAAAGGGCTCTCAACCTATGGGGGTAGGGTTGACTATAAAATTATAACCCTTAACTCTCACTTCAACTACAGAGTTTTGGTGTAGTGGCATGGCATCAATGGTTTCATTTGTGTACAAGATTTCAATACAAAGTTTGTTAGTTCATTGACACATGGATCAATAACATAGCCTCTAGAAAAATACAACTCCATCCTGCATCTTTTTTCATTGGAAGGGATTATATTAAAAAAAGCTTAATGATAACAGCAAGGCGACAAAGGTGGTGGAAAATACAAATGAGTATGTATATTTACCATGGTAGGTGTATTTGAACAATGGTTCTAAAAAGTCTGTATCAGTTAATTCAATCCTCAATTACAACAAACATTCTATATTGTACTCATGCACAAGGATATCCATTCCAGTTGAACTTTTCAGAGACTCCCAGAACCCAATTAAGATTTAAAGCAATAATAATAACTAAATTCTTCCACGATAACCACTACAACAGAGAGAAATAAGTGGCGAAATAGTTAAACGCCAGACAGTAATGAAAGGCATACCATCGTGTACTAGTAGTATTAAAACTATACCAAATTCTTCGGCTTCCAAGAGCTCTCCACTTTATTGGGTTCTAAAATTTTGACATGAGAAAACATTAAACATCTGAAATGCATACTGAATACACGATTTCTCACATAGACGCACGACCATTGGTTTTAAATAAGAAAAAAGTTGAAATTTCAATGGGATTTTCATTTTTCTTTAAATGCATTTTAAGGAAAGTTCAACTTCTTAAGCATTTTCTCGCTTCTTTGGTTTGTTATATATTTCTATGTATCATTTATTAACTTTAGTTCCACAGAGTAACCGAAGGCGAGTAGACCTGGATTATGGTGCTTATTAACCCATTAATAAACTCAATCGATTGTGTTGGCCCTCTTTGTCTTGACCACACAAGCACACTCTTGGCGTGGAAGCCAGCGTAGTTGTGAGCACGCACATCCTGCCACTGGTTATGATAGGGCCTACTTTTTCTGAACTCTATTTTTCAACCCATTAATAACGTGGCTAGAGTTGCTAGGTTTCCTGCAATTATCATATTAGACCTCTAAAAAATAAAGTTCAGAAAGTACCAACAGAAAAAAAAAAATCTTGCTATTTTACAACTTTACAAGGTCAACACCAGAGATTTCTTCCATCAGCTCCTCAACTGTCTCCCTGCTTCTACAAGCATTCTCCTATCTCGGGGATTCCTCAGAAGGCTTAACATTGTATCTTTACTCACTGGATTCACTTTTACTAGTAAATTTGATCAAATTTAGATTAAAAAACGGACACAGATCACATGCAGATGTGAGCGGACGCCGATTTCACCGATCAAACGGACATCACAAAACCTAGAGCCGCTCCAACTGCCTATTGAATTTTTGAAGCGAGTAATGCTAATGATCTCAATTATGCTTATCAAATAATCCTCAACTAGATTCATCAATCATCAATTACAAAACTTTTTCTTTTTGCTACTCGATGCAACTGTACATTTTTTTTTTATTAGTAATGCAGAGAGTAAACATTACATGAGCATTTTCCATCTCAATTCTTCAGAAAGGAGAAAGATCAAGCATAATCCGCATTCAATAAACGGAAAATGGAAGAAATTTTTCTAGGCAATAACGTCCGAGCTCTCGTTCCAAAATTGTCAATTAACAATATCAAATGCAAGAAGCAGCGATCCAAATTTTTTTACGTACCTAAGAATTTACAGAGATAGCCAGAGAACTCGAAGAGAAATCTAAACTTGATAAAATTTTAGGATCATTAATTGCAGATAGAGGATTAACCTGGCGGATTACAAGCTGCGAGGAGATCGGACTCTTTTGTGAATTTCGGCGGTAATAGAGAAAGGGCCAAGAATGAACGGCCTGGCGATGAGCCGGGTCGGGTTGAGCTCCGTTGGATCCGGAACCCTCTCGAGCGCAAAATCTCGGGGCTCTGATAACTTTCTAGAAGGGTTAAGTGCAGGAAGAGGTAGGCACCAGGCCGAGCTGGCCCGTGCGGGCTCAGTTGCAAGAATATCTCGTAGCGAGCATAGCGGAGGCTCAACCCAGCCCGCTTGCCAGCATGGGAACGGCGCCACGCGCCGGCCCAACTATGACACGTAATCTTTTTGGCTTTTGTTTTATCTTCTAATTATTTAATTTATTAAGTATTTTTAGCACTTAAAAATTATGTTTAAATAGGAAACTGACTCTGCAATAATTATAAAAAAATTATTAATAGGTTTATGAACATGTCGACCAATAATTTAATTAATAGTTTTATAAAATTCACTAAGTTATGTTAATCATTTCAAAATATACATCTTTTTACTCGTCTATGCTCAAATTTCAGTTCAAGTAGCTCATAAATTATGCAGATTCATGTTCAAAAAACTATTATCATATCTGAGGAGAATACTAATGTCAAATTTCAGGTCCAATAGGACAAGATGAGTGGGACGGTCCACCTATAAGTGTACGCACTCGATTAGCAGGTAGAGAACAGCACATCTCACACTGGAACGAGTCGTGTTGGGCCAAAATGCGGAACGAGCAAACAGACTCGTAAGCAAACCTAATCTAGTGCTCACCCCTAAATGCGGATAGACAACCTATAGTTCTATTGGTGCAAATAGACCTCGCGTAATATTCGCCAAAAAGCAGATGAATCTTTGAGTGAATTTCTTTTGACGAGTCAAAAAAAAGTTCACTCAAGGGCCTATTTGCAAATATAGAACTACATAATGAGTACATTGGGCTTATTCACAATTAACCCTTCTAGGAAAACTTGAGTAGGATGCATGAATGGGCGGCTCAGAGTCCACAAACAAATTGGTTAAATTTAGTGTTTCAATTTAAACATTATGTAGCTAAAACAATGTTGTAACTGCAATGTACATCCAAAATTGCGTGAGTCGTTGACACTAGAAAATGTTCTTTTGAATTACAATTGTAGATCTAAACCTACTTATTAGTTGTGTAGAACTTACCAGAATTTATTAAGAAAACAGCTTCGACAAACAAGAGAAGCTGGTAGCGCATGACACTTCACATACATAGATGTTGGGTTCGTCGATACTCGCGCACAGTGTTTTCAATTATGTTTGAACAATGGTTTGCAACTGTCGCTAGTATCGATTGCTTCTTTAAACGGGTTGCAATAAACTTTATGGGAAAATTGTTTCCACCCCCCTATGCAAAGTAAGTTATGTCTTCACCTCCAGGTTGACAAGTCAAACACCCAAAACCCACTGGACTTTAAATGTGAAACAATTGTATCCTTTGTCCCCACCGGTGTATGCTGATGTGATACTGTATATTTTGGAAACCCGAAAATACTCCTTAGATGATATATGTAACAGTCCGTACCTGTAGGCGAGGTCATCGAGGGCGAAGGCGATGGCTAAGTCCTGCAGGCGAAAGCGCAGGCGAGGGCACTACAGGCGAGAGTGTGGACATGCAAAGTTGAGCTCGCCTGTAGCTTGGTGGGTTCCAGTGGGCGAGGAAGTCGCTTGCGTGTGCGCGGGGCTCGAGGGCATGTCGCGTGGTTGGATCCAGCTGGACCCAGCTGGAGAGAGAGTGCCCTAGGGCTTCCCTATAAAAGGGAAACCATGTTCTCAAGCTGGAGGAGAGCGCGATTGGAGCAAAGAGGAAGCGAAGCTTGGCGGCGGTGAAGTTGAGCTTCCGTTCCCAGAGATAAAAAGGGGAACTCTCTGTGATTTAACCCCAAATTTGTCTCAAGCCTTATTAATTAAGGAGAGAGGGAGTTGTATTTAATGAGGGGGTTTTGTATTTAAGAGAGAGTTAGAAATCAATTGCTATTTGTTTGAGAGATCTCAAGTTTGAGATCCTCTCTCTTATTTGTGATTTCTTGTTATTAATAAGAAATTATTGTGCCTCTCCCGTGGACGTAGACAGATTTTCCGAACCACGTAAAATTTGGCGTCTTGCATTTGTGGTACTTGTTTTTGATTGTTGATAAGTATTCCAATCTCGTTTGTATTTGTGTGCCGTCTGTAGGCATCTAAAAATGCCTAGGGGTGTCCACACACGGCTCGAGACGAAGAGAAGATGATAAACATCGCTATTAGAGTCACAGGAGCTCGACAAACACATGAAGTGAGTTGACGGGTCATACGAAGCAACGGAACTTCGGAATAACGGAAACGAGAGCTGATTGGGAACCCCACGTCGTTTACAAAAGGTGGAGCACCCCTCGTGTCTCATTTATTCCACATATGATTCAATTATGGGATCATGTAAATCTCCTCATCGGCTTTCCAACGCATCTTGAATCGCCTCATTCTGAGATCGGATGAGTGAGTTAAGGCTGTTACAGTAACCGCGGGTCGGACTGGGGTGCTACAGTAACCGCGGGTCGGATGGCGGGCTACAGTTACCATGGGTCGGGCTGGGGGTGCTACAGTAATAGCGGGCTGTGCTGGGTGTGCTACAGTAACCACAGGTCGGATGGTGTGCTACAGTAACCGCGGGTCGGATGGGTGCTACAGTAACAGCGGGTCGGACGCGCTACAGTGATCTGATCGTACAAAGAAACGAAGTTTTGACTATGCTGCGATTTGAATCTGAAAAATCTTAAAACATAAAAGTTGTAGATCTCTTCGTCAGATTTCCAACGCATCTTGAATCAGCTTAATTGGAGGTCGTACGAAAGAGTTAAGGTTAAAATACCGAAGATGTCTTAAACTGACCCGCGCTACAGTAACCGCGGGTCGGATTTTTCCGACCCGTGCTACAGTAACCATGGGTCGGATTTTTCCGACCCGTGATACAGTAACCACTGGTCGGGTTTTTCCAACCCGCGCTACAGTAACCGCGGGTCGGATTTTTCCTGCACGCGTTGTTTCGACCCCGATTCGGTTTTTGACGGTTTTTCTCGGGATTTGGTCGTTCCTGAGCATCCAAACTGACTTGATATCATCCCCTAGTATGGTTAATCAGTTATTAACTGAAGATAAAGCCAAATCACTTGTTCTCATCCAAATAACCGCTTCTGAAGCTTATAAATACGAGCTCGGGTGCTCATTTCTCGGGGGCGGAGTTATTATCAAGACGTGGATATGCTGCTGGATTAAGGAGTCAATGAGCACGAATTTCAGCGAAGGCAAATCAGATCCCGGTGAACTTCGGCATAAAGAAGGAGCTATTCGAAGGATCTGAACCCCGTCCGTCCGTCCCTTGAGATTAGGCTTGGTCTTAATCTTGAGAAGAGCCCTGATTTCGCTTGGTCGATTTCGGCGCTTCAAATTAAACATTCCCCCGGTGGAGGCGAAGCTCTGCCCAATTTTCCATCAACCGGATCCAGATCTAAGGTGGTCCACGGATAAACCCCGGCATAGGCAAAGACACCCACGCAAGCAGAAGACCGATAAACGATCTCCCTGTGTTTGTTTGATAAAATTGTAAACTTGTTTTATTTTCATTGTGTAAGGAGATCTTATAAAAAGATCAACTTTATATTTTATTCGAGTTTATTGTAATGACTAAAGTTGTAATAGATTCGATAGCAATAAAAACAGCAATTTTCGACGCAAACACCGTCGCTTCCGCCGGGCAAAACAAGTGGTATCAGAGCTCCGCGTTTGATTTGAGAGCTTGTTCGAAGGATTCGCTGTTGAATTCTTGTTTGGAGAATAGATCTACAATATGGTTGAAACAAGCAAGGCTAACTCAAGTGCTACAAGTACATCGGGGTCGGCTTTAATGAAGGCGATCCAAAGTTTGAGTATTATAATACTAAAATTAATGTTCCAAAGTTCGACGGCAAGATCAATTTCGGTTTGTGGAGGTGTCAAGTGATGGATGCATTAGACGCCCAAAATTTGGAGGCGACTCTTGAATTACAATAGAAACCCGAGGACATGGATGATAAGATTTGGAAGAAAATGAATACTAGAGCGTGTGGGGTTATTCGATCATGTTTGACGCCGGATTTGATCTATGATGTGATGAACGAGACTTCGGCGAAACGGTTGTGGGAAACACTCAATGAGAAGTATTTGACGAAGAGCATTGAGAATCGGCTTCATTTGAAGAAGAGGTTTTACCAATTCAAAATGAAGAGGGGAGTTTTCATCAGAGAACATATTAATAACTTCACAAAACTACTATCAGATATGGCCAATGTGGATATCATGGTAGAGGATGAAGATAAGGCTTGCCAGAGGTTGATTTTGGTACCTTTGTCCTTACGATGATCAATGGTAGAACCACTGTCAGCTATAATGAGGTGACCTCAGCATTGGTGAACTATGAGTTGAGGAAGAATGATAGTAAACCCTCCGAGAAGGCATCAAGAGATGCATTGGCGGTGAGAGGTCGTAGTCCAAACCGCCGTCCATTTAATCGCTTCAAGTCGAAGCAAGGAGGTGGCTATAAGAGTGTTGGTAAGAATCAATATCGCTTTTGTAAAGAAGATGGACATTGGAAGATCGTCTGCCCAAAGTTGAAGGACAAAGCCGAGAAGAATAAGGGGAAATCCGTACATGCTTCAGAGGTGAATGTTGTTAGGGCTAGTGGCGACAATTCAGAATCAGATTCTTCGGGCTATTCATGCCCAGCATTACCTCAGTTTGTTATGCCGATTCTACAGAGTGGATGTTGGATTCTGGTGCTACATATCATATTTGTCCTAAGAGAGATTGGTTCTCCAGCTTTGAGGAGTTGGAAAGAGGGGATGTCGTTCTCATGGGTAATGACCACGTATGTCCTATCAGTGGCATTAGTACAGTCCGGATCAGGATGTATGACGGGGTGACTAGGGAGCTGAAGGAAGTGAGATTCGTTCTTCAATTGACGAAGATACTTCAGTCCGGATCAGGATATGACGGGGTGACTAGGGAGCTGAAGGAAGTGGTGATGCGATGTGTCAGGAAAAACAATATTTACTACTTGAAGGGCAAGACAGTAACAGGGGATCTGACAACTTCGATTACCACAAAGGAAGATACTACCAGCTTATGGCATATGAGATTGGGACACACTGGTGATAAGTCCCTGCAGGTATTAGCAAAGCAGGGGCTATTGAAGGGTGCAAAGACCTGCAAGATGGAGCTGTGTGAACATTGCATACTTGGGAAGAAGACAAAAGTGAAATTCGGCACCGCAATTCACAATACTCAAGGTATATTAGATTACGTTCATACAGATGGTTAGGGTCCTTCCAAGAACACAACTCTTGGTGGGGCCAATTATTTTATCACTTTCATTGATGATTATTTCAGGAGGAATTGGGTATTGATAATCACATTTTATTACAATTTTATACCCTCATTATCTATTTTATATGAATAAATATACTACTAATAATTATTTTTATCTTTAATTGCAGGTTAATGAAGAATAAATCTCAAAACTCTCATCTCTCAACAAAAACCCCTTGAAAAAATAAAGAAATGAAGCAAAGACCAATGGAGTATTAGGAATTGTCAAATTATCCAAAAGCCCAAAGCTAAAAAGAAAAAGAAATGATAAAGCCCAAAAGCCCAAGTCCAAGAACAAGAGAGATGCTCGGACAACAACCAGGAAGAGGCAGACATCGATGCCAGCATCGATGGGGGCGATGCCCGTATCGATGCCAGCATCGATACCCCTACCGATGCTGTCATCGATACGACAAACAGTTAGTTACAGATCTATAGCTAAAAATTGATATTTTTGGATAAGATTTTGATCCAATGGCTCTCATTCACTGATGTTTACTATAAATAGAGGTAGAGAGTAAGGGGTTAGAGGTATAAAAAATTTTATAACTCTATTTGGAGAGGAGAGCTACTCTTAATTGAGAAGACATTCCAAAAATTATAACTTTTATTGTAATTAATAATAAAAAAATTTCTCCACTTCAAATCTTCTTCTCTTTGTTGGATGATGATGATGGAGATGAAGAAAAGTTTGAAGGTTTGTTTTTCTTTTATTTTCCTCTTTTATTTCTTTTTAGTAATTTCTTTATTATTGCTTATTAGTTAGATTTACATTCATGCTTGTAGTGTA
>BQKN01067447.1:200902-257931 GCA_022839385.1 Asparagus kiusianus
CTTTAACGCTTGATTGACGTGTGTTGAATTACCTATAAAGATAAACACAAATACTGGAAAATAGATTAGATATAAATTGTTTGACAAATCATCATCAAAACCAAAGGGCCAACACAACGTACCGACCACATTCCAACGTTGCATGATCAGTATTTTTCCGACATGGTAGAGCGATTTCTCAAAATTTTTATGGACAATTTTTCCATCTTTGGTGACACATTTTTCCAAAGTTTGCATCATCTTAAACTGGTCCTAGAACGATGTAGAGAGAAAAATCTGACTCTTAATTGGGAGAAATGTCATTTCATGGTCAAATAAGGCATTATCTTAGGACATGTAGTTTCCAATAGGTGAATCGAAGTGGACAAAGCTAAGGTAGATCTCATTTCCAATCTTCCTCCTCCCAAAACTGTCAAAGATGTTAGATCATTTCCTAGTCATGCTGGTTTTTACCGACGTTTCATCAAGGATTTCAGCAAAATTGCTAGACCCTTGACCAATCTCTTAGCCAAGGATACATCATTTGTCTTCTCTCCCGACTGCCTCAAAGCTTTTGAATATCTGAAAAGGGATCTAACCACAGCTCCTATCATTCATGCACCGGACTGGACCTTATCCTTCGAACTGATGTGTGATGCATCTGATTCTACCATTGAAGCTGTTTTAGGACAACGTTTTGATGGAAAACCGCATGTGATCTACTACGCCAGTAGGACTCTGAATGATGCTCAGCAAAATTACTCTATCACAGAAAAAGAATTTTTAGCTGTAGTCTTGGCTTAGAAAAATTCAGGTCCTACCTTATTGGGTCCTTAACCAAAGTTTTCACAGATCATACCGCACTAAAATATCTTTTGACCAAAAAGGATGCTAAAGCACGGCTCATTAGATGGATTCTCCTTCTTTAAGAGTTTGATATTCAAATTCTTGACAGAAAGGGAACAGAGAACCCCGTAGCAGATCGCCTCTCTTAACTCCCAAATGCACCAACATCAACCGTCCCGATCAATGAACACTTTCCAGATGAACAACTCCTAGAAATACAATCTGTTCCATGGTTCGCCGACATTGTGAACTATATAGTCATGAACTAGATCCCATCTCATTGGTCCAAACAGGATAGATCTCGTTTTCTCTCCCAAGTAAAATACTTTTACTGGGATGATCCATATCTGTTCAAATACTGTCCTGATCAGATCTTTAGGAGATGTGTTCCCACTGAAGAAACGAGGAGTGTTCTTTCCTTTTTTTCATGAGCAAGCATGTGGGGGCCACTTTAGCCCAAGAAAAACAACTAAAAAAATTCTCCAATTTGGGCTATACTGGCCCACTCTTTTTAAGGATTCATACGAGTTTTGTAAAACCTGTAACAGCTATCAGCTTTTAGGGAAGGTCACTAGAAGAAATATGATGCACTTACAACCCATCTTATCTGTTGAACTTTTTGATCTGTGGGGTATCAATTTCATAGGACCATATCCAAATTCCTTTGGAAATATTTACATTCTAGTAGCCGTTGAATACATGTCAAAATGGATTGAGGCGGTAGCTTGCAAAACTAATGACAACAAAGTCGTTGTTAAGTTTTTGAAAGAGAACATTTTTGCACGGTTTGGAGTACCCCGCGCAATCATCAGTGATAACGGTACACATTTCTATAACCGTTCTTTTGAGGCTTTGATGAGAAAATATTCAATCACACACAAATTGTCAACTCCTTATCACCCCCAAACCAGTGGACAAGTAGAGGTCACAAACAGGCAGATCAAACAAATCTTAGAAAAAACAGTTAATCATAACAAAAAAGATTGGTCTGTAAAATTATGTGATGCTCTGTGGGCGTATAGAACAGCTTTCAAGGTAAATTTGGGGATGTCACCATACAGATTGGTATTCGAAAAAGTTTGTCACCTACCAGTGGAGTTAGAACATCGAGTAATGTGGGCAATAAAACAGTTGAATTTTGACTCAGATTCGGCAGGTAAGAACAGATTGCTCCAAATAAATGAGTTGGAAGAAATTAGAAATGATGCATACATAAACTCAAAAATTTACAAAAAGAAAACCAAGTTTTTTCATGACAAATCAATTTTGCGAAAAATTTTCTCTCCAGGACAGAAAGTTTTATTATACAATTCAAAATTGTATCTTTTTCCTAGAAAATTAAGATCAAGATGGACAGGTCTATTTTTTGTCAAACAAGTTTTTCCGCATGGGGCTATCGAGATAGAAAATCCTAAAAATGGTAACATTTTTAAAATAAATGGTCAACGTCTAAAACCATTTTTAGAATTTTCTACGCTCGAAGAGGAAGAGGTGTTGGTTCTTCATAAACCTCATTATCTGTAAAAAAAATAAAAAAAATTAATAAATACAAATAAAAAATTAACAATAAAAAATTTCTCTTATTTGATTTCTTCATCCCCATACTAACAGTAATTACAGATCCTTATCATCATTGTCGACCGAACAAATATAAGTTCTTCAATTCTTATCTGCTTTACTTTGTGCATCAGCGAATTTGCATTGAGGACAATGCAAAATTTAGGTGTGGGGGTGGGAAGTACATATTTTCCTCTTTATTTTATCCTTTTGTTGCACTTTTGACATAGTTTTTGTAAAAAAAATTATTATAAACATATTGTCACTTGCCAAATTAATAGAGTTAAGTAATAATTGGTCCAATTAATAGATTTTAAATTTTCTAATTCCTAGTTAGTGACATACTCAAGTTTACCTTTTATGATAACTCCAAATAAAATTCTTAAGAAATGATTTTTTATCTAGTATACTTTACTTAAGTCTTACATTAGATTTTTAATTAAAAATAATAAAATTTTTGCATGCTTAACTTAGAGTTGAAAATATTTTTTTCAAGTTATCTTGATTTACACAATTTTTTTTCAGACTATATATACTTACACACATATATATTAAAAAAACTAACCTTATAAAAGAAGAGTGCGAAAAATGAGCACCAAAAAAATATCTCCTAAATTTAAGGTGATTCTATCTTATAAAGCCTAAGTTGACCGAGTAACCAAGCCCAATGAGCATTTCTATACTTAATGACCTAAGCCCAGTTAGGTTGGGATTCATTAGCCTAAAACTCATTAAATGGTCACTTAGAAAGCCCGTTAAAATAGAAAATAATCACCAAGAATTAAAGAGTAAAGAAAAAAAATTATATACATTTATTATATACATATATATCTATAACACTAACCATTTTTTTATATATATTGTTGTTTTGTATATATGGTCTTGAAAAATAATTTTTGATCAAGATACTTGAAAGTTATTTAAAACAAAGAGTTAGCATGTTCTTTTCAAAACTTTTGAATTAAATCTCTAAGATTTGACTTGGTTTTGTATTGCTATAATGAAAAAGATTTTCTAGGGGATTTACATTGGAGTTATATATAAAAACGTTTTCTTGATTATTAACTAGCTTCAATTAGAATGTTTAAATATATCAAGGAAAATCTGTTATTTACTGGCTTATTTAAACTTAGAAAGTTGAGCGAATTTTGTGGGTATATTCACTACAAACCCTCACAAGACTATAAATCGTCCACTAGGGTAACCTATGGGTTTAAAGGCTTGTTGTATGCGCTAAATACAACCGCGATTCCTGCGAAAGTGAGTTAGGATTTTTTTTTTTGCTAGAGGACTATCAAAAGTTTAGGTATGGGGGTATTTGATAATCAGATTTTATTATAATTTTATACCCTCATTATCTATTTTATATGAATAAATATATAACTAATAATTGTTTTTATCTTTAATTACAGGTTAATGAAGAATAAATCTCAAAACCCTCATCTCTCAACAAAAACCCTTGAAGAAATGAAGAAATGAAGCAAAGTCCAATAGAGAATTAAGAATTGTCAAATTATCTAAAAGCCCAAAGCTAAAAAGAAGAAGAAATGATAAAGCCCAAAAACCCAAGTCCAAGAACAAGAGAGATGCTCGGACAACAACCAGGAAGAGGCAGACATTGATGCCAGCATCGATGGGGGCATCAATGCCAGCATCGATGCCCGTATCGATGCCAGCATCGATACCCCTATCGATGCTGGTATCGATACGACGAACAGTTAGTTACAGATCTATGGCTAAAAAATTAATGTTTTTTGGATAAGATTTCGATCCAATGACTCTCATTCACTGATATTTACTATAAATAGGGGTAGAGAGTGAGGGGTTAGAGGTGTGAAAAATTTTGTAACTCCATTTGGAGAGGATGGCTACTATTAATTGAGAAGGCTTTCCAAAAATTATAACTTTTATTGCAATTAATAATAAAAAAAATTTCTCCACTTCAAATCTACTTCTCTTTGTTGGATGATGATGATGGAGATGAAGAAAAGTTTGAAGGTTTGTTTTTCTTTTATTTTCCTCTTTTATTTCTTTTTAGTAATTTCTTTATTATTGCTTATTAGTTAGATTTACATTCATGCTTGTAGTGTAGATTTATTTTCTTATCTTTTTATTTTTTTTATTTTGCACTTTATTTTGTAGAGTAGATTTATTTTCTTGCATTTAATTTTTGTAATTTATTTTGTAGTTTAGATTTTAATTCTTTGTAGTTAGATTTATTTCTTGTTCATAGTTTAGATTTTTATTTCTTTTTAATTTTGTAATTAGTTCTTTTTCTTCTTGTTTTTATTTCTTAAGATGTGAAATTAATTCTTATAGGAATCTTAGAATTATATGATGCTAGTCTAATTTCCTTTATATTATGCAAATTATTTTCTTGCACTTAAAATATTCATGTTTAGAATAATCAACTAGAAAACTAATCGGTACAAGAAGAATTTGATAATCTATGCTTATCTTAAATGGTTTGTGATAATCACATTTTATTATAATTTTATACCCTCATTATCTATTTTACATGAATAAATATACCATTAATAATTATTGTTAGATTAATTTGCACATAATTGAATGAAAATATAAATAAATATTATTAAATGTAAAAACCCCTCAAAAATCTCTTTTCTCTATTTTGTAGCATTTTTGAAGCCCAAAGCCCATCAGAAAAAATGATTACACTAAAGAGTGGAATTGAATGGATGTGGATGCAAATACTTGAAAATGAATTGGACTTTTATGCAAATTTCACAAGCTGCTACAGTGGACCGGAGTTGGCTTTACAAACCAAATGAAGGCTTGGACTTGAGATTAATTTGTGGACTTTGCTGCAGTGGGCCGAAATCACAAGTAGTTGCAAAAATTTGTAGATTTAATGCAATGAAGACCGGATCTTCCTGGATTTGCTTCAAAATCAAATTGGCTTGTAACAATTGGGCCGGATTCTTTGTTGCTGCTGAGAACAAGACCGGACCAGCATTTAATTTTCTACATTGGATTTGGATTCAATCTCCACATGGGCCGAATTTATGTGTGCTGAAGCTGAAAATGAAATGGGCCAAAGATTTTAATCAAATGAATGGGGCATGAACTTTTGTATTGCAGAATTCCAAAATCAAAATGGGACCGGACTTTGGCAACTTGGATTTTGATTTGGGCCTCTTATGATTGGGAGTTTGTTACAAATCAAAGGCTAAAAATTGATGTTTTTGGATAAGATTTCGATCCAAGGGCTCTTATTCATTGATGTTTACTATAAATAGGGGTAGAGAGTGAGGGGTTAGAGGTGTGAAAATTTTGTAAACTCCTTTTGGAGAGGAGGGCTACTCTTAATTGAGAAGGCCTTCCAAAAATTGTAACTTTAGTTGCAATTAATAAAAATAATTTTTTTCCTCTTTAAATTTGTTCTTTCTCCTCTTTGTTGAATGATGAGGATGGAGATGAAGAGCAATTTGAAGGTTTGCATTTCTTTTCTCTTTTATTTCTTTTTAGTAATTTCTTTATTATTGCTTATTAGTTAGATTTAAATTCATGCTTGTAGTGTAGATTTACTTTCTTGTCTTTTTTATTTCTTTTTGCACTTTAATTTGTAGAATAGATTTATTTTCTTGTAATTAATTTCTGCAATTTATTTTATAGTTTAGATTTTTATTTTCTTTGTAATTAGATTTATTTCTTGTTCATAGTTTAGATTTTTCTTTTCTTTTTATTTTTGTAATTAGTTCCTTTTCTTCTTGCTTTTATTTCTTAAGATGTGAATTTAATTCTTGTAAGAATCTTAGAATGGTATGAAACTAGTCTAATTTCCTTTATATTGTATGAATTATTCTCTTTCACTTAAAATGTTCATGTTTAGGATAATCAACTAGAGAACTAATCGGTAGAAGAAGAATTTGATAATCTATGCTTTCCTTAAATGGTTTGATAGGTTATGCTTATGAATTCTAGGATTATTATCATGTTGTTGTTCTTATCATGAATAGTAATTTTAACTTAGATGATAATTTGATAGGTTACACTTTCCTTAAATGGTTTGATAATCTATGCTTAATAAATCTAAGTTGAAATATGATAAAAAGAGAATAGTTTATATTTTGTAATTGAAATTGATTAGTGGATTATATTCTAGATTTCTTACCTCTTTTGAATCATCCATCTTAACTTTCTTAAATTTTCTTTTCATTCTTAGTTTTATTTCTTGATTTTATTAATTCATATTTCTTGTCTTATGATTTCATTTATTCTTCCTTCTCTCCTCTAAAATTCAATTTATTATCTCTTGCACATAAATCCAAACAACCACTCATCACATTCACACTTATTCTTTATTCCTAATTGTCACGCACAAAATATAAGAACCATTTCTAATAATCTCTTAAAATCACCTTCCTCGTGGGATCGATATTTTTTATACTATAACTTGATAAATTGTGCACTTGCAATTTTGGTACATAATTATGCCGCATCAGTTTGATAGGTTATGCTTATGAATTCTAGGATTACTATCTTGTTGTTGCTCTTATCATGAATAGTAATTTTTAACTTAGATGATAATTTGATAGGTTATACTTTCCTTAAATGGTTTGATAGTCTATGCTTAATAAATCTAAGTTGAAATATGATAAAAAGAGAATAGTTTGTATTTTGTAATTGAGATTAGTTAGTGGATTAAATTCTAGATTTTTCATATCTTAAATTAAAACCTCCATCTTGACTTTCTTGAATTTTCTTTTTATTTTTGATTTTATTTTTTGATTTTATTCATTCTTCTTTCTTGCCTTTGATTTTATTTATTCTTTGATTCTTATTTTTTTCTCTAAAATTCAATTTATTGTCTGTTGCATATATTCACAACAATCACTCATCATAATCACACTTATTCTTTAATCCTATTTTGTCATGCACACAACATAAGAGCATATTCTAATAATCTCTTAAAATCACCTTCCTTGTAGGATCGATAACTTTTATACTATAACTTGATCAATTGTGCACTTGCAATTTTGGTACATAATTATGCCACATCAGGTATACTCCATGAAGCATAAACATGAGGTCCTAGATATATTTGTGAAGTGGAAGAAGAAAGTGGAGCTGCAGACAGGTAGAAAGGTGAAGGTGCTCTGTTTGGATAATGGTAGTGAGTACAAGAGTGATCTGTTCTTGTAGTTTTGCCGGGATCATAGCATTAGGCGATACTTCACAGTTAGGGAGACATCGCAACAAAACAGGGTGGCCAAGAGATTGAATCGTACCTTGCTGGAGAAGGTGTGTTGTATGCTCTCACAGAGTGGATTAGCAAGATTCTTTTGGGCCGAAGCGTTGGTTTATGCAAGCCATCTCGTGAATAGGTTGCCGTGCACTGCAATACATAGAAAGACTCCTATGGAGTGTTGGTCTAGTTCGGTAGCTAGTGACTATGAGTCGCTTCGGATATTTGGGTGTCCTTCTTACTATCATGTTAGTGATGGTTAATTGAATCCGAGGGCGAGGAAAGCAGACTTCGTGGGCTTTAGAGATGGAGTTAAAGGCTTTAAGTTGTGGGATCCACAAGACAAGAAAATGATCATTAGCAGAAATGTCACGTTTGATGAGGCTCACATGATGAGATCTCAGATTCCTCAGCAGGTGGAGGAAGGCCAGACTAGTGGGGTATCGCAGCAGTTGGATGATGATCTGACTCTACAGACTTTAGATAGCACTGTATCTATTGAGACTCCTACAGAAGTGACACTGGGCGGAGATGATTTGACGGATGGGCAAGTGGAGGATATAGTGGATGTTAGGACTCAGGAACAGGGTCATGTTCAGGAGTCCATTGCAGCTAATAGACCAAGAAGAAACATTCGTCGGCCAGCTAGATATGATGATGTCATGGTTGCATATGTTTTATCAGCAGAAGTCGTTGATGATTTGGTTCCTTCTACATTCAAGGAAGCAGAGTCAAGCTCTGACTCAATCAGGTGGAGGGAAGCTATGAAGGAAGAGATACAATCTCTTCATAAGAACGATACTTGGGAACTTGCAAAGCTACCGAAGGATAAAAAGGCTATTGGATGCAAGTGGGTGTATGCATAGAAAGAGGGATCTTCTACTAGAACATTCGGTTCAAAGCCAAATTGGTTGCCAAGTGATATGTACAGCTAGAGGGCGTTGATTACAATGAGGTATTTTCACCTGTTGTGAAGCATTCGTCGATTCATATTTTATTGGCATTGGTGGCACAGCTGGATTTGGATTTAGTCCAGATGGATGTTAAGACAGCCTTTCTACATGAAGATTTAGAAGAGGAGATCTACATGACACAACCTATGTGGTTCAAAGCTGCAGGAAATGAAGAATTTGTATGCAAGCTGAAGAAGTCTCTTTACGGATTGAAGTAATCGTCGCGACAATGTTACAAGAGATTCGACGGCTTCATGATTGGCCGAGGGTACACGAGAAGCCCATATGACCCTTGTGTTTACATGCACAAGCTACAGAATGGTGAGTATATTTATTTGTTGTTATATGTTGACGATATGCTCATTGCTTTCAGGAATACTTCAGCTATTAGAAAGTTGAAAAGTGAGTTGTCATCCGAATTTGAGATGAAGGATCTTGAAGAAGCAAAGAAGATATTGGGTATGGAGATCGAGAGAGACAGGATGAAGGGGGGTTGAAGTTGACAAAGAGAAGTTACTTACAGAAGATGTTGAAGAAATTCAGTTATGATGGTAATGCCAAGGCGGTGAATACTCCATTAGCTCCCCACTTTAAGCTATCAGCTAAGATGTCACCTGTTTCAGTTGAGGACCGTGAATACACGTCCAAAGTTCTATATGTCAATGATGTGGGTAGCTTGATGTATGCAATGATGTGTACAAGGCCAGATTTGTCACAGGCCGTGAGCATGGTATCGAGGTACATGCACGACCCTGGGAAGGGTCATTGGGAGGCCGTGAAGTAGATTCTACGGTATATCAAAGGTACCGTGGATGTTTGTTTGGTATTTGAGAAGAATAGGAAGAATGGACAAGATTGTATTGGTTATGTGGATTCCGATTATGCGGGGGATCTTGACAAGCGCCGGTCTACTACTGGATATGTGTTTACACTAGCAGGAGCACCGGTGTCTTGGAGATGCACACTTCAGTCTACAATGGCTCTCTCCACTACAGAGGCAGAGTATATGGCATTGACTGAAGCTGTGAATGAGGCTTTGTGGTTGCAGGGGTTGTTGGAAGACTTGGGGATTGCACAGGATACCATCAGGGTACATTGTGATAGCATGTCAGTTATCTATTTGGCCAAGAACCAAGTGTATCATGCCCGCACAAAACACATTGATGTTAGATTCCATTTTGTTCGAGATGTATTGGATGATGGAGACGTCAGATTGGAGAAGATCCACACAAAGGACAATCTGACAGATATATTAACCAAAGTTTTCACTGGAGTGAAATTTGGTCATTGTTTGAAATTGTTGAACATTCTTCGTTGTTAAGGGTCTTTGGAGGCCATTGGGTGAACTACGTGAAGGCTTGATTCATTAGACAAGAGGATACGTAAACAGTCATTTATGATGTAGCCAAATTTGGTGAGTAGATACCAACGTTTGGAGAGTGACATCATTCTCATTTAGTTCCTGACTTGTTATGGATTAAGTTTGTTGTCGTGAATTGTTTTACTTCGTACTGGACGCAACAAGTGGGATATTTGTTTTGGTTGGTGTCGGCTCAGTTTTGAAAAAACTTCGCCGAGGTGGAGAATTGTAAAAGTCCGTACCTGTAGGCGAGGTCATCGAGGGCGAAGGCGATGGCTAAGTCCTACAGGCGAAAGCGCAGGCGAGGGCACTACAGGCGAGTGTAGACAGGTGAAGTTGAGCTCACGGCACTACAGGCGAGAGTGTGGACAGGCAAAGTTGAGCTCGCCTGTAGCTCGGTGGGTTCCAGCGGGCGAGGGAGTCACCTGTGTGTGCGTGGGGCTCGAGGGCATATCGCATGGTTGGATCCAGCTGGACCCAGTTGGAGAGGGAGTGCCCTAGGGTTTCCCTATAAAAGGGAAACCCTATTCTCAAGCTGGAGGAGAGCGCGATTGGAGCAGAGAGGAAGCAAAGCTTGGCGGCGATGAAGTTGAGCTTCCGTTCCCAGAGATAAAAAGGGGAACTCTCTGTGATTTAACCCCAAATTTGTCCCAAGCCTTATTAATTAAGGAGATAGGGAGTTGTATTTAAAGAGGGGGTTTTGTATTTAAGAGAGAGTTTGAGCATTGATTTTAGATTAAAATCAATTGCTATTTGTTTGAGAGATCTCAAGTTTGAGATCCTCTCTCTTATTTGTAATTTCTTGTTATTAATAAGAAATTATTGTGCCGCTCCCGTGGACATTGGCAGATTTGCCGAACCACATAAAATTTGGTGTCTTGCATTTGTGGTACTTGTTTTTTATTGTTGATAAGTATTCCAATCTCGTTTGTATTTGTGTGCCGTCGCTTCCGCCGGGCACAACAATATATTCTTTCCGATTCAATAGCTCGCAAAAATCTTTTTTTTCCCCGGAGAAAACATAAAAGACAGCAAAGTTTGGATACGAAAGATAATATATACATCACTCCGATTATGCAGTTGGAGAATTTCTGTTTGGAGGGGAAATACCTTATTTTCCCTCAAAAGCTACTATATTTCTCAATTAAGCTTTCATCTTTCACCAACTTCTTCTTCTTATCTCTCTATTATTTTTGGGATTTCCAATTTCTTTTCATGGCTAACGAAGGTGGATTCCTCTGCGTGATTTCATCGAAGAGAGGAAATGCAATGATCTACAAACTTGAATATGGAACCAAATTTTGTTGGGTTGATGTTTGATGTTTCTGAAAGAGTACTGTACATCAGATATGAGACGACATTGGTGATACATTACATATTGCAAAGTAATCCCAACGCCTTATTAGACATTTTAAATGATGAAGACATAAGCAACATGGTTGATGTTCACCGAAGAATGGGCTCGTCAGTTATCAATGTTATTTGCTTCTGGGGAAATCATCACCTCAACGAGTACTGCTAGAGACGGTGATATTATGTAGGTTGCCGCACTTATATTTGTTCCATTGTTCTATTAATAACTTCTATTGTTATATCACTGTTATATCTTTTAAATTGTTCTATTATTATAGTACTGTTATAGTTTTCCCATTGTTCTTTTAATGACTTCTATCTTTCATAAATAAATTTGTATGCTAAATGGTTAACTTTTTGTTTGGGTGACCTCTAATTACTTATCTTAACATGTAGTGCGCCGAGGCTAAATTCCCAGGGGGAAAATGATACAACGTTAGAGAGAATTCCTAATAACATTAATCTGAATAGAAACTATGTTTGGATGTTTGACGACATGCATGGTTAATGATACTATTAGGATTCCATCATGGTGGAATGAGGCAACTACCGGAATTGTTCAAAAGTTTGAAAGTGCTAACGAGGTTAGGCTAGCAGTTATATATTTTTCGATGACCAAAGAGTCCTCCTATAAATTTGAGAAGAATGAGAGGACTAGAATTACAATTGTTTGTGAGCGTAAGAAGGAGACCAATTGCGCATGGAAGTTAAATGCCTAACCCTTGACTCACACATCCACTTTTGCCATCAAGAAGAGGAACACATCTGTGGTCAACATATGAATAACGTAGGCCATTTAAGAGCATAACACAGATAGATTTCTATTCTTTTTCAATCTGTCTTGAAGAGTCTGTTCAAATATTCGTCCTATTGATATTTGAAAGGAAATGCAATCACAAATTCGGACGTCATATTGATTACTCAAAAAGCTTGGTGGGCAAAAGAAAGAGCACAGAAGAAGAATTATATGGATGTGCGCGTCATTCGCACGTACTTTGATGGTAAATAATATGTAGATGTATATCATTATTTTTTTCTAGTGACGTTTCCTTATGTTTTTGTGAGTTTCACGAGTTTTATGCACACTTTTATGTACTATTGGTTACTTATAACTTACATTGAACACGTTTGATCACTTCTCTCATACCTTTCTTCTAGGTATGTGAATATGGTCAAGGGGACTAATCCAAGGAGTGTAGCTCATGTAGATCATGACAACAGGCATTTTGTTAGATTGTTTGTGTGTTATAATGCTTGTTTAAAGGGGTTCCTTTTCGGATGCAAACCATTGTTATTCCTTGATAGGACTTTTCTTAAGGATCACTGCAAGGGAATTCTTCTTGGGGCAACGGCAGCATACGATGGGAATCAATGTATATTTTATCTAGCTTTTTGTGCATGTGGCTTAGAGAATGAAGCAAATCGGAGCTGATTTATTAAGGGTTGTGGATGGCGTTATACGATAGGGAGGAGCCACATGAATCCTCATCTGCTTACAATCTCTGATGCCGATAAAGGTATAAAGGATGCTATTAGGAGATTATACTCTAATTCTTTCCACTCATGATATGTTTTACATCTTGTTGAAAATTACACGCACAAACTTTAGAGAAGTAGGTTTTATAGCAAAAGATGCTCAAATTATTGCAATGTTGTTGGAGAACGCTGCATATAAGTACACATTGATAGAATTCAATAAATTGTTTGATAATATCAATATAATTTCGGAAATATTACATGAAGCGGCAATGAATTATAGCCTTGAAAATTGAGGAAATTCTCTCTTTCCCAAGTGAGGTATGTTGATTAGTGGTTATTGTTCTTCAATAATTAGTTAACTTTAGTTGGTTACTATTTACTTTGTATTACTACAAGCAGACTTAAGTGTGATCACATATTTATCTTTATTCCCAGTATGAGCATATAACTTCTAATGTTGCAGAATCCTTCAACAATTGGATTAGAGAAATAATATGATTACCAATTTTGCAGATAGTTGGCCACATTAAAATTCAAATCACGGAGTGCTTGAACAACCGACGGAATATGGCAGCAAACTGGAATACTTATCTATGTCCACATGTAGAAGAGACATTACAAAAAACAGTTGTGAGAAGGGGATGATCATCACATTTTATTACATTTTTATGCCCTTATTTTCGATTCTATTTGAACAAATATATCACTAATAACATGTTTTATCTTAATTTGGAACTAATGAAGAGTTAATGAACAAGAGCCCAAAAAGAAGTAAATTTTCTTAATTTTATCATTTATTGAAACCCAATATAAAGATAAAAGGAGGCCCAAAAAAGCCCAAGAAATCAGATCAATAAGTTAATAAAACTTACAATTTGTTTACAAACCAATCAATTAGTCAACAAATTGGTCAACCGATTGGTTCATAACTGAATTAGATTATGACTAAAATTTAATCATTATCCCTCAAGCCAAGTCCAAATATTCTTGTTCATTGCTGAAGGTTATAAATTGGGGTAGAAGGTGAGGAGTTTGAGCATGAAAATTTTTGTAAAACTCTATTAGGAGAGGAGAGTTACTTTTAATTGATAAGACCTTTCAAAATTATAAACTTTATTTACAATTAATAAAATTTTATCTCTTTAAAATTTTCTCTTTTTTTGTCCTTATTGATTGATAAAGATGAAAAAAAAAATAAAGATGAAGATTTACTTTCAAGGGCCAACCCCTAGCAATATAAGGTTGTTTTTCTCTTTTTTTTTTTTTGCTTTTTTATTTTATTGTCTTGTTAGTAGATTAGATTTATTTTGATGCCTTATAGAATAGATACACTTTCATGTTCTTTTATTTTTGTTATGTTCTTGCATTTTATTTTGTAGTATATATTTATTTTCTTGCATTTTTTACTTTTATACTTCAGATTTACTTTTATGCTCTTTTATTTTTGTTATTTGGAATTCCTTTAGGGAATAATTTAGATCTTTATTGTCTTGTTCTTGTTCTTGTTCTTATTTTTGTATTTAGCTTTATTTTTATTGTCTTTCTTTCATGCTTTCTAGTCTAGATTTTAGTTCTTTGTTTTTATTTTCCAAAATGAATAACTAACTCTTATAGGAACTCTAGAATTGTATGAAAGTAATATGATTTGTTATAATTTCTGGATTGCTCTCTTGTGCTTAAAACGATCATGTTTAGAGTAATCAACTAGAGAACTAATTGATAGAAAAAAATTTAATAATATATGCTTATCTTAGATGATTTTATAGGTTATCCTTATAAAATTCTAAAATTACTATTTAGTTGTTATTCTTTTCATGAATATTAGTTTTGTTTGGATGATAATTTAATAGATTATACTTTTCTTAAGTGGTTTGATGATTAATGCTTAGTAAATCTAAAGTAAAATATGATAAAAGAAGAATAGCTCATATATTCTAAGTAAAACAAACTAATGGATTCAATTCTAGATTCATATGTTATTCACTTGATTTTCTCACCATTTTTAGATTGATTTATTACTTGATTACCCTTTTCTTATTTTTATTTGTATTTTTAATTCTTTTGTGATTATATTCCTTTTTGTCTCCATTTGTTCCCTTTTCTTTTTTCCTCTTTTTGAATTTTCTTTTTAATTTTATTCTTCTCTATTGCCTTGTTTCTCTTTTATTTGGTCACTCTCTTTCTCCTCTCTTATTATAGTTTTCTTTTATTTATAAATAATCACATACTTTTCTTACATCTCTCCATATTTACACTTTCATTCCTAATTGTCAACGCACATCTCTAGGAATCATTTTAAAATTATATCTACACACCTTCCTCAAGGGATCAATATCTTTTGATACTATAATTTGATAGTTGCACACTTGCAACTTTGTTTTATTACCCCCTATCAAGAGAGTACTTTGACAGTTAAGCAAGTTTCTAGAGAAATTTTGGAGTCATGTCTCACAAAACTGTAAAAGTGTGGGATGTGCTTCATATACCTTGTTAACATGCATGTGCATCTATATCATTCATGCAGAGAGAGTGTACAAGGATTGCAACTGGTTCATGTCTATGTAAGCTTTCAAGGAAAGTTATGAACCTATGTTATACCCCATTTTAGATTACGACAAGCCTAATATTATACCTCATTTTTGTCATCTATTGAATCGGAGACAATATATCATCCAAGGGGTATTTTGGGGTTTCCAAATATACGGGTTTGCATCAACATAAGTTGGTGGGAACAAGAGGATAATTGTTTCATATTTACACTCTATTTGAGAGCTCGTTACGGGAAGGGAAGGGAGGATAAAATTTCCCTTCCCTTCCCTTCCCCTCCTTTCCTTCTCTATTTGGGTTGTAAGATTTTATGCTATGTTTGGGAGTTTACTAAGGGAAGGGAAGGAAAGCTATGATGGGGAAAGGAATGTTGTGCGCAGCGGAAATTTCGGCAGCACCTCAGGTGCGCAAGGTGTACAACAAGAGATTATATCGTAATAAGAATTCATGTCTCACCAAGGAAACAAGAATCTAAAACGGATATCTCAACAAAGTGAGATATCGGCTCTTCCTCTCATCAGTTCTAGGACTGACCTGTCGAGGGATCCTACAAGCTATTACAAATCACGACAAGAACACAAATTTTTACGTGGTTTGGCAAACTGCATACGTCCACGGGACAAGGAGGGTGAGATCTACTATTAGAGGGAGAGATACAACTAGGGTTTACAATCACTCAATCTAAACTCTCTCAAACTCTCAGATCCCTCACACAAAATCTCTCTCAAAAGGATGCTCTAAATTCTCAAAAAAGGACTGCACAAAAAACTGCACCGTCAAATCTGCGTCTGCTCTTTCTGCACTTGCGTCGCCAAATATGCGTCTGCAGCAAAAAACTCCCTTTGCTCTCGCTTGCACGCACTGCCAAAAAGAAACCCAGCCGCCTTCGGTTTTCCCCAAATCTTTTGCACAGCCGCCAATGTTTTCCCCCTCAATTCTTGCACGCCAAAACCCTAGGAACACTAGGGTATTTATATTGTACAATGGTCTTCGGGTGGGCCTGCGATTTATCCAGCCGGACTAAACAAACCTCCTGCGCCTGGGAAAACGTGTCATGCATCAATTCATGTGGTCCTGCTTCAACTCACGTGGTCTCCCATGCTTGTGGCCCCCACAAACAATTGTTCACACTCTTCCACCTGCTCACGCGTTTTCTTTGTGCTGCTTGCAGTACACACGTGAGAGTGTCCCACTAATCAATCCCACGAATTCACAATTCTTCACCTCGGTGAAGTTTTCCCAAAACTGAGCCGACACCGACCACACCAAATGCCTCACTTGTTGTGTCCAGTACGCCATGGCAACGGACTCATGACAACGGATTCCATCCACAACAAGTTAAGACCCAAACGGGAGTGCGAACACTCACCCAAAACAACAGTGTCTACTCACCAAATCGGTCTCACCCCCATCAAAATCCAAACTGGCTGTATCATAAAGACTGCCTACGTATCCTCTTGCCCAAGGAATCAAGCCGAACGTAGTTCACCCAAACGGCCTCCAAAGGCCTCAATCCACTAGAAGAGTTCGCAACCCTTCTCCAACATCACAATCAAGTCTACGACTGATAGCACCTCCAATGGCCCCAAACTAATATAATCCAAACATCTCCACCTGAGATGAACCAATGGCCATATCCAGGCTACATCTATCAGCTACACTCAAATCAATCAACCTATCATCTGCATCCAAATTAACACGATTCCTAATCTGTGTCACATCAGCTAGAATTCCAAATAATGCAGTATGATCTGGAGTCTCCACCCAACATGGAGTAGCATCACTCTTCACCCGCTGCGATGCCCCAAAGATCTGATCACTACTGTCCACCTGTCAAGAGTCAAACGTGACATATCTGCTCAGAACAAAGTCAGAAGCCAATACCTGATAATAAAACACGCCTCTAACTCCTAAATGTGCTATCAGATCAAATCTCACATCCACGATGTGACCAAGTGCTGGGTAGCCAAACATCCGATGCAACCTAAAATCTGAAGCAGCTCCACCAGATCTAAAATCTCTACATGCAGCAGTCGGCAACCTATACATAAGATAGCCCAAACATGTCGTAGCCCGCACACCAATACCAATGCTCGACATCAAACGCTGATCCTCCTCCAAAAAGGAACAGCTCCCCAAATCTGCTATCTCATCACGTCGCCTCAAAGTTTCCACACCAATGAAGTATCTCCAATTACCGTGAGCTCGGCACAAATGCAGAAATAAGTCCCTCTTGTACCTTCCTCTAACATCAGACTGAAATACCTTCACCTTTCTACCAATACACTTCCTCCATTTGTTGTGGGCTTCTAGGACTTCACACCAACAGGACTTGGTTGCAACCCACCAATGCCTAGAGCAATCCCTAACTACGGAAACCACATACCTATTACCTCCCAATGATGCTCTCTTGGAAGGCCCCCGATTGCCTGAATGAACACCCCTCAGAAGACCCCTCGAATGATGGATAGAAGTGTCTAACTCCACCTTGGTCTTCTTGCTCATACTAATGGGGTTCACAGGACTTCAAACTGCAGGTCATAACACTCATCAACAACCTATGCACGGCATTACCAATCAAAAAACCAGCATCAAACAACGCCACAGTCTAGCCGAATCTGATGAAGTCGTCGTCTCCCTATCAATCGCCGTGCTTCCGAGCAAATAATACAAATTGCTCCTTCTTATGCCCTTCATCACAATCATGGACCCTAATGTGACCTTCAAACGTGCATCCACCAAGGTCACTTTATAGCCAGATGCCACCAAAGCTCCTAGTGAAATGATGTTCTTCGACAACTGCGGAACGAACCTCACTTCATCCAACTCCTGAATTACTCCGTCATACATTCGAATACAAACGGTACCAATACCACCAATAGAGCATGCATGTCCATTACCCATGAGCACAACATCCTCTCTTTCCAACTTCTGAAAGCTGGAGAACCAATCCCTCCTAGGGCAAACATGGTATGAAGCACCCGAATCCAACATCCACTCTGTAGAGTTGGCAACAGAAACTGATGGTAGTGCAGACAACGAATAGCCCAAAGAATCCGAATCTGAATTGTTACCACTAGTCTTGACAACATTCACCTCTGAAGCTTGTATAGCTTTCCCCTTATTCTTCTCGGCTCGATCTAACTTTGGGCATTCGGCTTTCCAATGTCCATCCTCTTTACAAAAGGCACACTGATTCCTACAAATCCCACGATGTGCACCTCTAGACTGCGACCTCTTGCTTCGGTTTGAACCACGGCCATGAACTACTAATGCATCTCCCGATGCCTTCTCGGAGGACTTATCCACACTCTTCCTCAACTCATAATTCACTAACGCTGAGGTCACCTCTTTGTAACTAACAGTAATTCTTTCATTAATCATAGTTAGGATAAAAGTACCATAATCATCCTCGGGCAATGAACACAAAAGTAGCATTGTCTTGTCTTCATCCTCAACCATGATATCCACATTGGCCATGTCTGAAAGTAGCTTTGTGAAGTTGCTAACATGCTCCCTAATGGAAACTCCCCTCTTCATCTTGAACTGGTAAAACCTCTTCTTCAAGTGAAGCTGATTCTCAATGCTCTTAGTAAGATACTTTTCATTAAGTGTTTCCCACATCTTCTTCGCCGACGTCTCGTTCATCACATCATAAATAAGATTCGGCGTCTAGCATGACCGAATAACTCCACATGCCCTACTATTCATCTTCTTCCAAACCTTAGCTTCTATATCGGCAGGTTTCTCTTGTAACTCAAGAGTCTCCTCCAAATTCTGAGCGTCCAAGGCGTCCATCACCTGACACCTCCACAATCCGAAGTTAATCTTGTCGTCAAACTTCGGAACATTAATTTTCATGTTATTGATGCTCAAACTATGTATCGTCTTTGTAAGAGACGATCCCGATGTGTTTGTTTCACCCATGTTGTCGATCTAATCTTCAAATAGGAATCCTTCAGCGAATCCTTCAAACAAGCTCTCAAGTCCAACCCGAAGCTCTGATACCACTTGTTGTGCGCAGCGAAAATTTCGGCAGCACCTCCGGTGCGCAAGGTGCACAACAAGAGATTAGATCGTAATAAGAATTCCTGTCTTACCAAAGAAACAAGAATCTGAAGCGGATATCTCAACAAAGTGAGATATCGGCTCTTCCTCTCATCAGTTCTAGGACTGACCTGTCAAGGTATCCTACAAGCTATTACAAATCACGACAAGAACACAAATTTTTACGTGGTTCGGCAAACTGCCTACGTCCACGGGATAAGGAGGGGGGAGATCTACTATTAGATGGAGAGATACAACTAGGATTTACAATCACTCAATCTAAACCCTCTCAAACTCTCAGATCCCTCACACAAAATCTCTCTCAAAAGGATGCTCTAAATTCTCAAAAAATGACTGCACAAAAAACTGCACCGTCAAATCTGCATCTGCTCTTTCTACACTTGCGTCGCCAAATATGCGTCTGCAGCAAAAAACTCCCTCTGCTCTCGCTTGCACGCACTGCCAAAAAGAAACCCAGCCGCCTTCTGTTTTCCCTAAATCTTTTGCACAGCCGCCAATGTTTTTCCCCTCAATTCCTGCACGCCAAAACCCTAGGAACACTAAGGTATTTATATTGTACAATGGTCTTCGGGTGGGCCTGGATTTATCCAGCCGGACTAAACAAACCTTCTGCGCCTGGGAAAACGCGTCATGCATCAATTCATGTGGTCCTGCTTCAACTCACGTGGTCTCCCATGCTCGTGGCCCCCACAAACAATTGTTCACACTCTTCCACCTGCTCACGCATTTTCTTTGTGTTGCTTGCAGTACACACGTGGGAGTGGCCCACTAATCAATCCCACGAATTCACAAGGAAAGGTAAGGAAGAAAAGAGCAAATATAAATTAGTGTAAATTTTCCTCAACTTTGCCTCCTCTACCGTCCCAATAGAACTCTCAAACAATGTTAAATTCAAATTTCTCTTTCCCTTTCCTTCTTCACCCTCCATCCAAACAAGGTATTAAAGTCTAAGGCATTTTGGGCGGTTTAACCTATCAACCTGGGGTTGAAGACATAACTTACTTTTTCACAACGAGCGTGGAAGCAATTTTCCTAAACTTTATTTGTAAATAAGTTGTTCGCAGACCAAAGTGGATACAATCTTTCCTTAACTAAGGGCAACAACAAAATTAGACATTTTAATGGAAAATTAAGAGATTTTATTAATTAAGAAACTGTATTACTACAATCAGCAAGAAGAAGATGCACAATATCATCAGATGCTTCTTCTATCGATACAATCATATTACTTGTATCATTACTTGATTGGAGAATTCTCATAATATCATATTTCACCTTTGTTGTTGAATCCAAAATATAACTAATTCAAGCTTTGTGTCGTTCATTTCCAATTGATATTCTTTACTGCAGAATATTCAACTAGATGTGAAGTGTCCAAATAATACAAATAAATGAATTTTAAATATTTGCCACACTAGGTGTGTTCAACCTAATATTATTTAATCATATGTTTTTTCTCCTCCTCTCTTGTTAATATTATTTTCAACTGTATCTTTCCTTTCCTGTGATTTTCATTCCAATAGAAGAGTATATTGTATATGTTACTCCTTTTATCATTTCTTATAAATACACTATAGGGGCTGTTTGGTTCGTTTTCTTGATATAGGGAAATGCAATTCCATGTAAAGAAATATAAGTTTTGAGTTTTCCAAACTTTTCCAAGAAATAGATTGTTTTGCTTTGGTTCGCACATAAAAATGGTGAGAAACCAATGTATTTATTTTTCTTGTGTTTGGTTCGCATAGAAAAAAAAAGGAAAACTTTTATAAACAAAGCAGAGAAGGAAAAAAATCTGACGTGGCAGAGTTTTCATCAATTTCACTCGGTTGTGAAAGGAAATCGGAGAGGGAAAAAATCTGAGTTGGCGGCGATTTCAACAGAGTTTTCCCTCTTCCATCCGAGCGAACCAAAGCGGCACAAAGAAATGGACGGAAACAAAAAAACTTACGTGGAGGACTAAAAATCTGACGTGGAGGAGTTTTCTGAGTTTTCCATCCCTTATAATAGCGAACCAAACAGCCCCATATATCTAAAAATTTTACCAATATTTTTTTCCTCGATCGTAATGGCTAACAAAACAACAAATCCACTCCCTATCCTTATTGATGACCAACATACTAGTTGGTTACTCGCAGCTTCAGCCGATGACGACGGAGTATCCCATCACAATGACTCGTCAAGTGTCAACTGATTCCTTGTTTTTTCAAGGACGCACCTCAAATATGGTTAGTATAACTTTACATCATTCTTTGAATTGTGGTTTCTACATGAGTCTTTGTTGATTGCTTAGTTATCTTAATTTTATTCCTCTTCTAGAATTGTTTGCTTGGTGTGTCATACAAATGAATTTTCGCTCGAAGTAAATTGTGCTTTGAGATAAAGGAAATGTAATATTTTTTTTCATTTTACTTCTGACATGTCATAAGACAACCAAATGTTATAGGATAAGAGGATTCGATAATATTTTATGTGATGACGACCAAAACAAGTTCATAAGGGTTAGAATTTTATATGACTCAAGTTTCATTCCTTTGCCATACAGATCTCAAATGACTAGTCTTGAAACTAGAATCTCCAGTCATTCATCATCATCAACTTAATAACCTTGGTCTGTTTGATTCATCAAGATTTTGGAGCTTAAAAAATGATTTGCAATGTACGGTTGCAGTCAATAAATTCTAAATAGTATTGCAGTAAAATGAGCCATGGAGGGTGCTAAACCGTATCCGTATCAAAAGAAATATCCATAACTGTATCCTAATAGATACAGTTATAGTTACTCAAATCTATAACCAATAGGATATGATTACTAGTACTAGATATGGTTTTATAGTAAAATATCTAGATTTGTATTCGAAATATCCGAATACATATTAGGCATACTGTGATGATAGTTTTAATCATTAGATTATGGATTTGAAGTTAATTTGAATGATAAAAATATCCAATATTAGCTTCTCAAATATAATGAACATATTAACGGACTCTTTTTTATCACATAAACTACATATTTTATAATGCTATCAATTTTTCACATATTCGTTTTTTGTATCCGCATGCATACTCGCTTATATAGCCATATGTACATCCACATCTATCTGGTTTTAGTGGATATGCATATGAATTTTCTTACCAATAAATATTTGTACCCGTATCCGTATCAGAGATGGGTAAGCATATAAGTATTATATCCGAGCCGTATCCAGATTGAATGCACCCTTAGCCATAACACCAAATGACCTTTTACTCAAGTTTTTTAAGTGAACCTTAGAATTAAGATTATTATTTATAACTGGACTAACATGTCTAGAACGAAAGATTAGAGTCAAAATTCTGTTTATACTATTGATTATCAACAAAGTATATGAAAATGTAACCCATTTCCATTTGACAGTGTTAAAGTAAGAGAGAGAGAGAATCTTGGGTAAATTTCCCTTGAATTGAATATTGAGTGTGCACATATATTTATACAAGTAGAGGAGTATGAGGTTTGTTCTCCCAAGCAATGTGGGACTAAAACCCACTACAATACACTATTATCAACAGGCAGTAAATTTTTCTAATATTATAGGACATAATGCAAGCTGCTATATTAATTAAAAAATATTGTCATATCAGGTCAATAGGCTCCAACTCGAAAATAAAGATAAGCATATAATTATAGATAGATAGTCATTTGATTACATTTTGGACAGAATGTGCAATTTTATAATTTTCCGCAACTAACCACCCTATTGAATTCAAAATATATTTTCTACAATAAAAATAATACAGAATTATATCCAAGCAAGGGGAATATTGTGAGCAGATCCCAACTTCAAGAAACTCATATGAGCAGCCACTTCAACCTTTTTCCCACGTGTAAAAGCCCTTAAAACACCAAAAAGTGTGATTTAGTCCTTCCAACAATATATATTGTGTATATTGTATTTTCCCCAAATCCCTAAATTACCCTTCTCGGTAGATCTCTCTCTCTCTCTCTCTCTCTCTCTCTCTCTCTAAAATTAGATCCAAGTGAGATTTTTCCTCTCTCTTTCTCCTCCCAACTAAACTCTCTTCCTAAATCTTCCTTCCTTACATCCTTGTCGACGCCATGGCTAAACTTGTTACTTTTTCCTCCTCTGCTCCATCCTCTCTCCTAATCCTAACCTTCATGATTGCTCCTCCTTCCTCTTCTCTATTCTTTATCTCTCCTAATCTAAAGCTAACCTCCCCCTCCTTTCCCTCTTTCTCCTCTCCTCCTCCAATATTATTGTCTCCCTCTCCCGCCTCCCCCTATGACATTACTAATCTCAAGCACACCCTTCGACCCAGTCGCCCCCCTCTCCCACCTCCCCCTCCACCATCATTGATCTCGAGCCATCTTCAACTAGTTCAACTCTAATGACAATGACGAGATCTCCTCATCTGAGCTTGTTACCATCTTCTCCTCTCTTGATCACCCACCTCTCCTCCTCTAAACTCTCCCGTATGATGGATAAGACCATCACCCCCTCAAAACTATCTACGACCTTTCCTTCTCTCTCCTACATAAATTCTCTCAGATATGTGATATGTGGTGAATTGAAAGTTGCTTATAAAATGTTTAATGAAATGCTAAAAAGAGATATAGTTTTTTAGACTATGATAGTAATAGATCATGTAAAAAAATATCATGGAGACATCGTTGCTTTTTCCTATTGCTTCCTTGTCCACTTCCTCTTGTAAAAATCGCAACTTTATTACATACAACATAATTTAACAGGTAATAATATATTCATAATAGGAAATGAATTAGAATTAACACAAAATGACTTAAAACTTCAAAGGAAATTACTTGATATTCACAAGGAAGAAGTTAGACTTAACACAAAATAACTTAAACATCACATAAAACTTCACATGAATTACTTGATATTCACAAGAAAGAATTAGACTTAACACAAAATAACTTAAAACATCATATGAAGTTATTAAAATTCACAGAAAATGACGTAGACATAACACGCAAGAAATGATTAAAATTCACACAAATAAAACTTAGACTAAACATGAAATGACTTAAAATTAACAGGCAAGGACATAAACTTCACAGAAAATAATTTAGACTTAACATTAAATATAGTACTCTTTAACAGAAAATAACTTAACCCCGAATGTGGTGATCTTGATAACATTATTAAGGAATAAGTTAACTCTATCATCAAAACATATACTTAATTCCAGTAAAGAATGTATTTACCTAGTTTCTGGGGCGTTGTTGATAACAATTATATGTCATTTTATTTGTTTTCTCTTTTTGCTTTTTTCTAGGGTTTCTTTGTCAACTTCTCACAAAATCACAACTTTATAACATACAACATAACTTAGCATGCAACTACATTTCCATAACAGTAAATGACTTAAACTTAACACAAAATAACTTAAATTTCATCGGTAATGACTTATAATTTACAGTGAATGACTTATATATTTAAATTGAAATGACTTAGACTTAACACAAAATCACATAAACTTTATAAACAATAACTTAGACTTAACATGAAATGACTTAGACTTAATATGAAATGACTTAACTTTACAAGAAATGACTTAAAATTCACAAAAAAGGACTTATATTTAACACGAAATGACTTAGACTTAACACACAATTGCTTAAACTTCACAGAAAATGACTTGGACTTAACATGAAATAACTTAGACTTGATATAAAATGACTTAAATTTCACAGGTAAGGACTTAAACTTAGCACAGAATTTACACATTTTGAAACCAAAAATACCTCATGGCGTGGTCTCATCACTCAAAGTATTCTTCAATTAACTCAAAGGAAGCCAAAATTCTCCTTTTGAACATAAAGTTGAAGAAACAATATCCATTATTTAAAACTAGTTATGGAACTAGTATTTTTAGTAATTCATATAAAATCTTAACCTTGTAAGCAACACATCAAATATCTGTTGGGCATCAAAGACAATATTCAACTCAAGATCCATACATGATCTAGTATTACTTATGGCCTACTCCCCTATCAAAATTACTAATCCAAAAACATTCAGTTTCATTATAGACATCCTGCACTTTGGAGTGAAAGCTTTAGAAATGAGCTGGGAGTAATCTCTAGAGAACATCTCTTGTAGCAGATTCTTGAGTTGAGGAAAGAACACCCTCTTCTTGGCGGTGATCACGGAGAAGGAGATATTGTCATATGCATTGGAGGAAAACTTGTTGAGGATGTGCTCAAGGTTAGTAGTGGCAGAGAGGGAGGCTGGAGAGGAAGATTGTGAGGATATAGGGTACACTTTAAGGTTGGTGTTAGCAGAGGGGAGGCAGAAGAAGGAGACAACATGGCTAGAGCATGCACCCAAGGTCAGTGGTGGCGGAGGGGGAGACATGAGAGGGAAATGGTGTGGTTAGAGGGTGCACTCATGGTCGATGGTGGTAAAGAGGAAGGCAGGAGAGGGGGATGTCATGTCGAAGGGAAAAAGGAGGAAGAGGGAGAGATGAGGAAGATTAGGGTTAGGAGAGAGGAGAGGAGAGGATGGAGGAGCAGCCATGAAGATTAATATTAGGAGAGAAGAGAGAGAAGAAAATAAGGGTATTTTGTGGTTTTATGTTTTTTCTCTCTGTGCTTAGTTGATAGGGAATAAGGGCTGAAACATATTATTGCATTGTACTTGGGGTTTATACATAAAGATGAAATTATAAGGGGCCAGAGCACATCAAGTTCTCTCATTTGGGGTCTTGACACAATTTTTCCCCCAGACAAGTATTGTATGCAGTACTTGCTATATCTGCAAGGATATAAATGCACATCTAAAAGAAAAAGGGGTAAAAAGGAAAGAAAATAGACTAAATTACCTGACTAGTACTTATAATAGTACTCAATAATCATATTGATATTTAAATTATCTTCGACGATAACAAGGTACTTAAACTTGTACGAATGATACAAATAGACACAAAAATAAAATTTCGATTGTTTTTCTGGTAACCACTTAGATGATCTGCCACATGTGCTTAAGTGGTATATTTTTGATGAAGTAACAACTGTAGTTAACCTCATTCAACCCATTAGAAGGAGGGATTTCCAGATTATGGCAAAAGAAAAGATGATTTTTTATTTATCTATCTGGGACTTCCTATTCGTCTGCGTTCAAATTGGGAGGTTCTTCGTTATTTGGGCTAAAAATTTCTATGTTCTCCAGCAATGAAGAGCCCACAATTTAATAGAAGAATGAGAAGAAGCCTCTAAATTAAAAAAATCTCTCTTTTCTTTTACTCTTAACTTAAAATATCCATAGTTAATAGTTTGAATGAGGCTAACTACAGTGATTACGTCATTATAAATATGGTGCATAAGCATCATGTGACGGATTACACGAGTGATTACTAGAAAAGTTGGCTACAAAATTTATTTTAAACATATTTACCTCATTGTGCAAGTTTAAATAATCAGTTGGATACTACTATTAGCATCATTCTCATAATTTAGCTAAAGAAAATATGCAAGCGTAGCGTCCACAAAACAAAGAGGGAGAACATAAATTTCAGATCTGTTTGTTTTTTTTATTTATCTTTACTATTGGTAAGTGATGAACTCAATATAATCTTACTAGAATATATTTATCTTATATTATGTTTTGTTATTTTTCTCCAATGGCAATGCATTTCACTTCAAATTTTTTTGTTATTTCTTATGTTTATATAGAGTATGTGAAAGTTGCATTTTATTTAACTAATTGAGTACTTCTTATGTCGTATTCTTATGGTTTGATGATGTTCTTAAATTGCAATCATATACAATTTTCTTACACTGACTTTATTTGATTTAGGTATTACATTGTCTCTTATTTTCGTGAGGTGGATGTCATACACCCCTTATATGATAGGTATTATATTTTCTTTGTTTTTTGACATTTCACTTTTATTTTACCAATTTCTTTGGTAAGTTATCAACGGTTTAAATATTGATATGACTCGCACAAAATGTTCAAATATTATTTTCCCATGTTTACATTTTTCCAAACCTTTCATTTTCTCAATTTTTTAAAGTTTACCCATTTGTGGTACTTTTTTGACATTTAGTTTAATTTGAATTTTTTCTATCTTATAAATAATAAAGGGATCCCAATAATAAAATAACTCCCCCTATATTTCTGAATACCTTTTTTACACATTTACATTTTTCAAACTATATATGATCTTAAACTGATTCAAGTTTTCCAAATTTTCTAATTTTCCAAACTATTTATGCAACTTAGGTTGTATCATTTTTAACTATTTATATATTATTACTATTTTATTTTGCATTCTTTTGCTACATTATTTTTTGTATATTAAACAAATACGAGGGCCTGAAACTAGTTCTCATAATTTAGGGAGCGTTTGGCAACCATCGCGTTTTTGCCGTTTTTGTTTTTTTTCAAAAAAAACAATGAAACGTGTTTGGTAACCGGGCCGATTTTTTGACTTGACCCTTTACAAAATCCAAAAATAAACGATTTTCTTAAAACACCAAAAAGGTGTTTTGAGATTCCGTTTTTTCATCTAAACCGCCGACCGTCCGCCGCCCGCTCACTGCTCGTCAGCCGTCCGCCGTCCGCCGCCCTCCCACCATTGCCGCCCGCTGGTGCCCGTCGACCGTCCGCCGCCGTCGCTGCCCGTTTTTTCATCTAAGCCGCTGCCCGTCGGCCGTCCGCCACCGTCACCCGCCGCTGCTCGTCGGCCGTCCGCCGCCGCCGGCATCACCCGCCGCTGCCTGCCGCCACTCGCCCGCCGCCGCCCGTCGGCCGTCCGCCGCCGCCACCCATTGCTACTCGTCGGCTGTCCGCCGCCCGCCGCCACCATCCGCCTGCCGCCACCCGCTCGCCGCCACCGCTAGCCCGCCGTTGCCCATCCGCCGCCCGCCGCCGCGGCTAGCCCGTCGCCGCCCGTCGCTGTCGGTCGGCCATCCGCCGCCCGTCGCCGCCCGCCGTCTGCCACCAGCCGCCTGCCACCCACCGCCGCCGCCCGCCGGCCGACAGCCCGCAGCCCGGTCCGGTGGTCGTCCGCCCGTAGGCCGGCAGGTCATTGGTCGGTCGGCCGCCGACCATCCACCGCTCGCCCGCCCATTGCCTGCCGCTCGTCGCCGGTCGTCGTCCGGTCATCGCCGGTCGCCGCCCGCCGGCGGCCACCGCCCTTCCGCCGCCGCCGCCACTATATAAATAATAACTATAAATGATGCTTTGAAAACACGTTTGAAAAATAAACACCATGATATGATGTTTTTTAAAAAAACACTACAAAAAGAAACACTTTCATTAGCAAAGAGACTCTTAGCTAAAGAAAATAAGAAACACTTTCATTAGCAAAGAGACTCTTAGCTAAAGAAAATATGCGAGCGTAGCGTCCACAAAACAAAGAGGGAGATCATACATCCAAACCGAACTCGGTCATTGATTTAGCATATCCAAGCACGTCCAAACTATGGCTACGGTAGCGGATACGGTCCAAATTCACCCGATACACTCTCAGTCCTGATCCCCTTCGCCTTCCTCTGTCTCCAACACCAAACCCTAACCCTAAACCTAACCAGAACCCGAATCTGGTGAGCTCGAGAGAAAAGCCAATGGCGAGGAGAACTACATAGAAATCAAAGACGGAGAGGGTTACAGAAAAGGAAGGGGTCAAAATAGGGAAGCGAATGGGAGCTCCGAAGCAAAAATGGACGTCGGAGGAAGAGGAAGCTCTTCGAGCTGGCGTCGACAAGCACGGAGCAGGGAAATGGCGGACCATTCAGAAAGACCCCGAGTTCAGCCATTGCCTCGCTACTCGCTCCAACATCGACCTCAAAGTTAGAATCTTTCTCTCTCTTTTGCTCTCTTCGGTTTCTAGGGCTTATCAGATTGCGATAAAGTTTGAGTTTTTCCCCTTACTATTCTTGAAATTAGAATGAGGGATCGCCTCTCATTGACGTTCCTTCAATTGGTTTGCAGCCAATTGGTTCTGTAATCTCCTTCTTGATCAAGTTCGATCACTTGTTGCATCTACCGTATTTCTTTCTAATTATCTGAAACCATGTTATCGTTGTTATTCTCAATGAGGCCTCTCCTTGAAGCGATAGGTCGTCAAGGAATTGTTCATTTATGTTGAAATCTTGCGTGGTAAACTTTCTATTTTGCTTCAATTTCTTGAAGAATGTTTCTGTTGGTGTTGTGCATTGAAACATTAGACAATTTTGCTTCTCTTAGTATTGTTGAAGGTTTAGAAATGATGAAATTGATGTATGGTTTCATCAATAGAGGTTCTTGGGCCTTGATATTCCCAATTTCTCATCTGTATTGATTGTTGCCTGCTTCACAAGATCATGTGTTGTGTGGTCTGTTTGAACTAATTGGATTTTATTTAGAGATCGTTGGCACAATAAGATTTTTGTTTGTTTTATTTAATTTTCTCATTAACATGCTAGTCCTTTGCTAGATTTGTTGCATTCATAACTTTGTAAAACTTGTATGCTGATTCTTTTAGATTTTCTCTCTCTCTTTTGTTCTTAAGAGGCAGTTGCTTATGTTGGCTGAACAGTGGCGGTAATATGACGGACCTATCTTTATTCTGCACGAGTTTCTGGTTTATCTGTGCTTATACTATTTTCTTTGACTTTCAGGACAAATGGAGAAATATGAGTGTCAGTTTCAGCGGCCAGGGCTCTAGGGAAAAGTCGAGAACACCTAAACCAAAGGCTCTTCCACCAGTTCCTGTGTCTAGCTCAGGTCCTCCTGCATTAACCTTGCCAAAAGATGGAGTGTCAGTTGCCATGGATGTCACAGGGAATTCACAAGATGGAAAAATTCCAGGGTGCATCTCACTCCTTTTTATCTATTTAATTGGATAGTGTCTAATCAAATCTCTTAAAGTAAGCATCATTTTTGCAACAAATGCATGATATTCCTAAACTTTTTAGTTCTATGGTGGCTGAGAACTGAGCTAAACAAAAAGAAAGAAGGAATGATTTGATGTAACAAAAGATATAAATTCTTTTTGGTTAATTTAGCCAAAGTTAGATGGTATTATATCTTATGTGTGACACCAAGGTGCTTGACTATCAAATACACTCGTACAGTAGAAAGATGTTTTATTCTTTTGGAAGAAAACTGGCAAAATTTAGACAAACCACCTTTTACTAAAAAGGGAAAAGGTGGTAGATGAATCTTTGCTTTCTCAGGCGTATTCTTCTTGCAAGCATAGATCACTGATGCAACCTTGCTCTTTGTTTACCTTTTATTTAACTACAGATACAAAAACACCATAATCCTATATGACATTGTGAACAACAAGCATCTACCTGCAAATCATTTCAAGGTGGTATTTCTCCGTTGTGTAATCAATTACTGGTAGTAAAAGATGACTTCCTTTTTACTAAGTCAACATAACTTTAGGAAAACTGATGGTTACTAATGAGGTAACTTTTATTTTTATTTGCTCAATGTTTTTTACAATCATTTCATGAATTGTGATAATCCTTGGAAAATTGTAAAAAGAACACACTTAGTATAAAGCTTTGCTTACTTCCAGACAATAAATTATATTGAAAGAAACATTCTTGGGAGACAGAATATTTCACGTAAATACATGAGATAAAGGTATAGGCCAATATTCATTTGAATACAATCTTTGCAAGATGCACAAAATGGAAGATTGACATATGCACATTGTTTTTGGAAGCTACTGAGTTCACAAACCTCATTCTTATTATGATATACATAGATATGAATATGTGATCCCATTCATCTGTATGGGCTATATTCTTGTACTTTTGTGTAAAGAAAAGCTAAATATTGTTTATAAAATGAGTTAAATACGTCCAATAAAATTTTCTTTTAACTAGCATAAAACTAGGGACAAATTTTATTTGTTGGTTTCCTAAAAATGGTGACCAATTGAGTCATTCTTCAATTTAAAAATCTTTTACGGATCATGTCTACGTTCCATGTATTCAAGTACTTGCTATGATACTAGTAGAAGACACAGACATGGTTGTCGCTGTTCATGCTAGTATTTGTGCCTATGTTTGATTACATCTTTTGTGTATGCTACTCTCTCATTTTTCTCTTTTGTTTTATTGTGGGATGTAATTTGCTGTATTATACCTGATTGCAATTACTTTTTTGAGTGACCATGTTCTATTAGTGATTAATGACACAATTATTCCGATTATGGATGCATGCCTATTTTATCTTAAGGAATTTTCTTTTTCCTCTTGGCAGTACTTTTTTCTACGATAATTATGTTGATGTCCTCTGTCTTTGGCTTGTGTACCAGGTACAGTGCGTTGATAATTGAAGCTCTTACAGTATTGAAAGAACCTAATGCTTCAGAGATTGAAATTGGTGCGATTTGCAGCTATATTGAGGTAGCTCCATGCTATTATCATCTTTCTGTTGAAATACATATGCACATATACAATTGCACACAAACAAAACATCATTCTTATTGAAGTATATGCTTCCAAGCACATTGTTTGTGTGTGCAATGCTTGCTGGCTTGTGTGTGTGCACGTGCGCATGCAAATCCACATTGAGGCATATGGCATTGCTTAGATGCGAGTTCACTGGGTCAAAATCTAGCTTTCTATATTTGTGAATCATTATATTTAAGTTAATATAGTTGACGAAAAGATGCAATTATAGAGGTGATGAGGCACTATGTTTTGGACTCATTTTCTTCTTTTGAAATAATTTTGGTGAATCTCTTGAGTGTAAGGCATACATGATTTTGTGTTTTTTTGCATCAGTTGTTTAGTAATGAATAACTTGTGTTTCCTAGACTTGAAACTTGATCATGAGTGCAGCGGAACATTAATGCTTCGTGCCATTCAAGTGACATGGGGTTAGAATCCTGTGCACACCCAGTCATGACATATTCTACTAAAAGAATAGTAATGAGAAAAGGGAAAAGTGGAGTAGCTTGATATTTGTGGAGGAATTACTATCCTATAACTTCTGGCCTTTGTAAAACCAGATTGGTGGGCTTGATCTGCTTTCTTTCTATTATGATAGTATAATTTGAGACAACTTTGTTTCTTCTTTGTGACTTTTGAGGATGTTTTTGGGACACTATACCTTTTACATATGTAGATAAAATCTTCAATCATACAATGGCTAGTTATTTGGAATAAGCTGAACGAAATCTCGGTGAAGTTAAGGATCTGAGAATTTGTTGAAACTATGGCAGTTTATTCAAAACGTTGTCTTAAGGGAGTTCAGCTGGTCATCCCCACTCTACATTGACTTACATATTACAATTTAGAAGAACTAATAAAGGTGTTCAGTGTTCTAAATAAATCATTGACTGTCTAAGAGAAGCAAAAACTTGTTTTTTGTTACGTTGTAAAATCATAAGCTTTTGTTTATATTGTTTCATCATAATTCCATTTACTGAAAATTTCTTTTAATAGTTTGTTGGAGAATAAACACGTGTTTTACTTTAGAAGCTATGGAAGCAAGCGACGCATACTTAGTTCCTTGCATGACTGTTAGCAAGTTCATTTGGAGATGTGTTGAAAAGGATGGTTATGAACTTTTTTTTCTGTATATAATGAAGATAATATACTGCACATTTTGGGATTGTATTTAAAGACTTAGTTCCAACCTTGCACGACTGTTAGAAAGTTCATTTGGAGATGTGTTGAAAAGGATGGTTATGAACTTTTTTTCTGTTTATAATGAAGATAATATACTGCACATTTTGGGATTGTATTTAAAGTTGTTGACAGAACAACCTGAAGAAGATGGGTTTGAAGAGAGGACTCTGTTAAGTGAAGATTTATAACAGGACACCCTTGTTTACAGCCATTATCCCCATATTCAAAGTGTTTTTTATAACAATATTGTAGACATTATTAGGATTTAAAAGTCATGGGCTCATTTCTGCACTTCTACAAAATATTTATGTTATCATCATCTTGTATCAGTTATATATTCTGGAATTATATGCACTAAATATTCTACTTGGGCATCAAAAACATTGTTGGCATTAGGGGTGAGTAAACGGTCTGTTGGGTTGATTTTAGCAATTTTTAATTAAACAAAACTGAACCAAAAGAAATCTTGCACTGAACCGATACCAAAATATTTCGGTTCGGTCGGTCAGTTCATTCAGTTTCGTTTAATGTGCTCAACCATAAAGTATGACCAGTCATAAGCCGCTTTAACCATGACATGAAACCGATAAAAGCTTGCACAGAATCCGAGTTGAAAGCAACCTCCAGCCTCCAAACTCTTTCAGAACTTGAAGCTTCATTAATGCCTTCTAGAGAAAGACCCTAGGTGTCCAGCTGTTCCCATTTAAGTTTTGAGTAAAATAGGATTTGGGATTTTTTTTTCTTTCCGCTGTTTAAAGATTATTACATCTTCCACCTACTAAGCTTTCCCACGATCGGGCCGCTGCACATTGCTAGAAGCCATCATTGTCTTCTGCTTGATTGCCTCTATCAATTCCATTGTTCTTCCCATTAATTTCGGTGGGTTTGGTCGGTGGAGAGTGAAAAATTCCCAACCCGAACTGAACTGTGTATAGCACAAAACCGAACAGAACCATGAAAATTCAATCTGTTCGGTTGGTTTTAGCAGTTTCAGCCGAAATGTGCTCAGTCCTAGTAGGCATATGCAAAATGTTCCCTATTTTATGCCTAAAATCCTAAAAGGTTTTATACCGCTTTTACTTGCATTCAAATAATTTATGTTTCTGTATGGTATGTTCACTTTATCCATATTTCTTGTTGTATCCAGCAAAGGCATGAGGTGCCAGCTAACTTCAGAAGATTGCTCACTTCTAAGCTGAGACGGCTTCATAAGCAGAATAAAATAGAAAAGGTGAGTAGTGTTTCTCATGCAACAGAACAGAAGCTTCTTGTTTGAAGCTACTAATGCTATTTAGTAATTTTTGTACATCCTTGTCTTTGCAGTTACTTGACAATCGATATTCAAATAGTAATGATTCATTTTGATAGATTGAATCATGGAGAATTCAATGTTTCTAATCTCAGATTAATTGCTGCATCTTTGTGTAGATCCATATCATCTCTGTGGCCGTACCTCTTGCTTCATAGCTATATACATGTCCTTAATGCACAAGGTTCCCAAAACATGTGAAATTTTATGAGATATAAATAAAGTGGAACTCACTGCAGAGCTCCAATATAATGATGGAAGATCATAAGTTAAGGCCAGTATATGGATTCTGTGCTTATAGAAGAAAGTTTCAAGAAGATTAACGGGGATGGTTCCAGTTTAGGTAATAATTGGAGAGATGGAAGTTAAGTGTAACCGTGACGTCAGGTAAACTTTTCTAAATGGTATTAAATATGTAACCTGGTATACTTGTCATAGTATTTACTAATATAAATCCTTAACTAAGGTTAAGGACGAGAAAGGAGGCAAGACGAGCAGTGGAATCATCACATGGTGCTGCCGAAGCCAAAGATTCGAAATTATCTGTATACATATAAAACAAGTTTTGCTTAAAAATCTATAATTAAAATACATGTAGAAAATTTAGGATTCACATCTTAAATAGGGAATATGTTTCTCTGAGTCTCGTACTCGGGTCACTCCTATGTGTATTTTTTGTGTTTTTCCCCCTTTTCCTTTTCCTTCCAAAATGTTGCAGAGATAAAATACTAATAGTTTCTTACTCTTGTAAGGTTGCAGTACGCTCTGATGATAAACAATACCATATCCTTATTAGGTGTAGTAGCGATACAATAAATACTGTGCTTGAACCTAACTTTCATGGAATGTTACTTGCAATGTTACATTAAACACTGGGTGCTTCTAGGCGTCGAACTTGGCACCCAGCGCTTAGTCGCCTAGGCGGGCGCCTAAGCGGTTTCTAGGCGTTTTTTTTTTTAATTGTGATACTTGAAGATAAATATATATATATATACTCAATCGAAGATGCATAAATACTAATATACCAACACTATTAACTAAATTGCTTGGTTTACCAATTAGGCAATTACAATAGCTCTTTGTATGTTTATACTTCTCAACTCAAATTATAAGTTCATCTTAATAGTGAAAAACTTATTCTTAACTCAAATTACTGTTAACTTATAAGTTACTGTTAAGTTTAAGTTAACAATAAACTTAAACTTAAGTTTACTGTTAACTAAAATATTGTTAACTTAAGTTTACTGTTTACTTAAACTTAAGTTTTTCATCAACAAAAAACTTAATACTAACTTAAACTTAAACTTAAGTTTACTGTTAGCTTAAACTTAAGTTTAACTTAAACTTAAATTTAAGTTTCCTGTTAACTTACACTTCTTAAGTTTAAGTTACTGTTGTTAACTAACTTAAATAGATATTTAAGAAGTACTTTTTACCTTGTTTGTAGTTGCAGAGAGCGGGGGAGCTCGACAATGTTACAGAAGGCGCTAGGCATACTAAGCGTTTGAGCGAGCGCCTAGCGTCTAGACCCCTGGGCGTACGTCTAGGCAGCGCCTAAGCATTTGACTATTTTTAAATTATTTAATTATAATAATTGATAAAAATATGTATTAAATTCATATAAATTTTTAAAAAAATATAGCAATATTAGTTCCACAATAAATCATGCATACTCAGATACTAAATAGCCAAAATAATAATTAACAAGGCTAGAGCCTAAGATGTTTTCTTTTTTTATTTTTAATTACAATAATTGATAGTGAATGTCAATGTTATAGAAAGCTTAAATGTCGGACTCGTGTCAAGACGGATTTCTTTCTTCATTTAAGTGAAGGAATTCATATTTGGAGGTTAATGGAGTTTGGAGGACGTGTAGGCTACAACACATAAAATCACAACAAAGGCCTGCAGGGTGCAATCCACGTAAACAGACAATGCTCCCCTAAACGCTCGTAAAATCTAGGTAGACAGTCTAAATACCGTCTAGGCGCTAGTTAGGCGGCCTAGGTACCGTCTAGGCCTAGGCGTACGCCTAAGCGGACTAGGCGGAGGTTTTTTAAAACAGTGGTTACTTGGACATGGTAGTTCCTAGAACAACTTGATGTTAACACATCCCTGTTAACAATCTGCATCAGTACTTGCATTGTGAACAAAAGATCTGGAAAAAACCCCTACCATACTGCATTTAGAACAGTGATTTTTTCTTTTAAAAATGGAGTGAAAATGATTAAGAAGATGCTACTGAAAGATGAATTTAGTAACCTTGTAATTGATGGCATTTCATGTGTTAATATTTTGTCAGTTGTCACATCTTCTTTACCCTTTTCTTTGCGAAAAGAGCATAGTTAGATAGTCATTACATTTATTATTTGTAAAGTTTAGGTGCTTCAGTGATTACTCTTGACAGTTGACACCATGCTTAGCTAAACACGCAAGTGAGAATTTGTAGCAGATCAATTACAAAATCTGTGCTTTTAGCTTCTGTATCTTTTTATGCAGTTAATGTACCATACGCAATACTTGACAGATAATACTTCTTAGTGCATAATGTTAGTCTTTTCAGATGTTATTCTGATAATTTTTTGGGGGTAAAATTATACACTTCTTGAATACCCTTACCCACCTAAGAAGCATCTTGGATAATTTGCATTTAGCCTAGTTCACTGCTTCCCAATGTACTCCACTACTTTACCCTTTTTTTTCATGTTTTCTTTGGTGGATTGTGCATTGCAAACTTATAAATACTAACTACACTGCGCTGTTTTTAGGAAACCTTCTTTATGCAAGGTTCCTACTGATAACTGTCTAGAATGATTATTTCTTTTGCGGGGCTCATGTGAGTGTTTGTAATTTGTTGGGTGAACAGTTTACTTTTAGGTTGTCATTGATTTACTATATTGGCAGGCATCATCATCTACTGTATTCTACAATGAATTTTGTTATAGTGTTAGGGATTGCTGAACTGCAGGGACAGAAAGGATATAGGCTCAAAGACTCAACCTCTGCTACAAAAACTCCGACTCCAAAACAGAAGGACCCGAGCCAACGCTCAAGGGTGGTTCAGAGCTCTTCCAACTCAGCCGACAGTGTAGGGGAAGCTGCTGACACCATCGCATACAAAATCGCTGAGTCGGAGGCTAAATCATTTCTAGCGTCTGAAGCAGTCAAAGAGGCTGAAAGAATAGCTAGTATGCATGAGGAGGCTCAGTCTTTGCTGAAGCTGACAGAAGAGATATATGAGAGATGTAAGTAGACAATTAACCATTTCTCGCTCTTGTGAACATCTTTCTAATATCTTCTGGCGTTTGACACTATGTAGGTTTGCGAGGTGAAGTTGTGACCTTGGCGTAAAGTGAGTTTGGAGCATGGTGGATAGTTTCTTCAAGAAATGTGTCTCTTTATGATATATATCATTTGTAGATTAGGTAGATTTCTACCCTGTTTCCTGTTTCATCTTTATTTAGAGGATAAGTGGTCTGTATGTGTGTATGTGGGTGGAGGTTTGGGCGGGCGGTTGTCACCCGTGTTGAGAAATCAAAAATCTCGATGTAAAAGTTACTTTTATATACAAGGTCAATATGACCTTCCTTCGGTTTGCAGCTGGCATTGTGTTGTGAAGAATCTTTTGTAGTGTATTTCTTGGTGTTATGGTGCCGGAATCAAGGCAATTATGACTATGTTGCTTCATTTCTAGCTCCGAGACTTCTCTTTGGGTTCAGCTGTCGGTCTAATGTTTTTTGATATTTAAGAGGCTAGTGTTTTAATTTAATTTTTTTTCTCCCAAAGGCTATGCCGACTCCTGAAGAGTCCTTCATCACCTCCAAACCTGACTTGCCACCACGCCTCCATCTCCAAAGCCCCGGAAGTCGCCACCGGACTTGGTAATCTTCGTATCTCTGTGAAGAATGTGTATACATTCCTTGCTCTCTTCAAACAATGTTAATCTTTCTCTATCTTTTCACTCCATGCTTTTCTCTTCCCCTCAACCCTTCTTTACAAGAGTTTGTTGGGAGTTTTGCCCTAGTTAGTATGAATTTGTAGTTTAATTTGATTCTTTCCCTTAATTTGTGTCAATTCCGTTGTCCTAATTTTTTATTTTTCGGTCCCAAATGTTTAGGGGAGTTGCTGATGGTTTTGATGTTAGTAGTTTATTGGGTTTGTTCTTGTTGGAGCTTGTTTGATTGTATGTATTTGGGTTGCTTCATATACGAATCAATTAATTGATTTCTTTTAATTTTTGTTTTATTCGAATCTTGGTTTGGGAAGAATTGTTGTTTAGCCCTTGAATTATTCGATCTGGTCTATAGTTCTAGAGGTTAAATCGTGGATAATTCGGAAGGGATATTGGAAAATTGAAATGAAATTAATATGATTCATATGAAAGAATTTTTTGAGATATAGTTATAAAACCTTTTACAGTCATAAATTTCTACATCCGGTGGTGGCGACGGGGACAATGATGGCGGTCACCGGAGGTTGCTTGCGACAATGGTTGGTGGTTGTAGCGAGCAGCGCCGGTGGTCAGTGGTTCAAGCTTGGTGGTAGGTTAGTAGCATGTGTTTCACGATGGGCCAAACTAGCATTTGGTCAAAAACTCACAATGATGTTTTTAAAACAACTTTGCAAAGAAAACATCATGTCATTGTGTTTTTATCCAAACATCCCTAAGTGACTATCTAATGTTGACAGCAGGCAGTATTGTTTCTGTTGATGCTCGTAAACAAACAGTCGATGGGGATTGCAGAGTTGCTGGATCGTTGAGAGGGATGGAGGGCCGCTTTCCTTCTTCGACTTTATGTCTGGTTCTCAGAGCTCGGGGTGGGCGGATCACCTCCACACACAAGAATCACGGGGGTACGGGCCATGTTTCCCCCGTGGTACCTCCGACGATCAAATCAGCTAGTGTACTTGGTCCGGGAATAGAGGAATAATATCCTCCTCTAATATGTAACTAGAGAATTTTCTTTAGTAGCGATGAAGAGACCAAACCTGCTCCTGTGGTGAATAGCGTTTTTACTTATAGAGGACGTCAGGGGCAGGATCGACACTTTGCGGGAGTGCGGTTTATGATGATGGCGAGGGATGGGCTGGAGGCTGAGTCATCCTTTGCTTGATACGTGTCGATTGGTAAGTTATGGGAGGTCACTTCGGTGACATAGGGAATCAGCAGCCGTTGCGCCCTATTAGCGAGTGACGCGGAGTCATTTACGTGATATCGGGATCCAACAGCCGTCGAGGCTTGTCGGCGAGTGACGTGGAGTCACTTCTGTGTTATGGGGACCAAGCAACCGTCAGGGCTTGTCGGCGACATGGGGAATCAGCAGCCGTTGCGGTCTGTCAGCGAGTGACGCGGAGTCACTTCTGTGTTATGGAAGGTTAAATAATACTGAAAATAATATTCCGAGTTTCCGTTGGGAAAAATGTCGGTTGATCGATGGGTAATCATCTTTTGCTCGACTGAGTCCGCCCTTCGAGTCGTCTTGGCATGAAGTCGACTCGACCGAACCTGCTCTCGGGATAGCATATTTGTGGGGGAATAGGGAACACCCCATAACAGTTTCTGTTGAAAATTTCAGCTTATTGACTTCTACCATTTTACTAAACAGTTTAGTTCAAAGAGAAGTGTAGGTGGGATATTCAACATCTGATATGTAACATATTGCTGCATATCGTATATCACTCTGTAGATTGTTTCATTAGTAGAATGTTTCATTCACGAATGCAAAATGGAAGTTTGAATGATGCCATTTTCAGTTTACATTACTTGAGCTTTGTGAAGCAAATTCATCTACTTACCTGGCGAGCAGAAGTTGAATTAGCAAATATCTGGATTTGGAGGGTAACTTCGCAAATATGGCACATAGGTAAAAAAGTTAAAATAACCATTTGTCAAATTGCACTTAAATGACCTAAAGTTTCAGGTTTATTTTACTTATATGATCTAACTTGTATAATGTATCACTTGAATGACCCATAGTTTTAAAAATTCTCACTTGAATAAGCTGAAGTATATGACATCAGTTTTCTGTTAGAATATTTTGTGTGACACAATGAGTTCATTTAATACCCCTTATATGTTATTTAATCACATCCAACCTTCACTTAAATGATCGTTAGAATATTCTAGGAATATTCCCATGTAAGGGTCATGTGACACAATTAGTTCATTTAACACCTCTTATATGTCCGTTACTATGTTATATGCATCTTCATCTCTACAATTTATGTATAACCTGAAGTTTTTGGGAGTTCCACTGTAGTTAAGCACGACAATTTCTACAGTGGCTTCCAAGAAGCCTCCCAATATTTTAAGATTGTTGGGATACGTCATATCTTTATATTTTAAGATTCATCCCCTAGCTCTTTTAGGTATTTTAAAATTAATCCTCCAGCTTTTAAAGTATTTTAATTAGTCAACCAGCTCTTTTAAGTATTTTAAGATTAGTGTCTCTACTTCTACTCATTTAGCTTCTAACATGAAGGACAGATTTCATAAAATTTAAAAATTTTGAGGGGTTAATTTCAAAATATAAAGATTTCGGGACTAATTTCAAAATTTTTTAAGGATTTGGATGACTTATACCGAAAAACCCCTATAATTAACTTTTTAAGCGGTGGGTCATCTGCTTTGTCCCGTTACTTGATTCAAAGAAACTAAATGCAAAAATAAACTGTCATTCCTTCTCTACCTGCATAATCTAGGGATCTCAGTCGGTAAGGGAGGATGGTGCAGCTGGACTCAGTCCGATATTAACGGAAAAGGATCCAGCCACTGGTGGCATAGACTTGGCGGAGGCCGCATGATGTCTGGTTGGAAGGGGCTGTAGAGATGGGAGGCGCGGGTCTTCGCCGGGAACGGTGGGGATGATGGGACATGGGGAGGTTGTGAAGGGGAGTAGAGGAGGCCGTGATGTTTCTGTATTCGACAAATCGAGCGGCTTAATCCAAATGGTGCTTCTGAATTGGATAGAGTAAGTATCTAACTTTAAATTTATCATATTTTATTATCCTAAAAATTTCTAACTTATTATTATTATTAGATTATTAAAGCTTAAGCTCTATATGAGCAAGAATCTAAAGATAAGAAAGAGTTTCAATATGAGTACATTTGATATATTCTAAAGGATGCTGAGAAGTGGGCTGACCCTACACCTTCAAAGATAGCGGTGTCTGGAACCTTCTCAAATGCCGAAGGATCAGAGTCGAACTCAATGGACTGAGTTAATCTAATGGGTGATGAGCAATCTCCTACCAACGCCTCATCAAGTTGACCCGTTGGAAGAAAGGCGGAAAAGGCGAAGAGAAAGATCCTCTCCCTATCTGAGTGTGATGTCGATATTCTTAAGAATATCAAAAAAAAAAAAAAAACAGGAAAAACGTGAGCTTGGAAGGGAAACCATGCAACAACTAATGATGATGAAATTAGAAAATAATAATAATAAGTTAGATCAACGGGATGTACAATTAGAATAGCGCAATCAACTATTGGCTCAACAGCGTGAGCAATTTCGTCTTGAGCGTGATCGTGAGGATAGAGAAATATTATCAATTGATTTAAGTAAGATTGTTGATGTAAGGGAACGTGCATTTTTCGAGAGGAAAAAACAACAAATAATTAGTAGAAATAGCGATGATTTTCAATTTGATAGTTCAACCAACACAGAAGCAACAATAACAAAACGGCGGCTGTAGAATAATTAATGAAAAATTCTCCAAGGACCCAAATTATGAGACCAATAGAGAGGACATGTGAGGTGTCCCCCTCCTATTGCATAATGAATTGGAAGCTCATAATTAAAAAAAACCTTAACTTCCATCGTGACAGGCCGCAAACAGTCATGGCCCCGCCGGGGCTTCCCGCCTGTACTCTTTACCCAGCCAGCCCACTGACTTTCTGCTGCCAGCTCATCGATCCGCGCCAACCATATAAAACAAATCTCGACCGTCAATCCAAAACCCAACCGATCCCATCCATCGGCACACGGATCCCCCTCTTCACCCCCGAAGCTCCCCCAAAAAATTTTCGAACCCCTCCCTATTCTATTGGAAACCCCATTAATTATCCCTCTTATAAAATCCCCAGACCCAGAGCCCTAATCCTCCATCGCTCTCACACTCTCGAATCAAATCAAGATTAAAACCAACCGCTGCAGTCCGAATCAATCAAGAGCGGAGCGATGTCGGGGCGGGGGAAGGGAGGGAAGGGCCTGGGGAAGGGCGGGGCGAAGCGCCACCGGAAGGTGCTGAGGGACAACATCCAGGGGATCACGAAGCCCGCCATCCGCCGCCTCGCCCGCCGCGGCGGCGTGAAGCGCATCAGCGGGCTCATCTACGAGGAGACGCGCGGCGTGCTCAAGATCTTCCTCGAGAACGTCATCAGGGACGCCGTCACCTACACGGAGCACGCCAGGCGCAAGACCGTCACCGCCATGGACGTCGTCTACGCCCTCAAGCGCCAGGGCAGGACCCTCTACGGCTTCGGCGGTTAGGGTGAGGGGGGCTCGTTTGGGGCTCTTGTTTTGTTTTTGGTGGTGTAAAAAGTCCAGTTAGGGGGCTGTCGTTTCGAAATTGCGATCTGTTGGCTTATCTGATCATTGTAACGGTGGCGGGTGCTCCTGGATTTGTAGTAGTATATGTTTGCAACTTGGTGATTTTTTTTTTTCTTAAAACACCGCGATTTCGAAACGACATGTCGTTGTGTTTTTATCCAAACATACCTAAGTGACTATCTAATGTTGACAGCAGGCAGTATTGTTTCTGTTGAAATTTTCAGCTCATCGACTTCTACCATTTTACTAAACAGTTTAATCCTCCAGCTTTTAAAGTATTTTAATTAGTCCATCAGCTCTTTTAAGTATTTTAAGATTAGTATCTCAACTCTTTCTTTTAGCTCCTAACATGAAGGACAAATTTCATAAATTTTAAAAATTTTGAGGGGTTAATTTCAAAATATAAAGATGTCGGGACTAATTTCAAAAATTTTTAAGGATTTGGATGACTTATACCGAAACCCCCCTATAATTAACTTTTTAAGCGGTGGATCATCTGCTTTGTCCCGTTATTTGATTCAAAGAAACTAAACGCAAAATTAATCTGCCATTTCTTCTCTACCTGCTCTTTCCTCATTGCTCAAAACATAAATAACAAAATTTGCTCTTTTAATTGGAACTCAGCAAGAGATGGATCTAATCTTCCTTTCTCATTAAGATAATAATTCAAAGATAATAAATTTAGATAATGGAACATTTGGATCTTCTGTGCTAAACTAGATATGAATCTAAGCTTAATGAGCTCTAATAGCTCAAGCAAGACCTAATCAACACCACTAGGACTTTGTGGGTCTAAATAAAATAGTATAGATATAAAATTAAGGGCTTTTAACATATATACCCGTCGAATCTTCTATATTAACGAATTTACCCTTCACCTTGATATTTGTAAAACTACCCCCCAATTCTCTCATATTAGGGTTTTCTAACCCTCCAACTAACCAACATTAGTGTCTAAATAGGGCAATGTAAAAATTTTCAAATAATTTCCAATAGGTTTCTATATTGTTTTTGTTTAAAAACTAAAATTGTCAAGTGAGAGGGGTAAAAAAAACTCAATGTGAGAGAAATGAGGGAAAATTTTGCAAATATCACTATTTTAGGGGTAAATTTGCAAATATGGAATTTTAGGGGTATATATGCAAAATTCCCTAGAAGTAAAAAGCACAAATAAGAACGTAATATGAATAGAATGTGTGGCTCAATATGTTACAATACCCAAAACATTTTTATCCATCAATAAGAAAACTGTAAAATCGATGCTTAAGCCGTTATATATGTTTGGCTTCTTTCAAAGTAATTTATCTATTTTACAACTCTCGAAAATATTTCTTTCTAAATCAAATGAGTCATTATTTTTTTAGCTTTCTCCATACTAATTTGTGTACATATCAACTACCAAAGGCATTTCACTAGGCTTCGAGATAAACATCCTCAAGATTTCATTCCCATTTAAATCAGGGTAGTGATACCTAAAGTACAACCCTTTACTTTTGTGCTCACACGAACGAAAAAGTAGGGTCCATGGCGACTCAAAATATTTCTTGACAATATCCAAGAAAGGAATTAATCCACACATTTGTTAGTGGCAATACAGAAATAGTATGAACTTATAGTACAATTATCATTTTTCTTTAAACCAGCTTTATGTTTGCTCACGTTCATTTACAATGCTCATGTTTATTTACAGGACGTGGCAACAAAAATTAGATCACTATTTTAAAGAGCGTCAGTGTGTGTAATTTAAGGTACTTTTTTTCATACACAACTGTTATTCTCAAAGCTAGTTTTCACTTTTTATATCCGTCGCATTCCAAACAAGCTAGCTTTTAGGTCTCGCTTTTTGAAAAGAAAAATGATAATTATGCTAGAACCGCCAATAACGTATAAAAGTGTGGGGTTTTTGATGACTCATCAATTTTTAAGTTTCGTATAAAAGCTAGTTTTCACTTTCATATCTAGGCCTGTCTATCCGGGCCGGACCGGCCCGGCCTGGCCCGGAAATCCGGGCCCGGGCCGGGCAAAACCGGAGCCTGGACTCGGACCCGGGTACCCCGGGTCGGGCCCGGGCCCGGGCCCGGGCCCAACCGGGCCGGGCTCCGGGTCGGCCCGGATTTTTTTCAATTTTTTTTCTTTTCTTTTTTTGATAAAAAATGCTAAAATTTAGTTTAAATTTATTATATTTTATATAATTATGTATTTGTATATACTTACAAATTATTATGTAACTATATATTATATATACATATATTATATATATTATATATACATATATTATATGTAAATATATTGTATATATTTATAAGTTATAACTTGAGAGAGAGAAAATCGCATAAGTAGACATTGCCCGTTGGGCCAATGGGGAAGAAGTAGCCGTTGTAATATACTATACTTATATGCTAAGAGAGAGTATACACACACATATTATACATATATAAGAGAGAGTATATTTATATAAGAGGGAGTATACATATATAAGAGAGAGTATACCTATATATACTTAAGAGAGAGTATACTTATATATACATATATACTAAGAGAGAGAGTACACACACACACATATTATACATATATAAGAGAGAGAGTATACACACACACACACATATTATACATATATAAGAGAGAGTATACTTATATATACATATATACTAAGAGAGAGAGAGAGTATATATATATACACACATATATTATACATATATAAGAGAGTGTATACTTATATAAGAGAGACTATACATATATAAGAGAGAGTATAATTATATATACATATATACTAAGAGAGAGAGTATACACACACACACACATATTATACATATATAAGAGAAAGTATACTTATATATACATATATACTAAGAGAGAGAGTATATATATATACACACATATATTATACATATATAAGAGAGTGTATACCTATATATACTTATATAAGAGAGAGTATACATATATAAGAGAGAGTATACTTATATATACATGTATAGTATAAGAAAGAGTATATATATACATACATACATACATTATACATATATAAGAGAGAGTATATATATACACACATATTATACATATATAGAAATATATTATATATACATATTATACATATATAAAAATATATTATATATACATATATTATACATATATAATACATATAAAAATAATAAATTAAAAAACACTATTCCGGGCCGGGCACCAAAAAGGCGGCCCGGGCCCGGCCCGGAGCCCGGACTTGACCCGGGTTTCCGGGCCGGGCCCCGGTCCGGGCCCGGGCCTGGGCCGGCGGGCTTTTTGGACACCCCTATTAATATCCATGGCATTCCAAAATAGCCATCTACAATATGTTTTTTTTTTTGGTTCCATCTTTATTTATCGGATAAGAGGTTTGCATGTGCGTATGCAAGCTGATGGAGGATGGATGGGTGGTGTTGAGTCTGGTGACCCATGCTTAGAAATCTGAAACCTAATGTAAAAAGTTGCCTTTAATGGGAGGTCGCTATGACCTTCCTTCGGTTTGCAACTTGCATTGTGTAGTGGAAATCTTTTGTAGGGTCTTTCAATGCTCATCATGCTCCAGTGTGTCTTGGCGTTACGGTGCGGGAATCGAACTTTTTTTTTTTTCCTTCCCCCTCCAGCTTTAGTTGTCAGTCTAATGTTGACAGGTAAAAGGTAGGACTGTTGTCTGTTGAAACCTTTAGCTCGTTAACTTAAACCTCATTTTATTGAACAGCTTGTTTCTAAGAAAGATTCAGGTTGAAGGCTCATCAATTTGTCATGATACGGCCAAGAGATATTTCTGGGATGTTCAACACCTGATATAAAACATATTTACGGATATTATATATCCCCTCTGTCTGCAAACCTGTAGACTTTTCACAATCCAAATTCAATTCGCGTTTTCTGACCAAAAAGCCTAGTCGGCTACTTCACTCGTTTATTCCCCCCTATTAGTTGCTTCATCTCAAGTATGCCATAGTTTCCTGAATCCAACGTTCCGCCTATCTCTTTGTTGACCGCTGTTATTATTTGACAAAAGCTTGGAGGTTGTTTCTTCAAGTGAGCGTCTCCTTTTTCATCAAACTTAGAACATGTTTGGTAAGTGGTCAAACTAACTTATAAGCTACCGAGATTTATTTGACAAACACCTTTTTTGGTCTTATAAGCCTAAAAATATAAGCGAGGGTAGCCTAGCTTATTTTTTGGTGGCTTATAAGCCACGTAGTTTGACCAAGTAGAAAATCTCTATGACCCTTAACATTTAAGAAAATTTAAAAGCTATATATTCTCTATCTCTCGTCCTTTTTTAGTCATTTTGGCAACAAAGATGGATTATAAAGCCACTCATTTGTCAAACATTTTACTATTGAAAATGAATTATAATATATTACGTTTACCAAACACTTTGGATTATATCCGTTTAAAGTATAAACCATTTATAGATTATAAGCCAAGTAAATTACAACCTAAAGTTACCAAACATTGCCTCAACAAACCAAGAAAGAGAGGCGTATAGGAGTACCCGCACGTGGAAAACAGTGCACATCATTTGTAACGCAAGTCTGTGAGTTCCATTCCCTAATTCTATCATTCAATTGTAATTTCTAGCTTAATTTTAACATGTTTCTGAAATCCAATTTCCTTGGCAGGACCCGACGGTCAGAGACATAAAGAGTGGAAGTTTGAACAACTTACTTTTAAACGCTAGAGATAGTTGATGATGTATATTTTACTCAAAAATATCTACGATAACTAAACCCAGACATTTCACATAACATTAAAGATAATATCTCAGCCTTTTCGCAGATATTTTTTTATAAATTCCCATGGAAACCTGAAAGCTAAGCACTTCAATGATCCTCTGTTCCGAGCCTGAGCACCTGCTAGCAATCCCAAATGTTTGCATAAGCAAAATAAATATCAAGACTACGGAGGAAAACAAAAGCAACAACGACCCTAATTTGTTGCCGTTATGTTAACAAAAAACGTGCTGGAGGCAGCTCCGGTAACAAAAGTAAGAAGGGGAAAAAATCGTGATAAAGGTTTGCTGGTGGAGGTCGTCATATTTTTGTAATTTCATCCTTTTTTGCTTAGAAAATAAGAAAATTGATGTAAAATAGTAGCAGGGAACAATTAAATAAGCAAGAAAAGACTACAAAGAGATGACGACGGTTCAATGTAGAGTACAGCAGGATTTTGAAGATGTAAACAGCAACATCAAATACTGGTTTACTCATCCCCATTCATTCCTTTGCAGCAAAAAGTGCACAAATGACTGCCGAACTGCGATATGACATCTACCAAGCCCCCATAGCCACCAACAGCAGTAACCTGAAAACATGACGATGACATAACTTTCTCATTTAGTTCCTATATATCAAAAGGATTATTGAACAAAAAGGACAGAACATACATGGGGGACATGGCAGATTAATACAGAAAAACCAGACAGCAAGTAATAAAAGACGAACTTTTATCAGCCAGACTTCAAGATTTCAAGTCATTGGGATTAGGCGAAGCATCATAGGTGCAACTTGCACTAGTACAACGTCTCATTAAAAAATGTACAAAAAAGAAAAAAAGATTGTGAATTTTAGAAAATTAAAAATGGAAGTTTGAAATATGCTATTCTTCATATTCTTCAGTAATCATTACTTTAGCTTTGTAAGCCAGATTCATATACTTAGCTGCATAACAAGGCAGCAAAAGTCTGCAAAGTGGAATGTCAATATGCTTAGTCAAAGAGGATAGTTAATCAAAGAGCATGGTTAACCAGCATGCAGATATAACCAGGTCTCCTGTTGTGGAACTTGCTTTCTTGGAAGTGGAAATCTTTTAAAATTCATTAGGAATAAGAATTCCAGTGAAAAGTAACTAAGATTTCCAAAAATTCTAACAGATTTTCTTTCGTCAGAATCCTTCAGGCATCCCTACATAAGCTATAGGACCTGGATATCCATAGAGATGGCTACTTCTGTTGGCATCATTTGAAGATCCTAGGTCAAAGGTCCTTCTCTGCAGTCGACCCTCAGCTTTGGCCATTTCTAGGGCCCATGTAACCACAACTGAGCAACACTTATTTCTTTATCTACTTTTCAGACAATTTCTACATTTTAGCTCTCCCAAAGTGTTTCCAAGTCCATTGTCAAAACGATCTCCACCAGGTTCGCCATACAGCCCTAGCCCTTTTCCCCCTCTCAATTACAAAGTTATCCTGAAGATCACTAAGATCACAAAATTCACCTTCAAGAAAGATCTCCAGCGATCAACTGGTAAATTTCTTGATGTATGCATTGCAAAAAGGAAACAAAGTAATTTTGAATTGCTCATCCATTCGTAAGATTACATGAAATCAAATGAGAAGGGATCAAATCACATAGACATGAAAAAGAAGTCCTTATTTTCATGCAATTCTGACAGTCTGTATAGAGTTGCCACTCTACGGCATTGCAATTCTAATGGGTTTCTACAAGTTGTTGTTGAAGGGTTCACTTCACTAATTCATGCCTTGACCAAAAAACAACTTAGGACAAATTTTTAAAATGAACCGTTTTTCAACTTTAATGTGCAAAATCGACCATTTTAAAAAAAAAAATTAGCAAAATCGACCATTTTCATTTAAAAAAGGTCGATTTTATTGATTGAGACTTTTTTTGGAGTGCACGGGACTAGCAGTCCCGTGCATCCTATCTCTCTCCTCACTCACCAGCCTCTCTCTCTCTCTCTCCTCACTCACCTCCCCTCTCTCTCCCCTCCCTCCCTCAACGACTCCCTTCGCTGTCTCTCTTCATGGAACCCATCCCTCCCAAACTCCCCCTGCTCCTGTCGCGGCATCACGGGCTCCTCCCCCGACGGCCATGTGACCGAGCTCCGCCTCCCCCGCCTCCACCTTTCCGGCCAGCTCCCCTCCCCTCCTTTCCTCTCCCTCCCCACCTCTCCAAGCTCAACCTCCGCTCTAACTCCCTCTCCGGCCAGCTCTCCTCTTCCCTCTCCTCCCTCGCAAACCTGGCTAGCAACCAATTCTGAGGCCCGATTCCCACCCTTTTCCCTTCGAGCCTTCGGTATCTCGATCTCCTCCAACGAGTTCTCTGGCCCAATTCCCTCAAACTTCTCCTCCGGCCTCTAGTGCCTCAACCTCTCCTTCAACCGGCTCCGGCGGAGATTGGGTCTTTGCCGAGGAATCTGATCGCTGGGTCTTTGCCGGCGGAGATTGGGAGGCTCTCGGCGCTGCAGGAGCTGAGAATAGGGAGGAACCTGGTGAATGGGTTGGTTCCCGTCGAGAGAGGCTGGTGAGTGAGGATAGAGAGATAGGATGCACGGGACTAGCAGTCCCGTGCACTCCAAAAAAACTCCCAAATGGTCGATTTTGCTATTTTTTTTTGAAATGGTCGATTTTGCACATTAAAATTGAAAACCGGTTCTTTTTAAAAATTTATCCAACAACTTACATAACATATAAGCTTGTTGGGGCGCAGAGTCACGCCCACCGCCACGGAAGCGATATCACCTGAGAGAGAGCCCTGACTATTGTTGTCACAAAAGCACAAGTCAACCTCTATATTCTTGTTTATCAAAGGAAACGAGAATAGATAGTAAAATTCTTATTTCTCAAAGGAAACAAGAATCAAAAGTGATATATTTCATCAAAGTGAAATATACACTCTTCCTCTCATCAGTTCTAGGACTGAAATATCGAGGGAACCTATAAGCTATGGCAACTCACAAATAAGACAAATACAAACACGAGATTTACGTGGTTCGGCTAACTAGCCTACGTCCACGGGAGGGGGGGTTTCACTATGAGGAGAATACCAAACTTACAAGTTCTCTCTCACTCACTCTTTCTTTTCTCTCAAAGAAAACTCACACAACCCAATTGTTTTTCCCCCACACTCCCTCTTCTCTCTTCCTCTCAATTTATAGACAAAGAGAGAGGGAGTAGGCTGAACGTGGAAGCCTACAAAGGCTTGGGGACACTAAACTGTCCCGTGTACAAAGGCCCCTCCCCACCCCTTACTGTCCCATGTACAAAGGCATAGGTGGGGGGACTTGCTTTGTCCTGTGGATCCAGCCGAAAGCAGAGTGAGGGCTTGTGTCCTCCCTCACATCTGTTCACAGCATGGGCACAAGTACCTACGTTCACAATTCTCCACCTCGTTCATCATTTGATAATCCTCAAATTATGAACGAAACACTAGAAGAACCCTACGAACACCACCAGAGAGATCCAGGCCAAGAAACCAGGCCAAACCAGCTGCGCCACTATACCGCGGCTGCCTACGTACCCTCCACCGGGATCAAGCTAACCGTAGTTCTACAATTATTCTCCAACACAGTCTCCACCTCACCTCCATCTCCGCCCCGTAGGGCCATGCCCTCTTGGGCAACTCAACACGGGCTGATATGAAGCAAGTCCAAGCAATGCTGGAACTTGCTACCTGTGACCACCTTGGTTAACATGTCCGCGGGATTCTCATTCGTATGCACCTTCATGAGAGAAATATCACCTTCCTCTACGACATCCCGCACAAAATGATATCTGACGTCGATATGCTTGGTACGAGCATGGTGAACTTAATTTTTCGCCAAGTGAATCGCACTCTGACTGTCGCACCACAAGTTCACGCTTTCCTACTCGATCCCCAAATCGTCTAGAAGACCCCACAGTCACAATGCTCCCTTCACTCCCTCCGTCATAGCCATGTACTCGGCCTCTGTTGTAGAAAGTACCACTGTAGCCTGCAACATCGATCGCCAACTAACTGGAGCCCCATGTATCCTGAATACATAACCAGTAGTAGATCGTCTTCTATCTAGATCGCTCGCATAATCTGAGTCCACATACCCGTCGATCTGACATGTATCTCTACCAAAACACAGACCCGTATCCGCGGTACCTTTCAAGTACCTCAGGACCCATTTCACCGCTTCCCAGTGCTCCTTTCCCGGATTCGCCATGAATCTGCTGACCACACTTACCGTCTGTGAAATATCAGGACGTGTACATACCATTGCGTACATTAAGCTGCCAACTGCACTAGCATAAGGGACACGATCCATGTGTGCCTTATCTTCCGCTGTAGTGGGAGATTGTTTACCAGAGAGCCTAAAATGTAAAGCCAATGGAGTTACCACCGGCTTAGCACTTTGCATCCCGAACCTCGCGATCACCCATTCTATATAGCCCTTCTGACTTAAGAACAATCGCCGATTCGCCCGCTCTCTTCTAATATTCATACCCAGTATTTTTCTAGCAGCGCCCATGTCCTTCATCTCGAACTCATTGCTAAGTTGAGATTTCAGCTTATCTATCTCCACCTTGTTCTTCGATGCAATAAGCATGTCATCCACATACAACGGGAGATAGATATAATCACCTCCACAAAGCTTCTGAATGTAAACACAACAATCATAGTTGCTTCGGGAAAACCCATGCTTCAGCATGAAGGAGTCAAATCGCTTGTACCACTGTCGCGGAGATTGCTTTAATCCGTAAAGTGACTTCCTCAAACGACATACATGATTCTCCTTGTCCTCAACCTTGTAACCCTCAGGTTGATACATGTAGATCTCTTCATTCAAGTCTTCGTGCAAGAAGGCTGTCTTGACATCGAGTTGTTCCAGCTCAAGATCACCATGAGCAACAATACTCAATAGCACCCGAATAGAAGTGTGTTTCACCACCGGAGAAAATATCTTATTGTAATCCACACCCTCTTTGAGCAAACCCCTTGGCCACTAGCCTAGCCTTGTACCTTGTACCACTGAGCTCTGAAGGATCTTCCTTTCTCTTATACACCTACTTACAACCTATAGCTTTCTTTCCTACGGGCAATGGGACCACCTTCCATGTTTGATTCTTCCGGAGAGATTTCATCTCCTCCTCCATCACAGCCAACCAACTCTCACTATTCTTGTCTCGAATAGCTTCCTTGAAGGAGACCGGCTCATCTTCCTCCACCGAGAGTGCGACTCAACCAAATTAACATGCATATAATGCTTTAGGGGTTGATCAACCCCCAGTTTCTGTACCTGCTTGTATGCTCGCCTTGGCCTAGTGGAAGCCAAACTATCCTCGAGCTGCTGTTGTTGTAGTGCCTGTGTATTCTCCTGCTGAACCTCCTCCTGCTCAAGCTCATCATCTACCTGACTTTCCACTTGAACACGACTAGAACCTGGTTGGTCTTTAGGTTCTATCTCAATAACCTGGGACTTGAAAGTCCCAACAGTCTCAACACCACCATCCTTGGACACCTTAGCAATCATGGACTTCTCATCAAAGGTTACGTCCCTGCTGATCACGAACTTCGAATCTTCTGTACACCAAAGGCGGTAGCCTTTTACGCCCTTTGTATACCCCAAGAAAATTGCCTTCTTGGCCCTCGCGTCAAGCTTTCCCTCGTTGACGTGATAGTAGGCGGTACACCCGAAAATCCGGAGCCTCTTATAATCTGCGTGCTCACCTGACCACACCCGATAGGGTGTATCACCGTCCAATGTCGAATGTGAAGATCGATTCACTACATAGCAAGCTGTAGCAATCGACTCTGCTCACCATTCTTTGCCCAAACTAGCATATGATCGCATACTCACTGCTTTCTCCCGCAGTGTTCGGTTCAATCTCTCCGCGACCCCATTCTGCTGTGGTGTAGATCTAACTGTCCAGTGTCTAGCAATGTCCTCCTGATCACAGAACTCCTTTAAGGCACCATCTGTGTACTCTGTACCGTTGTCAGATCTCAGCGTCTTCAATTTCTTCACTGTCCTGTTCTCAACCATCGCTTTCCACTTCTTGAATGTCTCAAATACCTTATTCTTATGCTTCAGAAAATAAATCCAAACATATCTTGAATGATCATCTACGAATGAGACAAAATATCTGGAACCACCCTTGGAAGTTGTCGAAGCCGGACCCCAAACATCCGTGTGCACATAATCTAGTATCCCTCTGCTCTTGTGCTTGCTCCTCAGAAATTGAACCCTATGTGCCTTTCCATACACACAGTCCTCGTAAAAATCCATGCAAGGCTTCTTTAGATTCTTCAGCAAACCCTCTTTACCAAGCAGATCCAGACCCTTCTCTGACATGTACCCAAACCGTCTATGCCATAACCGTGTGTGCTCACATGGGTCTCCACCACTTCCATCAGTTCCAACTGCTGCATCTCCCGTCACCGTCGTACCCGAGAGAGTATATAGATTACCGTGACGAACACCCTTCATCACTGTTAAGGAACCCCGAACAACCCTCTTCACTCCGTTCTCTGTTACAATCTTGCAACCCCCGGAGTCCAAAGCTCCGACTGAGATGAGATTCTTCCGCAAGCCGGGAACGTGTCGTACGTCCGTCAGGGTTCGAACCACTCCATCATGCATCTTGATTTTGATATCACCTAGCCCCACCGTTTTACAAGCATGGTTGTTCCCCATCAATACGGTTCCACCATCAATGCTCCTGTAGGTAGTAAACCACTTCCTGTTTGGACACATGTGGTAAGAGCAACCAGAATCAAGAATCCACTTTTCGAAGGTATCCTCGTCATCCGTGACGACATAACATTCCTTATCGCTCCCATCCTCTGAAACGTAGCTCGCCTCTTCCTTGCCTTCTCGTCTTTCAGTCTTGTTGTTTTTTTCCCACCTACTCTCTTGTTCTTGTTAGGACAATCAACCTTGAAATGACCAACTTCACCGTATTTGAAACACGCTCATCCCGCAAGAGGTCTTGATTTAGATCTAGACTTTCCTCTATTACCTTTTCCTCGCTCATTGCCTCTCCCTCTGGCAAACAGTCCCTACGCTTGTTCTTTATTACCACCAGTGGCCATATCACTAGTTGCAATTTTTCGAAGATCATCTGCTAGAAGCGTCATTCTAGTCTCATCCATCGACAAACTGTCACCCACAAGCATCAGCGTTTAAACCAAATTCTCATAGGACTTCGACAGAGATAGAAGCAGTAGAAGCGCCTGATCCTCATCTTCCACTGTCACCTCAATGTCTTTCAAATTCGATATGATCCTATCGAACTTGTTGATGTACTCCCGGATTGACGAGCCCTCCTCCATCTTGCAAGTATACAATTTGAATTTTAAATAGATCCGGTTCGTTAGACTCTTCGTCATGAATGTGCTTTCTAACTTCAACCACACGCCCGCAGCCGTTTCCTCCAAGTCCACCAAGAAAGCTACATCACTTTCAAGGCAAAGGATAATCGACGCCCGTGCTTCCAGATCCAGCTCCTCCCAATCCTCATCAGACATATTTTTGTGCTTCTCTCTTCCAGCCAAAGCCTTGTGCAACTTTTGCGAAATCAGCGAATTTTTCATCTGCATCCTCCAATAGGAAAAATTATTTTTCCCATTGAATTTTTCAATCTCGTACTTTCCAATTTTATTTGTTTTACTTGTAGAAGCCATTTTTCGTTTGTATTATGTAAATCCGCTTCTCTCAGGAATTTTAACAATTTCTTTGTGTTCACCACACAATAGTCAACCACCACCTCAGATTAGTAATCAACCACCGCCAATATGAATAAGGGCTCTGATACCAATTGTTGGGGCACAGAGTCACGGCCACCGCCACGAAAGCGATATCACCTGAGAGAGAGCCCTGACTATTGTTGTCACAAAAGCACAAGTCAACCTCTATATTCTTGTTTCTCAAAGGAAACGAGAATAGACAGTGAAATTCTTATTTCTCAAAGGAAACAAGAATCGAAAGTGATATATTTCATCAAAGTGAAATATACACTCTTCCTCTCATCAGTTCTAGGACTGAAATATCGAGGGAACCTACAAGCTATAACAACTCACAGATAAGACAAATACAAACACGAGATTTACGTAGTTCGGCTAACTAGCCTACGTCCACGGGAGGGGGGTTTCACTATGAGGAGAATACCAAACTTACAAGTTCTCTCTCACTCACTCTTTCTTTTCTCTCAAAGAAAACTCACACAACCCAATTGTTTTTCCCCCACACCCCCTCTTCTCTCTTCCTCTCAATTTATAGACAAATAGAGAGGGAGTAGGCTGAACGTGGAAGCCTACAAAGGCTTGGGGACACTAAACTATCCTGTGTACAAAGGCCCCTCCCCACCCCTTACTGTCCCATGTACAAAGGCATGGGGGGGAGGGGGAGACTTGCTTTGTCCTGTGGATCCAGCCGAAAGCAGAGTGAGGGCTTGTGTCCTCCCCCACATCCGTTCACAGCATGGGCACAAGTACCTACGTTCACAAAGCTGTATCTGCATTAGTTCTGATCTTGAAATATGTAGAAATGGTCATGTGAAGAATGTTTAACCTAAAATAATTGAAATCCAATCGTTCCACTAGAGCATTTGAATTTTCCATCTTAAAAACAATAAGATCTAATGTGGTCCTTCATAAGGTATCAACGCGATTTGGCAACAGTCTTTCAGTCAGTTGTAAGGTTCAACACATTTTGGCTTTCAAAACAGTCTTTCAATCAATTGCAGTGAAATATGAGGATGCAACAGAAATATGCCTTTTCATGGAGAACTTAGAATATGTTAATACTACTTCAAGCATAAAATCCAGCGTGCAAAAAACGTAAGTTCAGAAAGAACTTAACTTTGATATGATAATAAAGTTTAACTATAACATATCCCATAATATGTAAAAATATCTATTTAAAAGGAAAGAAAGGTAGCATACCCGTGAGGGATGAATGCAGACAGAGAATACTGACTGAGGAGCACACTGGTTCTGTGAAAGAAGAGTTCCGTTAATGCTAAACCGTGTTAGCAGAGGCTCAGAACCAGCCGCTAGAATCTGAATGGTGAGGAAAGTCAAAAGATACAGGAGAGTATTGTCAAAATTAAGAAACAACAGAAAAAATAATCCCAAAATAGTGAACTTCTATCAGAGAATATTGATACATAAGAGAAAGGGAAAAAAATAATTGGAAAATTTTCAGCCTGAGTGCACAAGAAGAGATCAAATCAAGATATTAAAATAAGAACTTTTCTAGATCAGTTTTGTATTCAGTTACATATTAAAAGGTCAGATTTGGATTTGGAAATCTGCTTACACCTACAGTTACATATAATGTGTTGTACATATCGAAATAATACCAATAGAAAATCATAATAACATATGCAAACATAATACCTTATCATATTATTAGAATTTATGGAAGTGTGTGCATTGTGTTGCCCTGAATATGCCTCTCTCTCTCTCTCTCTCTCTCTCTCTCTCTCTCTCTCTCTCTCTC